>JAGDYQ010000052.1:947060-1104239 GCA_021962125.1 Bulinus truncatus | reverse complement strand
GTGAATGTGGGTTTATAGAGTAAACAAGTCCACTGGAAAAAAATTATGTGGATTATAAAAGTATGATGGCATAAAATGTTACAACATTTTTTGAGGGTAAAATATAATTTATAAGCAAATTCAAATCAAGGTGTGGTTAGAAAATATAACATTTTACTGTATAAAGGCTTAAAATAGTTTCTCTGAAATTAATTCAACACTATACTAATAAGAGATACTAAAGTATAAAAATGACCTCACACACAAACTATCACAGAATAGTGACCAGATTTTTCTAACAATAGAATATTAGTTCAGGTATTTGACCTCCTTGAACACCTGTGCCATTAGTGCTGTCTGATGAGCACTGAAACTGAAAGGTCACCTTCCCACACTGGATCTCAGCCACTCCCTCTTGACCGAAGTAACTCAACTCTTTGCCTTCCAGTATCACACTTGCAGTGTAGAAAGTTTCTGCCTCAATTTGAACCGGACTTTCAAACAGTACAGCAAATGTGTTGCTCGAGCCATCTGACAAGAATTTGGTAGACTGCTGCCCCTCAATAACTCCGTTACGTTTTAATTCCAATTTCACTTTGTACTCTGAAGCAGCATTACTGGATCCATACAGCCCAAAACCTGCTATGAAAATTCTCCTATCTACTGAAAACTGGATGCTGTCACATCGACCTCGATATCGCCACTGGTTACTTCGATAAGCTGAGGACTGAAATCTGTGGACCCTATACTGAGACAAACCCTTGCGACTCATTTTCTTAAAAGGTAGTTTTGGAGACTGCTGAGCTGTGAAGTGGAGAAAAAGATCATGGCATTCCTGAAGTGTAAGCACTCCAGACTGAGCTGGGCCATTAGCAAAGTCATCAAGAGACATTGATGGAAATCTGATCAAGTGAAGGCAATCACCTAAAACTCGTCTTTGATTCTGGGGCGTTAAGCTGAGTTCCTGGCGTGCACATTCAGCCTTAGCCCACCTACACACAGCATTAAATATGCAAAGTTCTTTGGTGTTGAGCGTTTCACGAGACAATATAGTTTCCAATGTACGCTTGTCAATATCTGTGAAACCCTCTGACAGTAGTGACTCTTCTGCCTGGGCATCAATGACTTCCCAGCACCTCTGCATGAGTTCTAATTCCTCAAAAAGTCTACCCTGGCTAAGAAGAACGCAGGCATTTTTGGCACTGAGGCTTGTCTCAAGGTACACAACGCAGGCTTTAGCAAGCTGTGGCACAATGTATTTTTTAGCAGCATACAGAGTTGCCAGCACTGTATCAGTTTCTATCCATATTTCATCACAGTATAAGAATCTGTGGAGAGTAAAAAAAGAAATTAAAACAGATTTAAATATAGTGGTGGTAAAGAATTTTAAATATGACACACTATTACAGCCATATTTTAAAAATGTACACAAGATATTTAAAAAAATGTTTAAACTTTCTATTTCGAAGGTACTAAACTACCTGAGCAGATTTAAAAAGGCAGTCGGCTCAACATCTGGTATATTTATTTCCATCACTTTAGCTTCTTCTGCAAGGCCACCATACAACATAGCATAAAATACAGAGCTTCCAGATCCCAGTATAAACTTGTGACCAGGTATTTTTTTTTGGTTAGTGCCAACCCCAACGGTGAAAAAAACATCTGCCATGAGTGAATTGTTAAACATGACAGCATTTCTTTCATGCACGTTGTTCACCAAAGCTTGCCAATTGTGCTGTTCACTCAACTTTGCAGTAGGAAGAGATGGCGTCTGAGGTGGTGAGGATAAACGTGAAGACAAATATGTTGGTTGCCATGCTATGGGGCATGAATCTCTCTGGTTGCCATATGAGGATTGTGTCAAGTGAGATGAATTTATTCTTGACTGGCAAGGTGGGATGAAGTTCTGAGGTACTTCTTGGTTCATTTCCTCCTCATCTTTATCCTTAGCAGGAATGCAGGACTTCATTTTATAAAGATAGTGATTATCTGTTGGCTCTGTAATTTACTGTAGAAAATAAAAGTACATAACATATTAATGTGTAGGCTTATTATATACAGCTATATATATTTACAAGGAAATATATATTTACAAAGAAAACATATTACCATAAGAAAAAAAGCTATAGGCAAAGCAAAAAAATACTCAGTTCAACAAATAAGTAATGAATATAAAAAAAAGTATAAAAAACAGGCTTTTTTTTTGGTTAGAACATGATACATACAGTATCCTTTAGCCTAACAAAATATATGCTCATCTTAAGCTATTTCAAATATTTCAAAACTGATATTACCAGATGAACATCAAATGACTTGTTAAAAGCAGAATGATTATTATGTGTTATGATTTTTCTAATATTTTTTGTATGCACGGAACATATTGTTTCATTGAAAAGGGCTTATAATTTTTAGGAATGTAGATACAAAATGTATTACCATCTTTGTGAATTGTAATTGTAGGATACATAAGATTTATAGTTATGCAGGAATAGGATAGTTGTTAAGGACAATATTGTTTTTTCTTCAAATTATTTATTACTTAGTCTTATGCTGTCAGTTATGGTTGTCATTCTAAACTAAAACTTTAGTCTAAAGGGTGACTAATTTATGCTTGCTCTCCTTTTCATTGTAAAAAAAGTTGATAACTTTATTATAACTGACGATAAAGTACTAAAGGCTAGTCAAGCAAAGCCAGAGTAGAAGAGCAAAATTTAATATATAATTATTGTATAATAGACTTTGATATTATCCTATATTACTATTTAAAAATACGAAGTGGCTACGCTTACGTCAAGCGCCTTCTATTATTATATCTATTGACGTAAGCCGGAAAAAAAAAATACGAATTACGTCTTGATGTTACCGCTGCCACTGCGTAAACAAAAAGGGTTAGGGGTTAGGGATAAGGTTAGGGTTAGGGACAGTGTTAGGGTGTGGAGAAATATCTATTGACGTAAGCCGGAAAATTAAAAATATAACCTACTTAAATAAATCTGTAAAAGACAAAAAGATAGAACAGTCAAACTACTCAAACTACTAATTTTGTGAATTGTTTGTTTTGCCACAGAATTTTTTTTACCATATAAGATTTACATTTTTTTTAATATTTCATTTATTTGCTATGTTGACTATCATATTGACTGTTGTAAAGTTAAGTAACCACTTACGTTCACTCAAATCACTTGATTCATTCGGAAAACGCACTGGCTACGGCACCAGCAAGTTAGCGTATGAAAGTCACTGACCTATAATCATCAAAAGTTGCAATTTATAAAAATTATTTTTTAAAATATTTAAATATAGGGTTAGGATTAGGAATAGGGTTAGGGTGTGGAGCAATATTTATGGCTGGTACTTGGACAAAAATAATACGAGTTCTGTCTTGCTGGTGCCGTAGCAAGTGCGTTCAGAAAATTAACTTCATTAGGAGTTAGTCCATTTGGAGTTTGTCGTCTTTTGGTGAATGACGTTACACTTATTACACCTTATTATTAGATTAATACTTATTAATCATGGCAGCATTTTCAAAAGCAGGTAATCTTAAAATCCCTACGAGGTGAAAAAAAAAACTACACAAATTTATGACAACACTCGATATTATCATTGAGAAGACCAAGATTTTGTGTTTTGATAGCGGAATTTTACTTCCGGTAGCAAAGTTGGACACTACCACTGAACTATATATTAAGTATTCTAGCGGGGTAGCGGTACTGAAAAGTCTATACATGTATTAACTTATATACGCACACTACCCCCTACCAGCCCCGTAGCCAAGGGGGCACTGGGGGCCGTGCCCCCCCCCCCGCTAAGTGTGGAGGGCCTCCCCCCGCTTAAAAAAGAAGAAAAGAAGGAAAAAATAAAGAAAAAGTAACTAAAATGAGAAGGCGCCCCCTTGCTGGGTATTGGTGCCCCCTGCTTACTTTGACCTGGCTACGGGCCTGCCCCCCACACCAATTTATCGAGTTCCATAATAAATTACTTAATTAGCATGGCCGAATGGTTTAAAAAATATAGGCCTAACGGGGGGGGGGGAAGGTTACTGATTGTCATCCTACCTTTCTGTCCTGCAAAGTCTATAATATGTGTATTTTTCTATTGAGCATTAATATTGAGGAATTGAGGTGCTACACTATTAAAAAAGAAATATAGCACAAATGACGTAATTCTTTTAGTCATTGGTAGAGGACTTTTTTTTAAAATAATGATGCACTTTCTCTATAATTTATATTATCTGATGCAAACTATGCGACTGGTAAATGGCCATTTGCAATACAAATGCGTCACGCTTTTCGAGTGACCCCGGTTGGCAGACCGCAGAATGGATCAGTCGGGTAGTCGTCTGGCCAAGGCCCGATTAAGGCCCGATTAAGGCCTTGGCACAGTGTCTAGGGCCAACAAACAAAAATAGGGCCTACAAAAGTAAACAATACTCAATCGTGGGGCTTCCTCTCCTCAAGTTAGGACCCTATAGGGTCTACTAAATCTTTAATTTGGCCCTGCGTCTGGCCATGTTCTTGTATAGCAGTCCACAGGGAGTTTTATATCCCTAGCCCTAAGGGGCCAATTCTCTGATCGCAGAATCTCTGAGATAGTTCATAAATAGTTCCCCCAAACATTGTTTTACATAAAATAGTAAGTACATTATCTCATGTCATGATGTCGAATGTCAAAATGCAGGGGCCCCCAAAGAGGCCAAGCCCCCCCCCCAAAATCCCTAGGTTCGGCACTGAAAGTCATATTTTCATTAAAACGGGTATTATGGGGGGGGGGACCAAAAGGTAATTCTGCTTAGAGCCCCGAAACACTACTAAAGTGTAAAAGAATAAAAAAAAGTATGGGAGGTAATTGTTGAAGAGCGTGAACATAACAATGACTTGTCTCCCTTGGTCACACAGAAAGCCATTTCATCAAAAGCCCTTCCTTTTGTGGTGGTTACAGAGAAAGATGAAGTCTACACTTCATCTATCCCCAATGGCCTTGCCTTACTTTATTTTTATAGAACAATTCAGTTTAAAACAGATTTTTTAATTATTATTCTTTCTATTAAATAGAGTTAAATACAAGATGGTTAGAAACCAGTTGTCTAATTTAATGTTCCAGTTGGGTTTTATGCATTTTAGGAGCCTTTAGCTAAAGTTCCTTTTTGGTGCCCTGATAATAATTGTATCTCTATATTTTAATTGTATATTGCTTTAAATTCATACAAATGATTATCATAATCATTATGATTTTCTCCTTATGCAGGATTAATAATTATAAGTGGGGGCGGATGGCAGAGTGGTGTAGATACTCGACTGTCGACCTGAGAGTCCTGGGTTTGATCCTCTGTGAGAACCATGGAAATTTTTCCAGCAGAAATTTGTTGTCCCACAAGTCCACCCAGCTTTAAATGGGTACATGACTTTAGTTGGGGAAGTAAAGGTGGCTGGGCATTGTGTTAACCACGCAATCCCTTCATATGCCGAGGTTATAGAAACAGATGATTTCTACACTTCATCTGCCCTGATGGCCCACTAGGGCTATGGGAACTTTACTTTTTATAACAAATAAAAAATATAATTGAATAAAAATTTTATAAGTGATTTCCTAAAAAAAAACATTTCTCATTTGAAGAACACCAAACTACGTAATGATTCAGATTTGTATTAAAATTAGACTATACTTTGATGTTGAATCTTGAAACGAAATATCTATCAACTCATAAAGATTATTCAAATCAATTGTTTACAGAATTAAAATAAAGCACTCAACAATTCACATGTAATTCTAATTAAAAAATAATGTAAAGGTAAAATTTGTAGAAATCTTTTATGTTACAAAATGTCTTAGACATGACAAAGGCGTCTGAAAATAAAAAAAAAAAAATTCTAAATCTGCCTGTATATTATAACCATACAATGATTGTACATTTATAATGTATGTATACTTTAAAATGGCAAACTGTTCACATACTTCTGCTCTAGATAATATAACATTAGCATATAAACAAGGCTCTGATTACTTTAACCATGTCTAAAAATAGCTTTAAATAAGTTATTTTTAGTTCAGACTATCAATCTACCAAACACTTCACAAGCATACTGAGGTATAAAGTTTATTACAAGGGCATAAAATATATATATAATTTTTTTGTGTTAAATATAGACCTGTTTGCGCTACAACACAATAATAAAAAATATATAGATGTATCTTCTAAACTATAAAAAATTGTACTCATGACTTTTGCTTAGCACCATGTGCAGGTATTGGATTGAATTGTTTTAATCTTATCTTTATGTCCTAATGCAGAGAGCACATATTTACTAAGCATGCAGATTAAATACATCAGCTTACAAAAAATTGGGAGGGGGGGGGAAGCATATAGTAGTGCTGAGTTACGTGCAATTGTGAAGCTGAGGGTCAGTATATTGATAACAATATCACCGTTAACACTGTCGGTTACGGTACGGATGAAAGAGGTTTTGCACAAAAAGAAGTCACATTGGTCGTGGTTTAAAGGATGTGGGGGATAAATAAACATCTCATCCTTTCAGGGAATTGTCAAAAAATAAAATGAGCATCGAACAGAGCAAAAGATGTCTTTTACTCTGTGTCCCAGGCAACATGTCATGAACAATGAATATTATTTAAAAAAAAAAAACAAAAAAACAAGCAGTTTATTTATAGGATTAAAAATCACAAGAGGATCCTTATGTGAATGACTGATTTATTGCTGTGTTGATTACTTTCTGATGTTTTACTTGAGTGACCATAATGAACACCAAATATATCAAGTTGACCCTTTGGGCTACATTTCTTTATAATTAAATGTCAGCAAAAGTTACAATATACATAAGCTGGATGTACTCCTAGTGTTATCAAAGGGAAAGAATCAATTTTAAGACTTTAACTTTCTGCAGACGTAAAATATCCTTCAACTATTCACTTTAGCAAAGCTGAGAACATGAAGATATAAGCATCAGAAAGTTATCAGGTACATAGACATAATAGTTTTAACTGCATACAAAATGTGGGTAGTGTAATAATATATAAACATTACTAAGACACTTATTGACACAATATTTATGACTATATGGAATTATAAAAATAAAAAAGAAACATTTGAAGATCTGACAGTAATAAAAGTCATGTTAAAAAACATTAAATAAATTTTATTAATCAAATTACCATTGGAGTTTTTATTAGTCTGGAAGCAATAGTTAAAAACTTGTGTCTTGTTAAAAAAATGTATTTACCGGTAAAGTCATGTTGTCCAATGATCATGATTTTAAATAAAAAAAGGTAATGAATATTTAAACAGTATGTTTGATAATTGTTCAGTCTACAAGAAATAAACATTAAAAACTGCTAGTTAAGAAAACTAAACATAAACTATAAAAAAAATTACAATTATTTTATTTATGAGAAAAAAATGTAGTAAACGTTCTTTCCTTTAATACATATTTATAAAACAGAAAATACAAATAAATAAAAAAAATAAATAAAATGAAGATGTTTGTTTAACTAATTGTATATCCTAGCTTAGCACTGGAAATAATTTTTGGTAGCTGTTCATTGGAAGATGCTAAACTGTTTCCACTCTGAGATTGTAAAAAATCATCTGTGTAGTTTCCAGAATTACTTGTTGATAAAGATACAATGACGTTGTCAGGGTCTGATGGCATATAAGAACTGATAGAATCTGTATGAATGGACTCTCTCAGTGCCTTGCGTGGAGGAGGTTTTGGATGTCTTGGACTCGAAGATACAGATCTTGGAGTGATTGTCAACTTAGGTGTGGCCATTTTGTTGTCTTGTTGTGAACTAAGCCTATAGCTTTCAGGTTTCTTTTCTTGTGTGCCTTTTAAGGAAATGGCTCTTGAAGATGGTGGGGAATAAAGATCTTTTGGCGGTGAGCCTGAAGTGAGATGACTTAAATTGCCAAGATCTATCTTGTTATGAGATCTCCTGACAGAAGGCACTGGTGAGCTCTCTGATAACTGTGGATTAATTATAGGAAATTTTTGTGATGTTCTAACTAAGGTGACAGATTTCCCACCACTGTCAGCTGTTTCCGACATATTCACTTCTTCGCTCATCAAACCTTGGAGCTCAGGCTCATCAGTGGAAACAAACTGATGTGTGTCATAGTCTGTGGACTGGAAAATTCGAGAATCATTTTTATCTGAAACAACACTCTTTGAATGGCGTGTTGACTCCAGAGGTGAATTATCATCTAAAGCAGTAGAGATATTTAAGGACGCATTGGCATTCCCAAGGATGGGTTCAGGAGGTGAAGAGCTCCTGGATAGGTATTTTGAAAAATTAATGATGCTGCTTGTATTCTTATGCAGATCCCTCACACTGTCATCAGGCAAAGGAATATCTTCATCGCTGTCTGATGAGCTATCATTCTCAGCACCAGAAATATTGTTGAAAGGCTCTGGATCTGCTGATGGAAGACGAACTTCTATTGAACGACTTCTGGAGCTAAGAGCATCACTACGAGCACTGAACTGACCATCATCATCTGCAAAATAAAAAAAGTAAATAAAAATGAATTAACTGTGGTTCATTAATAGACATACAAACCTTTACTAAAGATTGGGAAAAATGAAATTTGAAATCAGTGTACTTGTAAGTTGTATGAGGAAACCAAGACCTAGCCATAAACTTAAATAATTTTGATGCAGTTAAACAGATTTTATGATTTTATTTGTCAAAATCTAAAGATTTTTTCTTATAACTAAAAAATATGTATCTTAATTTAAGGAATATAATTATATTTTTGATAAATGTATATTTGTGGCCTGCTGGATGTAAAACTATGTTTATTGTGTTACATGATGTCTCAAAGATTGGTAAGCAATCTCAAAGAAAAATAATGAAAATATGAAAATGTTTAATCACAATGTACCTGACTTTGTGACTGCTTCTTTGTTTTCATTCTCCTTTGTCATAGAGGACATTTTAATAGATTTATCTTTTTGATGAGAGTAGGCTTGGGATTTTGTTTGAGAAGACCTGAAATTCTTTTCTTGTCTAGCCTTTGAAGCCAGTTTTGATTTTTTATGTAATTCATGTATTTTTGAAGATTTTTTACATACTTTTTTATGCGCATTTATACTATCTACAGTTGATGTTCCAAATTCGACATCACTCTCTAAATTTAATAAAGTATCCCCAAAGGCTACAGGAGTGTTAAGCTCTTTCTCTGCCAATCTTCTTACTTCAGTGAGGGTATCAGAAAATGATGTTGCATTTATATCATCCAACTCTGACGTTTTCTTAACTGGGTGGCTTTTAATCTTTAATTCAGAGGCTTCCTTTTCTACTAACTTCAGCCAATTTGGGTTTGTCTTTTGAAGTCTCAGCCTTTGAGTATGAGTGAGTCCAAAGATAAGTTTACCTTTAATACCAGTATGATTCATCTTCATCATTTTTACAGCATTTGATTTTTTCGTATCCCCTCTTTGTTCAGCTTTAATATTGATTTGTTGTTGGATAGATTGTTGTTTTGCACTTAAATCTTTCTCAAACACAGGTTTTGATGATTCTAATTTTTTTGTTAATGCTGTCGCAACTGCAGAGACCACTGATAATGGAAGCTTTTCATTTTCTTGTACTTCAGGTATTGCAACCATGGTAGGTTGTTTTTCATGTGTTTTTAAAGGCACAGTTTGCAACTTATTTGAAATATCCAAAAGTAGTTGAGGATTCTGTATGCAAGATAGTTCTTTAATTAGAGCTGTTAGCAATGGAAACACAGATTCTGGCTGAGGAGCAACAGGTAAGCCTTTCACAAGCTCACCTTTTCTTGCCTGTGGTATATACCATTCAGAATCTTTTACTTCCGGAAGAATATGTCTTTCTGCTGGTTTTAATCTTTCCTGTTTTGAGATTTCTGACTTCTGAAGCTTTTTACTGTGAAGACCAAATCCATCAAAGCTATCAATATCAGATAACTCATTTACAGAAAGGTTTTCATCAAACTGTGTCAGTGGATTCTTTATGGACACCTGAAGAGCAGGGGAGGCTTCACTGTTATAAAACATAGGTGGTGGACAAATAATATTATTGACAATAATATCATGATCATCTTTAGTTACTTCTGCATTTCTAATCCACTTGCTTACAGTTTTCTGCTGTTTTTTAATTACTTTTGATTTCCTCTCTGTTTGTGTTGAAGCACTGCATGCATGATTTGGTGAGAAACCATCAATGTTTACAAGTACCTCTTTATCACTCCTGTCAATAATCTCTCTTAATGGTTCAGTCATTGATGATGAATTTTTATGTAGTATCTGGGGTGCTGTAGTTTCTACCTTCTCCTCCTGGAGCTCCGTAATATTACTAATAAGCTGATCAAGTTTTCGAACTTCCAAATTTGTATCTTGATGAACTAAAGAAGACTCTGGAATATGTGGAATTAGGCTGTGCCCTAAGCAAAGTAATCGAAAACCCAAAACAAAATAACCAATTTCTTTGCCCATTAGGTTGTATATTTTGAACAATCCTTTGTCTCCATGCACAGAAGGCACTGTTGGTCCCAGTTTAATAATATCAACACAAATGGATTCTATTAGTGAATTAAGAGGAATGGAGCTATTGCCAATCAATTTAGGCACTTCTGGGAACAAATCAATAACCATTACATATAAAGGAGTGCTCGAAAGATGTTGTTTTAATACATTAGCTGACATTTTGAACAAGCATGATTTTCCCTTTTTAACCATGAAATTTCCATGTTTGTCTTTCAACTCGGTAAATTGTTCTGGTAAATTATAATAAGGATCAAAAGATATTTTATGACGAATAGCCTTTGCGAGATCATCTTCTACATGTTTAATAACTATGGTTGGAAAATCCAGCAATCTAAAAGCTATCGCTGGAAATCTGCAAGGTGAATGGGGAATATACACTTTTTCAATAACAAGTTCCAAAGAAAATAATGAAACTTCGTCATCTCCATTCTTTTCCAGTACAAGATCCCCAGGCATGATAATAATGAATTCTGCTAAATAAGAACATATATGTTTATATTAAAGGTATAGCAGGGCAATTCTGTAGTGTGTTATTTTGAAGTCCATCGTACTTGTCCAAACATTTTTGTCAGCCATCTTTGACGACAGAATAACAATTCGAAAATGAGGCTATAATTTTATCAAAGACTGTGGCTATTTGTAGTTAGCACAAATAGACCGGTGGCATGAGCAGTTATTGGTAGTTGACTACAATTAGTGTGAGCCACTATACTATTTTTAAAATTACTAAAAAGTAATTTGAATTGTAATTATTCTAGGAAAAATTGACTCACAGGAAACAGTGAAATACTATCTGAAAATACTGCGTATGTGCAATAGGCGGAACCCGGAAAAAAATAGACGGAACTCTAGCCACTGCCTCATAAAATTTATTTCTTTAACATTTAGGCGAATCATAATTTGTGTGTATGTACTTAATAATTAAGATTACAATGCGTCAGGCCCTTATCCAGAAGGGGGCTGGGGGGGGGCTGAGCCCCCCCCCCCCGTTCATAACCCGTGTATGATTTGAGCTTTTTGACAAAATTTTAATAATAACGGCTTTAAAACATCAATCATTTTGTTCAATAAATCAATAATAATAAAAACTTAAAAGTTTATATTTTGGAATCATTCAGGCTATTTTACTTACATATATTTTTAATTTTTGGGCATAAAAGATTGAATCTTATTGAAGTTCACTTCTGGGTATTTTGGGCAGCATTGGCATTTGGTGCTTCAACAGCCGTGTGTGAGAACAGTTTCTCAACCCTCACACAAATGCTCACCCAATATCGCAGATCAATGTTACAAAAACGTCTAAGCAATCTTGTCCTGCTTGCATTTGAATAAGATTTAACAGACAATCTGAATGCTGAAGCATTTTTAGATAAATTCAGTGCTAAACCACGACGTTTGCAAATTTGAAACGTATGATAATATAAGTTCGCAACCAGTGCCGACGAGTGGGGGGCGCAGGGGAGGGGGCTAATGCCCAGGGGCCTGGCGAATTTTAGGGGCCCGGACTGAGCTGGCCAATCAACTTTTTAAATATTAATATCAGCACGGGGGCCCGTGTCACCCCTGTCCAGGGGCCGAAATTTCTGTCGATGGGCCTGTTCGCAACCTTGTAATAGTTTTATATATTGATATCTTCTGAGGACAACTAGCAATAATAAAATAACATTGACTTCTGAATTCATTTCTTTGGCCCCCCCCCCCCCCCAATCCAATAATCCTGGCTACGGGCCTGAAATGCGTGTGATATAGGCCTTATTTCAAGATACACAGTCATGTATAATACAGATGATATCACTACAGTAAGGGACCTATAACAATCTAGAGCCCATCTGACCAAGGCCGTACCCTGGATTTTGTTTGGGGGGGGGGGTTGTGCGGCTTGGGGGGAGGGACTGTGCGGAGATAAAAAAAAGTATATTTTATAATAAAATTTGATTTTTATAATTAATTTGAGGGGGTCTGCAGCCCCCTAGCCCCCCCCCCCCGGGTACGGCCTTGCATCTGACAACTCTGTCCCCCTCCCCGAGCTGTCTTTAATTTTTTTTTCATTATCTGGGTCTCTGCTTGACCTCTGGTCTAAGATTAATCAAAATAGATACTGTTTACCTTACGGATGGTCGTGCGGTAACACGCTCGACTGTCGACCTGAAGGGACCTGGTTCGATCTCCAGAGAGGACCAAGGAAATTGTTCAGGTCTTGGCTCAAGTTCCCGATATATCTCCCATGGTGCCTCCATGGCCATTGCACTCTCGGCTATGGTGGGGATGAAAGAAGGGCACCATAAAAACCGTCCCATTAGTGGTTTATAGGATCTAAGAGATTTCATCTCATCCTTACATGGACTTCACACACTGCTTACCTTTAGTTTGTGTGTGTTTTGTTCTCATGACCAAAATAGTACATTATCTAATGGCCAGGCCCTCCAGGCCCTCGGGCCCCCAAATCCATAGATTCGGCACTGGTGGCACAAATGAGCTATGGCGGAGGGTCAGTCTGCCCTAGGTGAAACTTATTTTGCCACCGAACGGGCGGCATTTTTTTAACCATATTAGTCTTTTTTTTTTTCGATGTCAACGGGGCGGTATTTTCAGAGTCCACCACGAGCGCCACAGAGAACTAGTTACACAACATTTGGGGCTTTCAAGGGCTGGGTGTATAATTAAAAGAGGCAGGTGGGGTCGGGGGGGTGTGGAGTGGAGCTATGAGCTTTTTGCGTTCCCTCTTAGTCTCTGTTGACGATACAAGAAGAGCACTTGGGTGATTCGGAGAGCATGTGAGTGAGCATGTGAATAAGTGAGAACGTGGGTGAGTGAGTGAGCACGTGGGTAAGTGAGTGAGCACGTGGGTGATTAAATGTGCACGTGAGTGAATGAGCACGTGGATTAGTGAGTGAGCACGTGGGTGAGTAGGTGATCACGTGGGTGAGTGAGTGAGCACGTGAGTGAGTGAATGAGCACGTGGGTTAACGGATGAGCACGTGGGTGAGTACGTGGGTGAGTTAGTGAGCACGTTGGTCAGTTACTGGGCCTGTAAGTAAGTAGGCGCGTGGGTGAGTAAATGAACACGTGGGTAATACGGTGTGCATGTGAGTGAGCACGTGAGTTAGTGAGCACGTGAGTAAAAGAGTGAGCACGTGGGAGAGTGGATGAGCAAATGGGTGAGTTAGTGAGCACGTGGGTGCATGGGTGAACACGTGGGTTAGTGAGAACATGGGTAAGTGAGCACGTGGGTGGGTTTGTGACCACGTGGATGAGTAAGTGAGCACATGGGTGATTAAGCAGGTATGTGAGCACGTGGGTAAATAAATTAGCACGTGGTGAGTGAGCTCTTGCGTGAGTGAGCACGTGGATGAGTCGATGAGCACGTGGGTGTGCACGTAGGTGGGTGAGTGAGCACGTTGGGAAGTAAGTGAGTACATGGGTGAGTGATTAAGTAAGTGAACTGTGGGTGATTCGGTAAGCACGTAGGTGAGTCGGTGAGCACGTGGGTGAATTGATGAGTACGTCGGTGAGTGAGTGAGCACCTGGGTGAGTTAGTGAATACATGGGTAAGTAGGTGAGTAAGCAGTTGTGTGAGCACGTGTGTGAGTGAGTGAACACGATTGTGAGTATGCGAGCACGTGGGTAAATAAGCACGTAACTGAGCATGTGCGTGAGTAAGAAAGCACATGGGTGAACGGGTGAGCACGTGGATGAGTGGGTGATTACGTTGCTGATTTGGTGAGCACGTGGGTAAGTAAGGGAGCACATGGATGAGTTAGTAAGCATTTGCGTGAGTGAGTGAGCACGTGGGTGAGTGTGTGGGCACGTGGGTGAGTGTGTTAGCACGTGGGTGAACAATTGAATGATTGGATAAGTGAGCGAGGAAGTGGATGAGCATTAGTCAAAGTCAAAACAACACCTTACATTAATATCATGTGTACAGTGGAGAAGACAGGAAAAGACCTTGTTGATGAAATAAAAAAATGTGTTAAGTGATGATCTGTTACTGAAGTATTTGATCTAGTTAAAGATATGTTAGAGTCAGAGTATGCAGAAAATAATTTTGATACTAAATCTGAAGCGGCCAATTTAGTACCATAATTAATTCACATTTTTGTGTATTCTGAACTGTCAATCAAGATTGCTGTCAATGATTGACTAAATCGCCAAGTCGGTCACTGCAAAGTACGGACATATCTAAGAGCATCTCGGCTATGATCAGTGCCGCTGAGAGGGAGGGGCAGGGGCGCCGAGAGCCAACACGGGCCCCAGGGCAGGACATCATTGCGGGCCCCTTAATAAACAATGAATAGTGAAAAAATTGACATGGTTGGGGCGGCCTGGCCCCCCTTACAGAAGCGGGCCCCCTGGCAATGACCCCGCCTGCCCCCCCCCTCTCGGCGTGCCTGGGGGGGGGCAAATGCCCAGGGGCTAAAAAGTAAATTTGCAAATTAAATAACATCACTCAGAAATCACGGAGTTTGTACTTTATTATTTTATTATACATATGTATAAAAATGAAGTTAGAAGTCAATGTTATTTTATTAACATATTTAAGCTGCTAGTTGTCCTCAGAAGATATCAAAATATAAAACTATTACAAGGTTGCGAACAGGCCCATCGACAGAAATTTTGGGCCCCTGGGCAGGGGTGACACGGGCCCACGTGCTGATATTAATTTTTTAAAAAGTTGATTGGCCAGCTCAGTCCGGGCCCCTAAAACTCGCCGGGCCCCTGGGCATTTGCCCCCTGCCCCGCCCCACTCGTCGGCACTGGTTGCGAACTTATATTATTATACGTTTCAAATTTGCAAACGTCGTGGTTTAGCACTGAATTTACCTAAAAATGCTTCAGCATTCATATTGTCTGTTAAATATTTTTCAAATGCAAGCATGACAAGATTGCTTAGACGCTTTTGTAACATTGATCTGCGATATGGGGTGAGCATTCGTGTGAGGGTTGAGAAACTGTTCTCACACACGGCTGTTGAAGCCCCAAATGCGAATGCTGCCAAAAATACCCAGAAGTGAACTTCAGTAAGATTCAATCTTTTATGCCCAAAAATTAGATAAGCTATATATATATGTAAAATAGCCTGAATGATTGCCAAAATATAAACTTTTAAGTTTTTATTATTATTGATTTATTGAACAAAATGATTGATGTTTTATAGCCGTTATTATTACAATTTTGTCAAAAAGCTCAAATCATGTACGGGGGGAGGGGGCTCAGGTCATGAACGGCGGGGGTGGGGGGCGCTCAGCCCCCCTCTGGCTACGGGCCTGTGAGATTAACGTTTTTTTTAAGGTTTCGAACTCGTGCTTTACATCGAACTGCGCAGGAGTGAACTATAAATAAGTCTGGGCCGCTATTTATAGTTTGCTACAAATAGACACTTTCATTTTAATTTTAAGCCATGTAGGAAATAAAAAGGGGAAAGCAAGCTTCTGGGCAATTATGTTTTATGTTATATATAATATATGAAAAGCATGTCAGTTCATAGATAAATAAATTATAGACACTTGAAATGCTCAATTTATTTTGCTATATACTGCTAGAATCTATGTTTGACATTTTGCACAAATTTAGCTTTAGTTGTTTTTAATAACAGAAGATCAGTTGCACTATGTACGAAACGAAAACAAAATAATCTGAAATTAGAATAATAAAACGATATGTTTTTGTTTGAAAGCGGTTTGCCAGTGATGGAATTACTGATACAAAATAAAACAGATAAATAATACACGATTATTCAATAAGGGATATGAATTCTTAAACCTCATAGTATATATTTTGAGAATATATAGATTGACTGTAAATCCGTTTATGAGTGATGGTACAGAAATTGGTTAGTTTTAGTTACTAGATTTTTAATATAAAAACAACAACATAAAAAATAATGTTTGAAAATGAAGCTATAATTAGTCAAAGTAGAGAGTTAAAAGTAAAATACATCAATATTGAATGAAACAAAGAATTTTAACTTAATGAAAACATTCACACTGGATTTCCCATGTGGAGCATCAAAATTTTAATTTTACTGCATGTATAGTTTTTATCAGGGTTGTTAACAATACTCTTAAATTGTATCGTCAATACCGATACCAATACTTCATGAAAATAGTATTGCCAATACCAATACAAATACTCAAGTAAAAATGTATTGCCAAAATCAATACCGATACTTTTGAGAACAACAAAGTATTTTTATTTAAAATATACTGAGTGTAAGTTTTTCAAAAAAAAGTGAAAACAAATACAATGTCAAAGCACAAATTTAATGCTAATCACATTAGTACTTGACGGATGGCCAAGTGGTGTAGATACTCGACTGTCGACTTCAGAGTCATGGGTTCGATCCTCGGTGAGAACAATGGGAACTTTTCCACAAGTTCACCCAGTTTTAAATAGGTACCCGACTTTAACATATTGGGGAAGTAAAGGCGGCTGGGCGTTGTGCTAACTACACTATCCCTTCATATGCTGAGGTTATAGAAACAGATGAATCCCCGATGGCCCGTCAGGGCTAAAGGAACTTTTCTTTACTATTTCACCATTTGGCAGCACGTAAGAAGACCATCATTTCAAAACAATCCTTGCTTAGCCTAGAACATAATGGCATAAAAAGACGCGCACCTAATGAAAACAGGCGCTTAACACAGCACTAGCCGATCAACACAGCACTAGCCAATCAACTCATCAGTATAGTTTCTTAATGCTTGGGTAGTGCAGCTAATGACAGCATTTCTGATGAGCTATCTTATATCTGTCTACTTCAGCAGAACTTTACTATTAGGCCGGTTCTGCCGCCGTGCAGTAAAACTGCACAGCTGACTGTATTGAAGCTGCATCACCCTGTCGAGTACCCCAAGTGGAGTGGAAACTTCACTCTGTGCACTGCAAGAATGCTTTAAGTTTTGTTCAACTTCAGCCTTTTGATCCAAGTTGTCTTGGTGTTAATAGTGGTAGGGTTGATGGTTATCATTACAAGCAGTGATTGAATTTATGAAGATTACTTTTAAAACAATCTATTAAAATCGCCATTGTTATTCTACAATTAGCTAATAGTGGCAACAGAAAAGTATTGATATCGAGTATCGAAAATTTTTCGTTTAAAATGTATCGGCGATACACAAATCAATACTTGATACAAAAAGGATCGGCAATACAGCAACCAATACTGAAAAAGTATCGGCGATACTGTATTGGCCGATACCGATACTTCGATACTAACAACCCTGGTTTTTATACAGGGCTATATATTTTGCTAACAAACTAAATATATGCTTATAAACATCTATTTGTATAGAAAAATGGTCCAAAGTGATGTTATTATGAAAGATTAATTTTAGACTAAAACTCAAGATTTATATATGTTTTTTTTCTGTCAGGAAATAACTTACGCACTTGCTACGGCACCAGCAAGTCAGAACTCTTATTATTTTTGTCCAAGTACCAGCCATAGATATTGCTCCACACCCTAACCCTTTCCCTATCCCTAACCCTAATCCTAATCCTAACCCTATATTTAAATATTTTAAAAATAATTTTTTAAAATTGCAACTTTTGATGATTATAGGTCAGTGACTTTCATACGCTAACTTGCTGGTGCCGTAGCCACTGCGAATAACTTATCCATTTAATCTAAATTCTACAAATTTTTATTGATCAAAGCATAGTGTTATAGCATCTTAGTAATTTTACATAAAAAAAAATGAAAAAATATCAAAATATAATCAGTATTTATTATGTTATTGTAATGGAGAAAAAAGTTCCCTTTTCCCTTATAATTAGCTTCTAGAAAATTATAGTATAGTTTGTTTTTAGACTTGAAAATCTTCTTAGGCTAAAAGAAAATTAGAAACTCTTATTTCCGATCAACTTTCTGCTTTTTTTTTGCATGTTTTTGATTTGCTTCTGTGTAAGGTAAAAATGATCATGTGACATGTTTCCATGTTGGAAGAGGCTTACCTTGAGGGTTTCATTTCGTACAAACTCCAGTGGGTCATAGTGAAGTTTCAAAAATCCACCTTGCTTAAAGAATGAGTACCCGAGATTGGTTGGGAAAGAAAACGCGGCTGGACATAGTTCTAGTGACACCGTTCTGCTCCTTAAAAGCAGTGGGTACAGAACTGTGAATTCCACCCTTCATCTGCAATGATTGTCTATAGGGCTTAGTGGAAAATTTCACTTGTATAAATAGATGAATCATTTAGTTCTTAATAGCAGATTCTATAATGGCTTCTTTAATTACAACTTATTCAGTGAGATTATTAGTTTATTTTAAATAGTGTAACATTTTAGTTCATTTTTTTAAGGGCAATGTTTAATTTTCATTTTTCAATTGGCCATTGATTTCATTATTTTGCTTGTATGTATATACTTTAACACAACAAATAATTTTTTATAGACATAATTTCAATTAAAAAAATTATACATCTTTTTCAGATTTCATAGCTGATTCATACATAGCTTTATCTTTTGATCTGACGCAAATTATAAACACCTTCACCAACCTTTGATATGATTAGTCATGTTTTTCACTGCTCATAAAACAAACATGAAGGTGAAACCATCAAGCTCAGCGGCACTGGATAATGAGTTGGTAGAATTTAGTCTCATTGATGAAGATGATGACTTGGTAGAATTTAGTCTTATTGATGAAGATGATGACATCTTAATGCAGGCAGATAAGAATGAGACAGAAGCACAAGATGATGGTAAGTAAAAGAACTTCATTTATTTGATCTAGACCAGCAATGCATCCAAATTAGCACATGGTCTCTAGTTGTCTGTAGGTTCTTTTATCAGCCCATCCTCTTTTTGTATGATTACAATGTTTTTTATTTTTGTGCATAAAATTCTGTATAGTAATGGTACTTTAGTCGAGGATGGGATGAGATGGCTATTCGGTCAAGTGCTAGTCTATTCACCATAGATCGAGGTAACCAGTCATGGAGAGTGCAGAGTTTTTTCTTGAACCTGGTCTATGTTTATAAGACCACCATCTCAAAATGGGTACCTGACATTAGTTGTGTAAAGAAAATATGGCTTGTTTTATGTTAGCTCTAGAAAGCTGTATATACAGTGATGGAAACAATGAACTCTTTGGTTCCTTGGGACTCTTTAAAAGAATATATATTTTTCTTTGACCTTACTTTTTACTTTTGCAGAAGGAGCCATTGATCTTGATGGTATCAATTTTGATGAAGCTATGTTAGAAGAAGAAGACTTAGGCAATGTATCAATTGGTGTTGATTCAAACGTACAAAACACTTTTGATGAAGATTGTGTCACAGGATTTGATACAGTGACAGGAAGTCTTTGGATCTACCCTACAAACTACCCCGTTCGAGATTATCAGTATAATATCGTTCAGCAAGTATGTAATATATTTCTTCTAGTTTCTTAAATACACTTTATTTTAGCCTTTTTTTTGGTTTTAACCAATTGGTGAATAATCTAATAGTTAAAATCAAGGGTGCACAACTTGGGACTGTACTTGCAGCCATAGGAGAGTTAAATGGCGTGTGTGAAGAAAGAAAACAAATTATATATTTCTTCATAAATAAATAGATAAAAATCATTCAAGCCTGCTCTAACTTGAATAGAAAATCCAAATCAATTTTGAAAATGTTGTGCACCTCTGATACTATATACAAATCTTCAGTTTTTCTCCAATTTCGTTTTCATTCCTAAATTCAGGCCCTGTTTAAGAATACATTAGTGGTTTTACCAACTGGTCTTGGTAAGACTTTCATTGCTGCTGTTGTAATGTACAATTTGTATCGGTGGTTCCCGCAAGGAAAAATCGTCTTCATGGCCCCGACAAAACCTCTCGTTACTCAGCAGATGAATGCTTGTTATAATATCATGGGGATTCCTGTAGCCGACACTATTGAAATGACAGGTTAGTTTTAGATTATGTTGATTTTTTCTTTTTTATGATTTGTCGGTTGCATTATTTCTCAAATTTAAATTTGGGCTTTCCCAGGTTCTTTGCCTCCTAATGTGCGCCGAATCGCTTGGAGGGAGAAACGTGTCGTATTTTTAACGCCCCAGGTAATGATGAATGATATGTGCAGGGGATCATGTGCTGCTGAGAGCATCAAGTGTATTGTTGTTGATGAAGCACACAAAGCTCTCCGTAATCATGCTTATTGTCAGGTAATCTTTTTTTTTTTGTTTTTGTATTTTTTCTTTTGACTGACAACAGCCAACAGTAAAGCATACTGACATTATAAATAACACTGTTGCAAGACAGCCCTTGATAACTGTTGTGAGAGTAGCAAATAGTTTCCAACGGTGCATTTTATTTTGCTTTTAGGTAATAAGGGAATTGGTAAAATATACAAGACAATTTCGTGTCCTAGCATTGAGTGCTACACCTGGAAGTGACCTTAAGGTATGTTAATCTTTTTCCCAGAAAAATATTAATTTTATTTAAATTTTCTATTGTTTTCAATATG
The DNA here is from genome assembly GCA_021962125.1 of Bulinus truncatus. Classification (NCBI taxonomy): domain Eukaryota; kingdom Metazoa; phylum Mollusca; class Gastropoda; family Planorbidae; genus Bulinus; species Bulinus truncatus. The sequence continues at coordinate 1,083,286 of JAGDYQ010000052.1, read as the reverse complement.
AAACACTGAAGTTATTCACTATGAAATATGTTTTTGTTATGTCTTTTGTCGTGTCTAGAATGAATTAACTGGATTTATATCCATTCATGTGGAAAAAAATTATTGGCCTTCTTTGGTCTCCATTTTCATTTAATGTTTGTGATGAAAACCGAGATATGAATTTATAATTTTTGTTGATGTCATTATTTATTATTTAGAAGCTCATTTTAATTGTGGTTTTTTTTAAACTTTCATTAAGTCTGTTCAACAAGTTATGAACAACTTGTTAATTAGCCACATAGAACTGAGGTCGGAGGAGTCTATTGACATACAGCCGTACACACATGAGAGAAAAGTGGAGAAGGTGGTCGTACCAATGGGTGAAGAGATATCTGGAGTCAGAGAGCAATACATTCAGGTGAGCATGATAATTTCACCAATGGTCAGTAAGAATCAGATAAAAAAAAGAATGTACCAGAACAGCTTGAGGTTGTTAGCCCCGTACTGCAGTGGTTGGAGACTTACTGTCTCACAATCAAAATTATTCTTTTCCACTTGAAGGCCAACTTAACAAAGGTTCTCCAACTCAATTGTTCAGCACGAAATCATCTCAGCCAGCCACTCAACTCCCTCGAGCACCTAATGCTCTCCCTTTTGTTGTGGTGGTTTCTAAGAATATGAGCCCTTCTTCCCTTCACTTATCCATCGTCGCCCTTTAATTGTTTCCTCTGGTATTGTTTATAAAAGTTCAGATGCTCTTTATATTAAGCTTGGCTGCGTTCAGAATTGAAAAACCCCCCCCCCCCCCCCCCTTCCCCCCGTATTTTTTTTTTTTAATTTATTAAAAATTAAAATTAAATTTTATTTTGTTGATTGGATTTTGTAGGCAAGCCAAAAAAAATGTGTGGGTGGAGTATGGGGGAGGGGCCTTTATTAAAAAATAGTATAAAGGCCCCCTAACCCCCTCCCCGGGCCCCCAGAGGGCGAAGGAAAGGGAGGTGTAGATTACAGGGGGGAGGCCAACAAAAAAAAAAATATATAATGGATGGGGGGGTAGGGATGGTGGGGGGAGGGGGCCCTGCCAATTTAATATAAATTATAAAAAAAAACAATACCACTTCACTCCTCCCCCCCCCCCCGGAGAGAGAGACAAAAAATGATTTGCCCCCGGCGGGGGGGGAGCCCCAAAAAAAAAAAAAACAATAGGTTGGTTGGGGTTGTGGGGGTTGAGGGGGGGGGGGGGAAGAGAAGAAGAAAAAAAACAATAGAGCATTTTTTTCGAAAATGCTCTAAAAATATATACACCACTTTTTAGGAGAAATGTTTAACTTTGGTCATTTCTGCTCCAGTTAAGATCATGTTTATCAATAATAAACAGACTAATTTGGGATTAAATTTGCATTGGCTTGATGAATTCCCCTTAGTTTAACAAAATATTTATGATGCCATATTGGATGTCAGCTATGCGACCTATATTAAAAAGTAAAAACGGTTGACGTCAGAAAAATTTAATACAAAATAGAAAAAAAAAAGTATTTTTAACCAGAAGAATCACAATCCTGTGTAGGAAAATGTACAATCTTTATGAAATTAATGAAATTTTCTTCCATAAAGTGGGGATTACATATTTTTTTAAACAATTTCTGAATCCATCCGTCCTTAATATAAAGTTCACCTAAAAGGTCATTGGACTCTTTCACATAGAGCATTGTCTATGTATTGTGACTTTCTTATAACTTTTTTTTCACAAATACCTTCATTAGTATCTTAAAATTGAATAACTCTCAACATGGTGTGAGTAGATTTCAAGGTTCTTCTTTATTACACAAATTAAATATTGAATTTGCTTTTTTTAAATTGAGCTTTGTCCATAATTGGTTTATATTCATGTCAAGGTTATGACCTACGTGATCCATCGGCTGATACAGAACAAAGTATTGTACAGAAGGGAAGCCACCAAATTCTCAAAGTTTCTCCTTCTCAAGGCAAGAGATGAATTTAGGCAGAACCCTCCACAAGTCATGCAGGTATTACAGTTTTAAGTCAACTGACCCCCCCCCCCCGTCTTGGATTTTTTGTGAGGAGAGAAGACTGGACTTAAAGTATGCCAACAATTTACCATCACATTTCAAATGAAGAAAAAAAATTACAGAATATATCTTTACTGTCAACTGTGTTTATTTTAATGAATAAGCCACATAAAAACAGACTATTTTTAGAATTCAGTAAAACTGAGTTCAGATTTAAAAAAAAAAAAATGAAATACCATAAAGGTTACTTTATTATTTATTTATTTATTTAAAAACAGAAGGCCCAGTTTGGTAACATTGAGGCTGATTTTGCACTTGCCATCAGTTTATATCATGGTTTTGAGCTGCTGCAACTTCATGGCATGAAATCTTTGTATAACTACCTCATGGGACTGATAACAGGAGAAAAAGGTTATGGCAGAACCCGCTCAGAGCTTCTGAGGAATGCAGACTTTAATATCATTATGGAAAAGTTGAGACTGAAGTTTATTGATTCAGAACAAACTAGGTAATGATGGGATCTAGATAATGTATCAGCTAAAGTATTGAACATTTTCATTGATCTGTCATTATGAAAAAAAAATCAAATTTTCTTTATTGTGGCAAATTATGGTATGGACATGAAATGGGTAAATCTTAGATAAATATTTAAAAAATCCTCATTAAATAACAACAGTTTAGAAGGCACTTGATTCTTTTTACATTACAGCACTTCGGGTGATAACAAATTAGCTGTTGGACATCCCAAAATGCAGAGACTGGAAGAAATTGTTGTAAAACACTTTAAAGATTTTGAAAAAAGTATTCTTAAAAATCTTGTACTTTGGCCTAGTACTGTTGATAATTCTTTAAACTATTTTATTAGTACTAATATGAACATTTGTAAGAAAATTTTTTTTTAATATAACATAAATAAATTTAAGTATTTTTTAAATCATTTATTTAAAAGACAAGCAGCCATACTATTCTGCAGAAGTGAAGTTCATTGCCAAATTCCTGTCATATTATTTCCTTCTTTTTTCTTTGTTTTTTAAGAATCACTGGAGACAAGAGTAATGATTTTCAGCCAGTACCGTGACAGTGTCCATCAGATAACTTCTATTCTAAACCAGCACCAGCCACTGGTCAAAGTCATGCCTTTCATAGGTCAAGCCTCGGTCGGTAAAGGTACCAAAGGCTATACACAGAAAGAGCAATTGATGGTAAGTCATGAAGGGCATATGAAAACAAATCCTTATTATGACGACTTAAAAAGTGTTTCAGGAAATTCTAACTTGTACATTAATTGAATTAGCATGGAAAAGTATTCACCAGACTGTTTAAAAAAAAAAATCGATGTGTTGCGAGACGATTTTTTTATGATGAAATTGTATAATTTTTACTTATGCTAAAAAAATATGTTGGTGTACATTTTGGTGATCTGATTTATTTTTACATGCACGATTTGTGCAGAAAAACATTTGATATTTGATGCATTTATTGTTTCTTTTATATTGTCTAATATGGTTATTTGATAATTTTATCATTGGGCAGTATTTAGACTGATTCTTTGTTTTTTATCATCTGGCGTTATTTAGATTAACTCTTCCAAGTTTCATTCTTCTGAACTTTATCTTTCTTGTCCTGTAAATGTTGCATGTTTGTTATAAGATCAAGATATAATATTTTATTCTCATCGGGCACTCGTGAACATTATTGTTGCAAAGGATCATTGAACACAAAGTGAAGAAATCTTTTAGACTAGGAACATTAATTAATTTTATTCCTATATATGTTTTTGACATTATTGTGTTGCTCATAAAAGGTGTTTTTTTTTTTTTTTAAATATTTTTCATTATTATTATTTATCAGGTGATGAAACAATTCAGAGAAGGTGGATATAACACATTAGTGGCTACGTGTGTCGGGGAGGAAGGCCTTGACATTGGTGACGTGGATCTCATAGTCTGTTTTGATGCCCACAAAAGTCCCATTAGGCTCGTGCAACGTATGGGACGGACAGGGCGTAAGAGACAAGGCAGAATTGTCATGCTGGTCACAGAAGGCAAGGAAGAGCAGGTCAGCAGAGAGAGAAAAAAAATCCATAATTTTAATAGTTTTGTTTTATTGAATTTGTTTGGTGAGATATTTGTTCACTTTTAGGAAAAGGTCTGCCAAAGGTGTGGGTCCATCTGCATGTCATTGGGGCGAATGTATGTCATTGCTGCTTTTTTTTACATTGCATTTAAGTTTCTCCCTGACATTAATGTTTATTATTTCAGATTTACAATCAGAGCCAGTATTCTAAGAAGGCCATACACAAAGCTATTCTCAACGCTGCCAAATCTCTTCACTTCTATCCAAACAACCCTAGGCTGGTCCCAGCATCATTAAAACCGCAGTGCCACAAAATGCATATAACTGTCTCTGCTAGTCCTGCAGCATCTAGCAAGAAGAATTTAAATATAAGAAAGTCAACTGGAAAACTGCCAGATTTTTTTAGCAAGAAAAGTGGGTTAATTTTATTCAAGACTTTTATTGAAAAGTGTTTGTTTTTTAATCTTTTGAAAAGAATTTTTTTTTAAAAATAAAGAATACATGTATAATGTTTTTTTTTTTTACTCACATTTAACAAAACAGCTTTATGCTACACTGTCTGTCTATCCCCAGTGAAAATATCCAATGAGAATGAACTTATAACAAGAGAGGAATATGATTTAATCAAGGAGGAGTTTGCCATGATTCCAACTCTGGCTAAATTCATCCCAAGACCCAAGTGCATCTGCTTGACTTCCAACAAAAAGGTACAAGATATTGTATTGATTCATAATGATGAATTATACCTAATGATGTTTGTATCTTTTGATGTTCATGCTTTTTTTTATCATTCAGTTGGAATTAAAAATGTTTGAATGTTTAAGTTAAACTGAAACCACAGCATATTAGGGATTGTGCGGATAGCAAAATGTTAAGATACTTCCCCAACTTAAGTCAAGTATCCATTTAAAACTGGGTGGACTTTGGGTGGACTTTGGGTACTTTCAACCAACTTTCACTAGGACCTCGGAGAATCCTATTGGTTCTTATCAGATCAGACCTTGTAACGCAGTAGGTTATTAGTCAAACGCTGCACAACATTCAATCATCCATCCCTTATGGTGAAATAAGTCATGTGAACAAATGTTTTATTCTTTCAGAATAGACTGAGCTCTGATTCCTCACCCACCATTAACTTTGCTGAGTGGATGCCATGGCAGAACAGGCTGCAGAAGACGTTTTTGATAGGTCATTCAATACAGAGCCTCCACCTAGTTGAGGATTACAAGTTTATTGAGCTGCAGCGTAAGGGGTCAAGTTTGCATATATCATTAATTAATTTGAGATTTCAGTGAACTTTAAATGGATAAAAGAATGATGAATTGTTTCGTTTAATTTTTTTCCCATCTGTTTTAAAAAAAAACAACTTTACAAAACTATTTATACTGAAAGTATTTTCTTATAGTTTAATAATATTTTGTATCGCATAGTTCAATTTTTTAGTAGCTTGATATCTTAAAAAATTGCCAAAATGAGTGCTGCAATATTAAGTTGAGTGGCAAGAATTCAAATAAAGGAAACAGTTGAGCAATCACTTCATCTGCCTGATAAGCCCTTTGAGTAGACTTGCCATACGTCCCGGTTTCGCCGGGACAGTCCCGGATATACTGGGTTGTCCCGGTGTCCCGCCCGGTTGTTGAAATTGTCCCGGTTTAGATTCAGGGCACAGTTTCTTGGAAATAATTGAGCAAAATTTTTAGATCAGAGAATGATTAATCTGCTCTTGTGTGATCAGTAACATTTTGGTAAGTAACACAGTAATACAAATTTACAGAAGTGAAAAATACGAGTGGTACAACAAGTAGAAAACTGTTTTGTTTTGTAAAAAAAAATCATGTTTGTGTACCATTATGAATAAAATAACAAAGATTATCTATTCTATATTTTAAGTGTTTTTTACATTACTGTTTTCATACCCCCCCTCCCCCCCCCCCGGAACCGAGATCCCTAAACCTAAAGTAAAAAAGACAGAACTGTCCCGGTTGCTCCATGAAAAAACATGACAACCGTACCTTTGAGGCTTAAGGGAACTTTACTTTTTACTCAATCCCTAATGAAATACTTAACATTTCCCCAAAATATTTTTTTTTTTTTATTTTTTGTCTTCCTCTGACAAATGCTGTTTTCTTTTACAGACAGTCACTTAAAATATTACTTTTTTTTACAATGACATTGTTTATGTATGGATTGAATAAACTTATAAAACTGTGCACTAATAAATAATTTTTTCATAAAATTATTTATGAACTTTCCGTCAGTTATCATTTTTTTGATGAAGATTTTTTTTTCATTTTCAATCAGCATAAAGCAAAATCAATTTGTACAACCAGGAACTAAATAATTACTCGTTCCTTTTTTCTAGATTCATTGTAACTGAAATACTGTAGTAGTTTAATTACTCATAATTTTAATTTTAAAGCAGAAAGGGTTTGACAGTGAAATGAAATGAAATTTATTAATTTGTTCTAAAGACCATAAGGAATAAAATATGAAGATCAAGTGAGACAGATGGAAGAGCTTGATGCAAAATCTTTTCCAAATCTACCAAGAACTCTCAGTCCTAGTGAAGCGAGACTTAAATACTCCCCCGCCCCACCCTTTCATTATACCCACCACCCCCATCACACTACACAACACAGTATTATTTACAGAAACTGTTCTCAGTCTCCAGGCAGCTGTCTGTACCTTTGTTTTTAACTTTGCTCAACACTTTATGCTTCACTGACTCTGACACACATCACTGATTATGATACAGTACAATTTTTTTTTTTTTTTTCAACTCATAACTTTGACCTAACTAGATATTTTTGTTTCTCCCCGTGTAAACAAGAGGCCATTGGAGACAGTGATGATTTCTATGGTCAAGAAATGAGCCGAATTGGCAAAGTGAGAGAGAAAAGGCTGGGCCAGAGCTCCATTGTGTCATTTCTTAACACAAGTCAGTGTCGATCTGATCCAGTGGTTGAGGCTCCTGCCCCATACCTGAGCTCAACGGATGTTGTTGTTGTTGAACCAATCCTCATTGGCAGTGAGTCCGGATCAGAAGAGGACAAGAGAAAAGATTCAAAAGTCAGTGTGAACAAAAAAGTTAAAAAGGGCAAACCTGCCAGGTTGACTAAAGCCAGGAAAAAGAAAATCTTGACTCAGTCCACTCCCAAAAACTCCCCAGTAGGGAAAAAAATAAAAGCCAAACTTAAGGTAGGTGTCAGAAAGCACGCTGAGAAACATCTGGCTCAGAGTCAGCTCAAAAAAGTTTCAGAGTGCAAGAGGTCGGAGCTTGGTGTTCAACCTGAAGCTCGTAGACCTGAAACTGAGAAGCCGCATATTTTCCAGAGCAGGTCCCTACAGAATCTCAACACTGTTTGTGAACTGATTCACGATGTCTGTATCGAGGAAGCTGCTGATGTAGAGCTGGTGCAGGATGATGAACGTGATGTAAATACACGCAGATCCGCAGCTGTCAAAAGAAATGAACCAACCAGCTCAAATCAAATTATTCTAGTCCCTCCCCCACCAGACATCTCTGAGTTGAAATATTTATTCAGCGATATAAAGTCCAGATCTGACTTTGCCGACATTGACTTGGAGAAACTGATGGCCGAGTGGGACAAGTCCGAGGCGAAATCCTGTGAGGACATGTCAACATCCCTACATCTTGACCTCTTGCTTGCAGACAGACCACCGACCTGTAAAATCACAACCGACCCCCCTGTGGTTTCCTGTACCAGCCCTAAGTTGAATAGGACAGAGATTAGTGTTGAAGTTGGTGATCGCAAAGAGCCGGCCCAGGCTCAAGTTCCGGACCCTCTCCTCTCTCCCAGGAGCCCGTTGTTTAAAAGTCTGACTGGGAAGAAAATGAAGAAAGTGAATAAAATGCAAGTCCTTAAACGGGAAGAAAAAACTCCCGTTTCTAAAGATACGGCAGCAGAGTCACTTGTAAGTAAAACTCTAAAGCATTCTTCTCTAGAGCAGAAATTCGAAGCAGACTTTCTGTTTAAAAAACAAGATAAAACGAATGAACGCTCCAAAGCTAAGGATGCCAGTGACCCATCACCGCTGAGCACTAGCGAGGCATCCACTGATTGTAAACCATCCAGAATAGCAGATGATGCATTGTTTGCTGAATCTTTTTTCTCTGAACCTTTGGACATAAGCCACTCTATGAAACTCAAGGAGGCTGCCGCTAGCCTGGGAGCCTCCAACGTGTCCAGCTTCCTCACATACACCCAGGCGATGGATTGTTTTGATTCCAGCTCTTCTGAAGGCCTGATTGAACATACCGATCCCTCTGCCTCTGATGATCAAGTGGCAAAATCAGATTTGGCTCATCATTTTGCTCATTATAGTCCACCTGTCTCATTTCGGAGATCATCGGCTGGTTGTCTAGATATTCTTGGGAATGAGATTAACCAACAGAAATCACCCTTTGAGGCTAACTCTCGGAAAAACTCATCTGGTGTTAAATCACCTTTCAAAACCATGTCTAGGAATAACTCATCTGGCTTCTCAGTGTCTCGATGTCAGCCAGAGTCTGACTGTTTTATCATGGAATGTAATAAAACTGATCAGTGTCCAGTCAGCCTAGTGGATCTCAATGAGACACCACAGTTTGACTTGGGGTTTGATTTGGAAGATGAAGAAGCCATCTTGTCATGTGAACAAACATCACAGTCATCAGCGGCAGGAGATTCTATGAAGTGTGCAGTCCCTTTACCAGTTTCTGCTGATCAAACATCTGCCATTCATGCTTCCCAACTAGCTTTTGCCACATTACTAAAATCAAAAGTGCATTCCCCACCTGGATTGAAGATAGACAAAAGAGCTGAATTCAGTGACAGTTCTCTGAAAAACACCAATGAAGTAAATTGGAAACCAATAAATAACAACAATTCTAATGTGGTAATTTCCCATGACTCTCCAATGTCACCAGAATCTGCTGATGATTCTGTCATCTTTGACACACCAGAAAAGTCAGAGAAGAAGTCTGCGAATGAAGCCCAAAGTAATTTTTTCTCTACCTCTGTATTAGGCAGCCGAAGTCGTATAATCTCTGGTAAAAGAGATAGCGGTATCGGCACAACTAATGTATTCAGTCATTCAAAGTCATTTGATGAATCAGAACCACCTCTTGCACCAGTCCTTGATGTAAGTGATGAAGAGGAAACGATTCCATCAGCAACATCTTTGAAAGTACCACAGATTCCGTTTGATACCTATGCCTCCAGTCAACAAGATTCAATTCCTTTATTGTGTCGATGCACCAGTGACAACAAAGTTGACTTACCAAACCAGACTAATACCTTCCAGATGAAGAAAAGCAGGTTAAGTTTGGGAGAAAAGAAAGAGCGCCTTTATGAGCCCCTTATAGCCCGGACGTCTTGTCAACCTATGTGTGCGACAGTGAACCATCATTCAAATATTCCAGTAGCCAGTCAGACAAAAGTCACAACAGAAAACATACTTCTAAAGCCAAAGTTTCGTGATAAGAAAACCAGAAACAATTTGTTTGATTTCGACTGTGATGAAGATAAGGAAGTTAAAGCAAGCACACCATTAAAGTTACCACCGGCCAATGAGATGACAAGTGTAGATGTCACAATGAATTTGACTCCAATTGAAAAAATACATAAAGTTTATCAGACTGAAGGTAAAATGTTTTTTTTTTTGTTTTGTCTTCTCCTTTGATCAATATTCTTTACTAATTGTTTGGTTTTTAAGTTTAGAAAATTTTTCATAGTTTAAGCTGAAAAGAATGCACCCCCGTTCTAAGAGTTGAGGAAATATGAAATTTATAATTTTATCTTTTTTTCACAGAAAAAGATAATTGTCATGACAGCTTTATCATCAGGCGAAGAAAAAAACTGACATCAGCCGTTTTAAATACCTCATCTGACTGTGGTATAGTATTTTTTATTTAGTTTAGTTTATAAAATTCAATTTATGGCTTATCTCTGGTTAATCTTCTGTGATTGACGCATCACCTTCTTTATAAAACTAATTTCTTGTGAATGATGCCACATGGACATTTGTTTTTTTCACCTGATTTTGTTTTTTTCGTCCTCTTAAAAAAAATAATTACAAATGGGATAAATAATATTTTTTTGTGTGAGAAACATGTCGGCAAACTTGTGAATGTTCATCACATGTCTAAGAGAATCCACAATAAATAGTGCGCAAAATGTACCTTTTGCAAAAATATAAAAAAATAAAATAAAAAAATTCTTCAAATGTTTCAGTTGTAATCATATGTGACAATAATTTTAAATAATTTTTTTCTAATTCACCATCAAAATATTATTTGTTTTGTTTTACTCCGCAGATGAAAAAAACCAATCAAATGTCTCTAAAGTAAGCCAAGTTTTATAATTTCCATTATTTTTATCAATCTTATTATATTGTTTATATCTTTACTTATCTTGGTTCTTTTTTTTTCTTACACATTAGTGAGTAACCATGTTACAGTATCCTATTAGTTTTTGGTTTCTGTTTCATGTCATTCATTTCTCTTACCAGGGATCAGATTCATCCAGATCTTCCTTGTCAGACCAAAGATTGAAATTTCTACTTCACAGTGACAACAGTGATAATGAGTTTGATTATGAAGGTTAATACCAGTTGTAATTATTCCTCATAATTTTTAAATGCATTCATCAAGGAAGCTAAAATAAAAAAAAAAAAAATTTGTTTATATCTTTAGGTCAAAATTGTGTATTTATTGTCTCAGAAAAAAAAGTATTATGTATTGCTGTCATTTCTATCGATCGTTGAATAGGTGCATGTAATGAAACAACAACAAATAGATCAAAAGAGAAATATGTATATATATATATATATATATATATATATATATATAAAACAGATAATACACTGATTAGCATTCGTCCAAAGATGTGAAACATGACTTAACTCGCGCACTTTTATTTGAATAAGAGAAAATTTATTTAGCCTTGCTGTTCAGTTTACTGCAGTGTAAAGTGTAAAAATATTATCTCTTGATCTTGAAACTTTTTAAATGTAATAACTTCACAGACTATCTAATGGAGTAGAATTTACATTTAGATACTTCCCTAACTAATTTCTTTAAAATGTTCCAATCAGACTAGAGTCAGCGTAAAATGATATTATTACTGCACAAGTTATAGCTACAAATTTAGATTGTGTAACCTAATGTTGAATGAAACTACTTAAAGAAACCTAATTATAAATATTTCCATTATTCAAAATTATATAATATTTGTCATAAATGCTTATATTTCCTTAGTGATCCACTAGCAAAAATTGTAACAGTAAATATTAAGTCCAAAGTTTTGCATTATACTCTAATATGGGTCGTATTTGAAAATATATTTTTTTTTAACAGGAAATCTGAGTTTAGATAAAATGAGGCTGAAAAAGGTAAAAAAGGTTCAAGGTCAAAAGTCAACCAAACTTAAAGCCCGCAGAACAAGAATAGATATGGTATAGCTATGTTTATGATAGTTAAATATGGATGCAGTTACATTTGGATGCTGTTCATTTACATATGGATGTAGTTTAGTTACATATGAATGTAGTTTAGTTACTAGAAGCCGTTTGATTACCAGATATTTTGTGTGTAGATTAATTTCTCATCTCACTTACGGAATACGCGAAAAAAAAATATTTTCATTTTAGCATTGAATTTTTGGATGAAGTCTATTTCTTTTCTCAGGGTAAAGCTTACTTAGAAGAAGAAGCCGAGGTATCTGGTGACGAAATCTCTTCTGACGAGAGAGAGGACTTAGAGGATCATTATGAAGCCAGTTTCATTGACAACAACACGGAGTTGATTCACTCGCAAGCTGCTGGTAAGATTTCTATAAGTCTAAATTACTTAAATTTCTCCTTGTTAAAACCTTCTCTATACTTTATAATGAAAATTTTTTTGTTAAGTTATCTAAATAGATTGTGACTTTTTGTGTCTTTTTTCCCTTCTAAGAGTTAGTTTTAAAATTCATTTAGAGTTGAGTTTCAAAAGTTGTTTACTTGTAAATTACATGTGCAATGTCGTAAACAATAAGATTTGTCACAAATATTATAAAAGATTTCTTGTGTGCTTTTTTCATTTATAGAATTACAATTTGATATCGAAACAAATATCTTGTTGATTTCAAAATTAAAATGTTGATTAAAATAAGGTATGTCTGTTATTTTAAACAGATATGCAGGCGGTATATCTGAAATCAGTGAAGAGCCCTCAGTTGAATGGCCGTTTCAAACTGATGTACAACAAAGAAAGAAATTGTAACTTTGATGTGTATAGCCAGGAATTGTCAGAGGACCATGGGGATTCTGAATATGAAGAAGATAGTTTCTGTGTTGGGAGCGATGATATAGGTAAGTGCTTACATATATTTGTTGTAAAGGTTAAAGTTGAACTCAGGTGGGCACACAAAATACATATAAAACACAAACAGTATAAAAACAAACTATGTTTTGAAAACCCTTTGTTTAATGGTTTTGTTTTGAAAACCCTTTGTTTAATGATTTAAGGCCTTTCCTGTGTCTAGTGACATTTTCAAATGCAACACTAGTAAAACATTGAGATTTTAAGCAACAAAATCTCAAGGAAAAAAGCTATAAATTTGCTTTAAAAGTTTGAAAAAAACAAAAATTATTTGAAAATTCACAATTTGTTCTATTGAGATAAGTTTTTTAAAAGTTATATCTTTGAAGAAAAATTATTTAAAAAACTACATGTAATAGTATAACACAAATATTGACATAAAACAAATAGAGACATAACACAAATAATGACACAACACAAATATTGACACTCTTGTGTTAAAAAAAGCAACCTTCATAAATTCCAACACTTTTATGATTTCTGGAACAAATTTGTAGATTTATAAAAATACTGAACTAGCAATGGCTGATGAAATTAGAGATTGGGTCTTTGGAGAATTATCCTTTGACATTTTCGGTGAATTTGTAGTCAGAGTAGCAGGAAAATATTCTACATGTATAAAGTTAAATACATGTACATTATCTATTCTTTTGGACTATAATCAGGATGAGATATTTATTTTTCCCAGATTTTTTTAGAAGAGAAGTTAAACTTTTTATTTATGAAATAATCCCCAAAAGGCATTTATAAAATATCTGTTTCCTTTAATACTCCTTTCTAGAGTCTAGTATCGCAGAAGAAGAATCCAGGCATATTAAGTTCACAAAAATTTCTAAAAAGGCCAGAGGTTCGAAGAAGTCGGCGGGCAAGCGAATCATGGTGATGTGTGATTCCACCAGTGATGATGATGAAGAAGGTCAGAATGTTCTGACCCAGGAGTTTACTGTTGGAGACAAAATAAATGCAAGGAAGATTCTGAGCAGCAGTGAAGATGAGGCAGATAGGAAATCTGCAAATAATTTGAAAAATGCTAGTGAGCATAACAGACATAGTGATAACTCAGGAAGTAGTCAAAAACAGGGGTGGCTGTCCAAGAAAGTCAGCGCCACAAGCACTGTAACTCCAGTAGAGACCCAAGTGGGCCATGCTGCTGAAAAATTAGATCTCAAGGCAGGCACTGGAGATGGCATTAATTTTCACCTGCTTGAAGAGGCCGATTGGTTTGACGATGATGATTTTTTAGATCATGCTACAACGGAGGGGGCTGCTGTGAAAGCTAATGCAGGGAATGGATGTGTCAGCCCACCATTACAGTTGGATGAAAACTTGCCCAGAAAGGTAGTGTCACCTAGCACTAGTCCAAAAATGAATTCTAAAAATAACAGTGACATTTTTAAAAACAACAGTAGCACTGGAATGGGCTGCAGTAGAAACAGCTCGTTTTCATCTCCATCCCAAGGCCTTACTGCCAGCATTAATAAAGTAAACTGTCTAGATGGCATCACTAGTGGCTGGGATGCTGGGAATGGTAAGAAGAAAATGGAGTCTGTGTCATCAGCTGGTGCTAGCCAGTCAAAAAGAAACCTATCCTCTTCATCTAATTCCTCGACAGGCTGTGGAAATGCTATATCCTTCATTCCACAGCCTGTTTCAGAGGCTGCGTCAGATGGGTTCCTTAACTCGTACACAAGGCTCAACAAAGTTCCCATGACCAGGGAGGAGAGGCTTCTGAAGCAGAAAGAAAAGCAAGAAAAGTTCCAGCTTAAATTAAAACAAGTTCAGCAATGCACTGCTGCTCAAAATATTTCCAGTCGTGATCCTGTAGGGTCATCATATTTAACATCAGATCCCAATAACAGCATTAGTTCGTCTGAGACAAGTTTTGATAAATCTGATTTATCAACCTCCAACACAAATGTTGTAAGTTTCCTCTGTCTGTATGTGTTAAATTTTATACGTGTGTATATATTTATGTATATAATGATTTTGTAAAATTAGTATTAGAGTTTAATTTTATATTAGCTACTCAACTTTTAATAAAAAAAATAGAAAATAGTTCTCGCACAAAACTTATGATTATCCTCTCTTTCCCCATTGTTAAGTTCAAACTTTTTATTCATTAATTTTCCAATATTCTGTAGTCATATAATCATACCAAACATAGCAGTGAGTTGCAGATCTTGGTGGATTCAAGAGAAATAAGTGTGGCACAGGTAAATTGCCATAAATAAATTTTCTAACATCGCAACTACTATTTAAATGTGTGTGTGAAAACATTAGTGACATACTTTGATTCATTAATTTAGTTTTTTAATTAAAAAATTCCCTTTCCTGATTTTGTAAGTTTTTATTTTTTTATTTAAAGTTTGTGAAAGCACTTTGTTACATACTTGAATACATTAATTTAGTTTTAAAAATGTAAGAAATTCATTTTCTGAGGCATTTAGTTTTTTGTTTTCATGACAATTTATTGGGTAGTTTATCTCATTTACATGTACATGTACATGACATTTATAAATGAAATCATTAAATTTATATTTTTTCAGAATATCATTTCAGCATTAAGAGTGAAACATGGTATTAATGTGACAGCCTGGCAAATATCGTCATGTGACTACATTCTGAGCAATCACCTGGCAGCAGATAGACTGCTTTGGTCATGTTAGTCTCTTATTTTTAGCTTTTCATCTAAACCCTTATGGTAGAATTTTTTGAAAATTTCAAATTAGGACACATTGCTTCTTAGCATTATTGGTTAAGAAAATATTTCACAATGGTTTTTGGCCAAAGTGAAGGATTTTTTTTTATTACTGCAAACTGTTAAGATATTTCTTGAAGAAAATTAAAATGATGTGTGGTTGTTTGTTTTTTCTTCAAAAAATATAGTGATGTACATTTTACATTAAGCACCAAATTTACATGTGTATATACTGTGTACACATACATCCAGTCATAGATGTAATTGAATTTAAACATATACATTTAATTTCTGAATTCCACTCCATTAAATAGTCTGTGAAATTATTTATCATGCATGTAAATTTTTGGCTGTAAAAAAAAAGTTAGATTTACAAAAAAAAAATGTTTCTACGTTTTAGAAATATTTTTTTTTTTTCAGAAATGTATTGATGTTTCTAAAATAGGTTTAATTTTTTTTTTTCCAGCATTCAGTAACAGCAGCAACAGTAGTAAGTTGTCAGCACGACTGTGTGAGATACAGTCACTGTATGATCGCTGCGTTCTCATTATCGAAGCTGACCCTGTCAAACCTGGTCAAGGAAAATCTAAAAAAAACTGGTGAGTGATGCCGATGAGCTGAGCTTGGGCGACGGGCGTAGGTCATGAGGATGATGTATTTTTTTTTTTTAAAGAAAGGCATTAAGAGGGGAGCCCAAAGGGAAAAAAGTTAACTCCCAAAAGAATTTAGATTTGAGTAAAGTGAATCCCAAAAGGAGCAGATTGATAGAAAAGAGGAAAAATCTTGTCCCTAAAAGGATGTGTTTATCTCTTATCCTGAAGAGCGGCTCTGATTGAGGTCTTTTTTTATATGGGGGTATCATGGATATGTGAAGACTGTTAAAATTGATTTTTTTTTTTTTTAAAGTCCAGTTTATGTGTAAATGAATATTTGGAATCTGTCACACACATAAAGAGAGAGAATTAATTGCCTTGGCAAGTGCTTTTGATAACATCATTTAATAATTTTTTTTTTTCTATTTTAGGAATCGCACAAAGTATGTAGATACCACACTTTCATACCTCACGCAGACAAGGATTAAGATTTATTTTACAGACACAACGGGTAAGTCTAAAACAAAAGGAATGTGGTCACACCCTGCTTAACAAATGTAAAACAATTTTTTTTAACTTTTTCATTGACAAATTCCCCCCCCATCCTTTACCCCCATTTTTTTTTCTTAGCTTTTTTAAAAGCAGTTTGTATTGTTTAAAATGGAGTCTCCATATACTTTTTGTTTCCCTTGTTTCAACTCGCAACCAAATTTTTTCTTTTATCATGGATGATAAAGCTCAAATTGAAAAATTTGATTTGTCTGTTTTTGAATTGTTTATCATGAATGGGGAAATAAAGTATACATTTATTAATCAATTTTCAGAGGAAACTGCATTGTTATTGTCAGAACTTTGCTATATTGAAGAGAAGAAAGGCAGGTCTCTAAATGTACCAACAACATTAACTTCAAGACAAGAAGAGGTAGATAGAATTAAATTTTAAGGCTTTTTAAATTGCTCAACAAATCATTGCTTAGAATTTAAGTTTTTGGTGAAAAATCAAATATATTTTTATCAATTTTTAAATCGGTATATTTTTCTTTGTTTTATTTTGTTTTTACAGGTTATGAAATTTATTCTCCAAATACCTAATATGATCATACCACAGGCATTAAATATAATTCACCATTTTCGCAGCCTTACAGAGTTTTTGAACAGGTAATAAATAGTTTCATTGCTGTCAGTAATTGTAACAGAGCAAACATTTGTTGAAATAAATAGTTTCATTGCTGTCAGTAATTGTAACAGAGCAAACATTTGTTGAAATAAATAGTTTCATTGCTGTCAGTAATTGTAACAGAGCAAACATTTGTTGAAATAAATAGTTTCATTGTTGCCAGTAATTGTAACAGAGCAAACATTTGTTGAAATAAATAGTTTCATTGCTGTCAGTAATTGTAACAGAGCAAACATTTGTTGAAATAAATAGTCGCAATATCCTCCATGTCAATAGATTTTTTTTTTAATTTTCCTATCCAATAGACTTGGACATTTACAAATTTTTAGAGATTTAGAATAAATATCATTCTTACACTGTCCAAACATTGGTTATTTTTTATTTTTTGCTTTCACCATAATTTGATTATTAGTTGCAATTTTTTTGGAACAAATATGCACACCATTGTAACGAAATATTTAGAATTTGCATTCACCATAAACCCAAATAAGATGATCCCTTGTGTAAGATAAATTTAAAATGTATTGGCTCTAATCTAAGAATAAAATATATTGAATATTTATTGGGTCTAATTAAAATAATTTGGATAAAAAGCTGATCTCTTCTATTAAGTTTTCCTTTACTATGTTTGAATTTTAATGTAAGACCCAAGTCAATAGCATTGTTCCTGAAAATTTTCTTTGCTTATTTCAGCTCATCATCTTTGATTCAAGAAAAGTGTCGCATGTCTTTAACTTCAGCAGAAGCCATTCACCAGTTCATATGTCATGAATTTGATCTACAAATGCTTCCCAACACTAAGTAATTTTATACATTAAATTACTCAAGGAATGTGAATGCATTTACATGATTTTTCCTCAAGGTGCAAAAGTGATCTCCCCTTTGTTTAAAAGTGTCCTTATGAATATTTTTTCAGAAATTAAAATATTTAATTGACACATTTGTAACATGATTTGTCAAATGTATCACTTTTGTAAAAAAAAAAAAATACTGTAATTTATATTTGATAATGTACTTTTAATGTAAAGTACTAATTAAAATGATCATTTTAAAACTTTTTTCGTTTTGTTTAGCGCTTCAATATTAATTATCCATTACTGTAATTTATGGCATGACATAATTATCAAAAGAAAATATACTGTGATCACTTTTTTTCCAACTCTTTTTGTTGCAACGGGCTAAAAAAAATTAAACTGAGATTGCCGTCCTTATTAGTCATCATATTTTTTATAAATAATCGGATGCACTGAATTGATTCAGAAACTAAAAAATATTTAATCACCACTTTTTAGGATAAAATTTCAGTTGTTTTAAAAACATAGCATAAAAGTTGGTGTTTTTTTTTCAGGACCTACGATTTTAACTTCTATTTTGACAGCATTTTTGTTTCACTGCAATTCCCATATTCAGGGGTGGGCAAACTACAACCCGTCAGGGTATTTTATGTGGCCCGTATGCATGTACATGTCGATGATGATTTTCTTTGTTTAAGAGTTTTTGCTATATGATGATTTTCTTTGTTTAAGAGTTTTTGCTATATTGATGAAAGTTTATTCCGATTATTTGATTTGATATTAAATCAGTTTTATGGCTCCAGAATATTAGAGCTGTTTGACCTACAAGCAGATTATGACCTGAAGAATTTCAAGTCAGTTCTTTTGCTGGAGTTTTAAGGATGTTTGCCAGCAGCGGCATTTCCACACCTAAAAAAACTTTGCTGCCAAGCTTTTGTCACTATTTGGGTTCACATACATTTGTGAGCAAGCGTTTAATTACAATTGTACTCTGTGGTCAGAGTGTATGTAAATTAAGTTACTTCGTCTTCATAATTATTATGACTGAACAATACAAAAATTTTGAAATAATTATGAATAGTTGTCTTATTAGCAACTGATTTAGTTTGTATTTTAAAATGTTATGTGCATGTGTAATAGTGTGAATTTGAAAAAAATGACACATGGTTAATATCTTTTATCTTTAATTCATATGCTCATACGTTGTAAAGTAAATTCTAATTGAAGTAGACAAAATATACATGCGGCCCGCCTATAACAATCAAGTTTTCAATGTGGCCCTCTGTAGAAAAAGTTTGCCCACCCCTGTCCTAACTGATGAACAAAATTCTCCTATTAATTTTTTTAAAATTAAATGAATCCCACCCATCTTTATTCTAAATGACAACCCAAAAAATAACCAAATATAATAACCAAATAATCCCTAACCAAAGCTATTTTCTGACTTTAAAAAATTGTTGACTTGACTGATAAAGAAAAAAACAAAAAAAAATTAGTTTTCTTAAAATTTGAATGGATCATTTTATTGTTTTCAAACTGCATTCATTTTAACATTACAAACAAGAGGCTACAGGTTATATGCAAGTAAACAGGACAAAGGCTTGTAATGGAATGTACATCTCAGAAAAAAAAATAAAGCACAGCCATCTAAGTAGTTAGCGAGATATTACGAGTACAGCTCTATAGAAATCAGACAAGAAAATATTTTACTATGGAAACCAGATATAGTGTAATTATTTTTGTTTTAACCTGGTTAGATGTCATTTGTACACGTGTAAAGATACAAGAAAAATATGACAGCAAGAAGTTTGACTACTTTTGTCTAAAACAGTTTTTCAATCAGAGAAAAAAAAAACACATTTCATGGTAGATTTTGGACAGGCTGCCTATACGTTGCTACGTTAAAAAAAAAAAAAGACATTTCTAGCAATAGAAATGTTTTCATGCAATTCAACAAACATTTATGCAATTTATAATGTGAATGAACAGTCTGTTTTTTAAAAAAAAAGTGGATTTTGGTTAAATCAAAAAACAAACATCTGGTATGTAAACATATGCAGATGAGTACACATGTACTTTCATTTATTTAAGGAAGAGCCATACAAATGGTACAATCTATTGGTGATATCAGTATTTCCTTTTTTTTTTTTTCAAGCAGTGACAAAAAGCTTTAGTGGTCATTTAGAAAAAAAAATGTTTCACATAACAATTTAAAGACAGCAGGACATCCACATTTCTAATAAAAACTACTCGTAAAGAAGATATCTTTAGAAATCACACAAGGTGTTTATGATAAACTGAAATGAACTCCTTGTATAAACTGAGCAGGAAAAAAACAAATAAACCAAAACATTTTTCTCTTCATGTTTACACAAGAAATTTTGTTTAAAATATTGTGTTTTGTACATAACAATATTGTAAAACTTAAAAAAAAACAGCTTTTTAATAACAATGTACACTTAAAGTGAAATTTAGCTTTTATAATTTCTACAAAACACTATAATAACAATAAAATACATAAAAGTAAGCTTGGCAAAGTTTGATATATGGACATCTAGGCTGTATTATATATGTATTTATATCGGCATAATGATACTTATGTATTTTATATAGGTGTGATATCTTTCATTACAAATTATAACAGTATTTATTGCGGTTCTTTAAACAATGTTAAAACAAGATTTCATTCAAGTACAACAGATGAGGCGCCTTTTGTTTGGACAAAGTTTTTTTTAAAATTTGGCTTTATTATATTTTGGCTGTAAATAGGAAAAAAGACTGAAATGAATATAAATACTAATTAGATTATAAAGTTACAATTGATAAATGATGAAAATGTCACATGCTTACCATGTGAACCGAAATCTGAAATTTTTTTTTTAGAAAAAACGTTTGTTGAATGAATAACTGTTTAACATAAAGCCACACTGTTACCCCCTTTTACTGTTCACTTCATTGACACTTTGAAACAAAGAGATTTGGCAGGAAAACAATTATTTACATCAAAACTTCATTATGCTGCCATTTATTGTACACACTGATAAGAAGTAAAATTTATATTCACATTTTTTTTTGTATATCAAAATAAGATTTCCTAACAAAAAATTATTTTCACTAGTATTTAAGGATATAGAACTAAGTGAATCAACTTTTCCTGCGGCTTCTCTTCTTTAAACAAATCCAAAACTTATAATTTATAAAAAAAAAAAATCACCAAGAAAAAAATGTGACTTCAGCTTTTTAAAAATAATGTAATAATATTAAAAATTTAATTTTATCTTTTCAACGATTATTATTAGAGGCCTCCGTAAATGTTATCAATTTTGATCCCACTAAAAAAATTAAAAAATGTAAAAATTTGGCTTCTAAAGATACAGTGAGTGTATAAACAAAAATATTTCTTGATATTTAAAAAAAAACAATAACATTTCAATCTATTTTCATGCCATCATATCTTCATCATTTATAACAATTTTAGAGGTAGATAAAAAGTAAAACAATGAATTGTGAAACATAACTGCTGGACAGGCACAAGGAATTTTACTTTCAAATATTACACATTTCTTTTTGTAGAGAAGTCTTCAATTTCTTATTTTTTTTTATATAATTGTTTAAAAGTTCCATGTTAAGTCAATTTTTACTTGTTTTCGAGTGGTCTCATAATCTGGATCTTAACAAAAGTTGCACATGAAATCAATGAAACATTTTTATTGCTTAAATTTATATCACAAAATAAAAATAAATTCAAGTCGTGAATTAGGTCATAAAACAATATTATGCGCAGAATATATAAACAAATACATTTTTATTTAGCTTTTAGCAAATTATAATGTGTTTTTTTTCTTTCTTTCAATCATTGATTATAACTTGTTATTCTAAAGCCGAGTTGTGAATCTTTCGAAAATAAAAGAAGACCTGAACAAATTTATTTTAAACAATGAAATGAAAAAAAAAATGTTTCCTAATGTTAGATAAGAAGTGAATAGTACATTCAAGGAAAACTATTACATAAAAGAAAATGTTGCAATACTTGTACACTAGCTGGAACTATTAATCTGTTAACTATTTAATATTTAAGTATAGATTTTCTTGTGCATAAACTATACATACATAAGTATCTTATTTTTAGAAACACTTTCTGGGAAGTAAATTAATAAAAAAAATTTTTTTTTTGAGTAAGCAAATTTATAATGAAATATATTAAAAATCAAAATGGTGGCAGTGAATAGTGATCAGAAAAATGTGTATCTTTTAAATTCACAAAATAAAAAAAAAAAATTAACAAACACAGAAGTCTGCAAACTCAAACCACTATCTCAAATAACATCAATAATCAATATACATGTGTCCATTACAATACTAAAACTCAGCTAAACAAATAATGAATTTAATATTGTACTAATTGTATTAAATAATTTTTTTTCTTTGGCATATTTCATTCATAAGGTAGATTTTTTTCAATCTACCATACTTTTAGAAACATGAAATATAAACTGATGTTTTGTATTCCAAAAGTTCATTAAATTGTTTTAATTTATTGAACACACTACAGTTACCTTGACCTTCATCAGGTGCAAGGATGTCAGACAATATGTTGGGGACCCAACAAAATATTAAGTGTTAAACAGAAACAAAAAAAAAACAGTATGGTATTAAACTTTCTGATTCCTTATGAACAATAATTCAATTTGTAACAAATGACATCACATATGACATCACAAAAATAAGTTAAGTCCAGGACATTTCTCATGTCATTTTTTTTTAGAAGGAATAAAACATGAATTTTTTTACAGAATCATTTTGGTTAGAAGATGATATAAAAAAAATCAATAATAACATTTAATCATCCTTTTTTTTTTTGGTAGGGAATGTGAAAGATCAACTTTAAATACTGCTACAAATTTGTTATTGGCTTAAATCTTTAACAAATTTTAGTTTAATAAGCTGGGGTGAAAACTAAATGATAATTCTTTCTTTTCTGATTATTAAAAGTTACCAAAATCATTACCAGACTGTATTATACATTACAGTTTTTCCTTTGCTCCGTTGTTAATTTTTTTATTACAAAGTACAGATTAGGAGAAAGGCCTCAAGGTTATAAACCTGAATTAAAATTTAAAAAAAGGAATTCGGAACCAAACAGAACACCATTCAACCAAAAAGTCTCCTGAAGGGACAAAAAATATTCAGTAAGCTACAGATTGTACTATTCGCTGATAGAAAATGTAACGTTAAAGTTTAATGAAGAGATGTAAAATTTCTCACTCAATGACTCCTTTCTTAGCCTTGCACCCAGTACATTAAGAAAACACTTTAACTAAAGTATACATAATTAACTAAAAATTTCTAATACATCAATCAAAACTCAACCATGTTAAATGAAAACGAACATACAAAATAAAAAGAAAAGATCAGTGAGCATTGAAGTACTTTAAAAAAAGCCCTGGTTATGATAAATAAAAAAATGACACATTTAAGACTTACATGTTTATCTGAAGTATATCTTAAGGAAGCGAATATAAAAATGTTCAATGAATTAATGTACATTATCAAACATATAATTTCTCTAATACACTAACAAGATATAATTACACACGTGAATTAACAGCAAAGTGAATTAAAAGCAAAAGATGTGATGAATATTAACAAACAGAAAATAAAACATCGGCAAAAGGTTTTTTTTAATTACATGTATCTGTTTTAATTAAGGCCACCAAGATTAAAAAAAAAAAAAAAATTCAAATAATTAAATAAAACTCATTGCAATAAACAGGCATGTCATATTTTCATGGCACATTACGAAAAAAAAAGAATAAAAATTAAATTACAAATGGCACTGGTATTTTAAAAATTTTTTAAGACAATAAAAATGGTTTGGAATATAAAATGGAATATTATTTCATGATTTCAATAACTTAGGCAGTCTAAATAACAAAAAAAAAATCATTTGGCACCATGTTCATATATTCTCAGTTCAGCAGTTGAGTGAATTATAAGTGTTTTTATATAAGATTATAATCATACAAGCCAATCAAAATCTCCCGTTTACACATTCTTCAAATGAAAAAGAAAATAATCCGACGTTAAAATAAAAATTTCTAAATTTTATAACCATTTTTATTGTACATAGGTAAGTGATGCACAAAATATTACCAAAGCCTTGTTTAAAACAATGTCTACTTTTAAATTATACCTGAATAAAGTGGCCAAGTAAATTGACAGTGAAGTTCTCACTAAGTGTTTTTGTGTCCAATTATCACAATAAGATGCTGTCTGCTTATTTAAAACTAAGAATACATATATAGCATCGTGTGGTAAAGATTTAAATTCCATTCTTAAAGAAATGAATTTTTTTTAAACATTAAAAACAAACATTATTTCTTTTATCACAAGACTATCCCCATCAACAGAAACTCTGTTGTAAATTTTTTTCAAAATATGGCACGATAAAAATGAAAAGCATCACACAGGAATTTTAAGTCAACGTAGAATAGATTTACAATTTTTTTTCGATAAAGCCGAGATAGATTGAAATTATTGAAACAACAAAAATAACTTCATTGGTATATTCACTTTGCAAATTTTTCATTTGAACTGTTTCTAAAAATTTTTAACTCGGCTATACACCTTTTTTTTTCTTTAAAAAATTATCTTTGATTTTAATACATATATAATTCAAAAATAAAAAACTTAAAATCCTGTTCAAACAGGTGTGTAAAAGAAAAAAAAAACCACAGCAACAAGTGTACAATCAAACAAGCAATATTTGCTAAAAATAAAAGTAGTTCATTACAAAACTATTCAATGTAAAAACAAAAAAAAAATACATTTTCAAAGATTATATATATTTTTTTCATGTTCAATAACATATCACAGTTTTGAACAAGTTTACATAATAAAAACCACTTCTATTATGAATCACAAGAAATTAAATGATTGATTGGAAAGCACAGTCAGATTCAATTAAAACTTTTTTTTTTTAGCTCCCGACAATTTCCACTGGCTTGTTGCCTTTATTAGCGATGAGATCAGATGGAACAGACATTTTCTTCATGAGATTGTTGTACCAAACAGTCATCAGCCTTACCTGAGGCATAATACTCAACAGTTCCTGCAGCCGCTGTGTGGAGTCTGATTTAGCTGAAAGAAAAACAAAATAGTACGAGTTTATCATGACAGCCCTAAGGATAGAATCTTTAAAAATAATACAAGAGAGTTTTGTGTAGATGAAAGATATTAGCTGAAAGACACGCTGAATGTAAACATTGCTAATTATAAAATGTTGAGTGTCCGCTCGGTTATCTTTTTATTAAAATTAAAACCTCAGATATTCAAACATTGCTTTTGTAATTTTAATAAATTTTTCTTAATCCCCTGAGCACAAAACTTTTAAAAATTTATTTTGGACTACTCTGTTTCAGTTTTAAAAATAAAAAAAACAACAACTTGATAAACTGTAAGCAAAAGTGTTAAATATTTTTTAAGATATAGAAATACAAAATTTTTTATGCCCCACAAATTTGCTCATTAAGCCTGCCCAGTAACTTTATTTTTGATTTTTAATAATTTTACTACAAATACATTTTTGGTAATTAACATGACCGAAAAAATGTCTCATTGTGAAAGGTAATTTTTATGAGCACATTTTACACATATTAAAACATTTTACAAATCAGATAATGCTGATATGCATGAATATTAAAACTATAACTTATGATTTTTCTTTGATCATTACAGACAATGCAAAGAATGAGTTAGTTTCTCAAAGGTGTTTATTTCAATAAGCAATACAAAATAGGTATACTCTTCTACCAAAAATCAACTTGTATAACATCAAAATAGTGGTATATAATTCTTGAAAATATGGAATAACCAAAAGCAGAAATAGCTGCACATTTAAACATTTCTTTGTCTTCTAAAAAGTCAACTTATTAAGTAGTATAATATAGACTTAAGTCACTTACTTGCAATATGAGCTTCAAGTGCATCAATTAGAACATCTCGAACAACGCAGACAATGTCTGGTTTAAGTAATCCTGGACAATCTGTGGGATCAAATGAAAGGTTTTAAAATATTGTTGGACTGAAATTGCAGAAAAACAACAATTAAGTGAATTATTAAATCTTCGGTTGTCATTTGTGCATGTTACCTGTGGGATATATATATATATATGACTTAGGGACCAAAAGCAGAAGCGCAGAGATAACCGCAGAGTTGGCAGGGTATGCTAATGGTCGAGGTAGGAGCCATAGTAACCTGATGTCTTCTAGCTTTTTAAACTGCAAGACAGTGGTAGTCTGCGTTTACAGCTAGACTGCAGCCAGTTTTATACAGAAATGCCACGTGACTCTGTCAGAGGCAATAGTCTCAAGGTTCAGATAAGCTCACATCATACGTTCCTTCAGGGTATCTTTGAACACTTTCTTTACTTTTTAAAATTTATTCTCTCAGCCCTAAAAAGTTGATATTTAACTTCAATCTGCACTCTTCGGTTGATAACATAATATGAAAGAGTTTACCAATTCATTTTATACTGCCGGCATAATAAATTTTCAACGAGTCAAACTAGAGCACAATGTATCAACCAGCAACTTCCAAAAAAGTGCAGTCCACAGAAAAAAAAAAGGCATTCTAATGTTATGAAAGTTACACTTCTTGGTGGTCACTTGCTGTCATAGCTCTTAGACAAAACAACAAACACATACTAACCTATGCTTGTCATGCTAATAGCACATAACATTGAAGCTTCTGTCCGGTCCATCTCAATGTCATGTATTCTGTCTCCGAGAGATAACAAGTGCAGCTTGTAGGAATAGAGGGGATTCTGCATGGGCATTGTCCAGTTCCAAATATACTTGAATCTTCTGTATTCAGAGTCATAAAACTCTGTGCATGCTATGAGCACCATCAACCCAAAGCCAACGTGTTTACCAAGTGAGATTCTGTCTTGAATATCCAGCTTAAAGTAACCTACAGTGAAGTGAAGTGAATTTTGAAACATTTTGAAAAAGTATACAGAATTTATGTCAAGCTGGCATTATCTAAAAGTCCAGCCAATTCATATTATAGAATAAAATAAGCTGAAATGGTATATAAACATCATAACCTCTATCAAGATAAACATATAAAGACAATTAACAAGTATTCAGTTGTTTGTATTAAGCTATTATTTAACATACAAATATAAAGTTCTATTTTTTTTTTTTAGAATAAGTTTTGTTTTTTATTATGTAACGACAAATGTTACATGATATCAGCTTGTGAAATGCCAAAACAAATGTTTGTGTCAACTAAAATGTTTGTATCCACAACTAAAATGTTTGTATCCACAACTAAAATGTTTGTATCCACAACTAAAATGTTTGCATCAGCTAAAATGTCTGTATCGATTATAATGTTTGTATTGACTATAATCAGTTACCTGGAATATTCCTACAGAATCTCTGGCCAGCCACAACGTGCCTGGCAATCCTCCTCTGTATATGATGCCAGTGGTCAAACTGGTCTTGTGGAATTTTTTTCTAAAAATAGATAGCCAGAGGTTTACACAATCTTGAAAATATTCATAGAGATGTAAAGGTTTTGTTTATTCTAGCAAGCTGCATGTTAATTTGGAAATTTCAGCCCCTCTGATACATCAATAACTTTTATGAAAATAAGGCAATAATGATAAAGTTAATTTTCTTTTTATTGTACAGGAGGTATTCATTAACAGTTATGTCACGTTAAAAACCAAGATTAAACTTGTAACCTAAACAGAGAATTCCGACTTCACAACAGCAGTAACTGTAACATACCGATTATGATTGTTTTATGTGTTTTACAAAATTAAAGGGAGAGAAAATAATATATTTTTCAGGTTATGAGATGGTGTCACTTAAAAAAAAACAACCTATTTATTTAAAACCCTTAAATTTATTTTCTGGTAATTATTAAGTAGGTGGCTCTGAATATGTTTCAAATCTGTCCTTGGCAAGCAGTCAAAATTTTTACATTAGTACTGGTAATTAGGAGCTAGAATACTGTATTGGTTTTATGTGCTATTTTTTTTTTTTTTTTTACATTTTTTTATTTTAGCATCTTTGGAGGACTAATAAAACATTTCTTTAATAGATAATAGGATCAATTTTTAATATTCAAATCAAACAAAAAATAATTTTAAATTTAATAAAAAAAAAGCTTAGTGAAATAGCGCAATCCAAATATTTGCTTGTAAAATGATTTTAAGTGAGCCCTTGACACCAGTGTTTCCCAAACTTTTGACGCCTGTGCACCCCCTTTTTATATTACCATAATACTCAGTACCTCTAGTAAAAAAAAACTTTTAAATATTGTTTTAAGGTCGCGGTTTCATTGTTTTCGCTTTAGCCTGTGCCCCTGCCAAACTTTTCGCATACCCCAGAGGATACGTGTACCACACTTTAGGAAACACTCCTTTACAGCACAGTGAAAAGAAATTTTTCAATATTGGAAGAGCACCTACTACTTCTGACTAAATGGAAAAAGGGTGTGGTGGAGCCGACACAGCATGAGAATGTATGTGTTCATTGTTATCAATTATTAAAACCATTATAAATAACTTTTATAAATAGCCTTCTTAAATTTGTAAACTGATCAAATTTGTAATCGGCCAAAATGATTTTCTTTCAGAATTATTGGACAGAAACCAAAGTATATAGATAAATAATATATGTATACTAGCTGTACCCTGCAAAACCTTTGCATAGAATTATATCCCCTTAGGCTTGATCGGTAGGCTAGGTTATTATTTGGTTTTGGGCAGATCCGATGTTTTCATGATTATATTTTAAACTGGAATACTGTTGTATTAATTCTTTACTTTAGATTTAACGCAGAGCCCAAATCGCTATTATTTTATTAGATTCATGCCATGGTTTTTCTTAAGGAGGATTAATATTCTGGCTGTTTGCAAATGGAGGAACATGATATATAAAAATATGGGTAACTGATTGAATTAACATTAGGAATGTTTAGTCTTCTTTCACTGAAGGCATAGGCAGGTGACTTAACTTGCTCGGATCAGAAATCGTAACCTACAGCATGCAGATGGGGCTCACTACCCAAGTGCCAACACCGCCCCCCCTTGACACAATAACCCAACCCATCATGAACCTTTAATTTCGTATTGTCCTACTTACACTGACATATTCTGGTTCATTCGTAACATAGGTTTTTTGCAGATCATCAAAAGCATCCAAAACACTCTGGATTATCCTCTCCTTATCTGATGACATGGGAAAATTTTGGTTACTTTGATGGAAACCATGCCAGTATTTGTGAGAGATTTCTGGTGAGAAATCATCAGGAGAAACCATGGAGTAAATATTCCCATCATCAGTCCTGTTCCTGCCATTACATTCAGCACTGTTCCTATTGCACCCGTAAGTGTTACACGAGTTTTCAATGGCCAAAAAGATCCTGTTGATCTCATGGAGCTGGACTGAGTCCCTGAAGAGGCTGCTGTTGAAGCTGTCATCATACAGGTCCTGGCCAGCCATCTGGCCATTCTGGTCAGGGTGGTTGTGGGGTATTGAGTCATAGTGGCTGATTTGGTTATTGTTATTGTTGTTAGCGTAGGAGTTTCTCTGCAGCTCATGAATGTCACTGTTGCTGGAGTCAGACCCCACCGATGTCTGATTGTCATACTGTCTTGCCTGATTCATTGTCTGACTCAAAGAGACATCACCAGGGTACTGGCCGATGTTCTGGTAAGGACTTTTGTTAAGATAATGACGAACTTCGTTGGGATGTTGGCTGTACTGCACCGGTTCGGCATCCTCTCGACAATGTTCATCACCGACGCTGTAGGCATTGATGGGATGCTGGGTAATGACCAGATTTTGGTCACTCATCACCTCTCTTTGGTTCCTGAGCAAAAGGGGGCTACTGAGGAATCTTTGATTAGACCTCAACTGATCAGCATTAACAGTGTTGAGGAGCTCTTCAATTTCCTCAGGAGAAAGCTGCACTGCTTTACCTGCCTGAATAGCATTTTTATGGTGCTGCAGAATAGCAGCGATGGGACTTCTGATACCCTGCAGTTTAAATTGTGAACTGTTGGAAGATAGGGAAGTGTTTGAAGATGATGAGGAAGAATCAGACATGTGGCTTTTAGATGCCAAGACTGTGTAGTTGGACTCATGAGTATCATCACCCATCTGTCTGGATCTGGGAGATGGAATATGTCTTGGAGACTCAATGGGGTTAGATTCAGCAACATAGTGTTGATGCTGGATGGTGTTAATGTCATTGTACAGATTGCCATGAGACATGGTGTGGTAATTAGAGCCAACGACAATGTGGGCATCTGGGTTGGCTCTGACCAGTCCATGACCAAGCATTCCATGGCCATCATCCAGATCAATTCCTTGATGCCCCTGTGGATGGGACAACTCCTGACCGCTTTGCTCTATGCTGACATCCATGTCCGAATGATTCTGGCTTAGCTGATGTGAGAGCAGCTCTGTAGATACCTGAGGCTGGTTCATGTTGTGAATAATGATCAGCTCCTGACCCTGAGGTGTGTAGATGACATTCGGTGATGACATGTTGATAGCCACAAGCTGAGAGCTTGGTTCAAGCTGGGAAATCGGTAGTACTGTTGTACAGTTTGCAAGCACTGAAGCGGCCCGCTGCTCTGCCAAACTGTAAACATTGTTATCAGAATGTATTTGATAAGGATGGTATTCTGCTTTTAGTCCCTGCAGATTCTGCATGTTTTCAAGCACCACGTTTTCGCCGAAGGATCCCCCAGCACTATCCTGGAGTGAAGTGTTCTCCACTTTGACTGCCCGGTTGTCAGGAATTTCATGCTCATTGTCATAATCCAACACAGGCATGACCTGGAAGTTCTCGGAGTTCTGACCGTGCTCTTGGAACGAGGTCAGCTGATGGTGTGTCTCCCTTGGCAGCTGGTCCAGCTCTTCAATCTGCTGCTGCTGAGAATGGAGTTGATGAATGTGCATGTGGTGCGTCTGATGTTGATGGTGGATTCGTTGGCTCTGGTGGTGATGCAGGGTGGCTAATTCAGGGTGTGTGGATGAAGGCACATTCCTTAGGTGTGGACTGATCTGTTGCCCTTCTGTGGTGATGTTTTCATTGATGTCAACAGCCCCTGAAGAAGGTGCAACGGAATGGGATGTTACCCTGTGAGGTCCTGGCTCAATCGGGCTAATGTCCACTTTCTGGTCCCAGTCCTGGACCGTGGTCATGCAGTCATGAAGCAAAGTACCTAAATTGAAAGTGCTCTGTTGCTGCTGCTGCTGTTGCTGGAGGCCTTGATCTTGATGGACCTGCTGGGGCTGGACATTGTCAAAAACATCACTTGAACTTGACACATCATCTTGACCATATTCGCTGGACATGGATGACCTGTTAGACCCTGATGCTGGCTTGTCATAGGGTTTCACTAGCTGCTTAACACCATTCTTTTTAATGGGTTTCCTGTACGATATTTCTCCTTTCTTGGGTCTGCCCATTTTGATAGCTAGAAATACAAGAAAAACACTTTGTTTCAATGAAATGTTACTATTAATTAATACAAAAAAAATAACTTAAAAAAATATGTTTAAAAAACAACAACACAATGATTCATTTCAGTTGACATTAACTCTCACAAAAATCTGCCCAACATTTTCCATACCCAAAATAAAAATGTAGAATTTTTATTATTTTGTTACAGGGGCTTTAAATAAAGCAGTGTGACGGTACACAAGCTCTCTTTAATTCTTTTAATGGCTGCACTTTCTAAAAAATTACATGATCAAT
Source organism: Bulinus truncatus (assembly GCA_021962125.1). Classification (NCBI taxonomy): domain Eukaryota; kingdom Metazoa; phylum Mollusca; class Gastropoda; family Planorbidae; genus Bulinus; species Bulinus truncatus. Next base: position 1,051,785 of record JAGDYQ010000052.1, on the reverse strand, counting down.
GCCATAGATAAGGGGGTAAAGATATGTCAGATATTATTTGATTCCTGACTGGTAACAAGCAGCCTTGTCATAGTGAAAATGAATCTTTAAAATAGAAACGTGGGTGGGTGGCAGTAGCCATCTTCAATTACTGTAAGCATATCTAATTTTTCTTCAAAGAGGGGTGCCTGTGTGTGTGTGGGGGGGGTGAGGTTCAGTTTCAGTTACTAAGACTAGTGCACTTAACACTATGGGTTATCATCCTGGTGGGTCATTGCTCAAACAGCAGCAGGTCGGCCACTGGGCCAACCACAAAAACTTGTGGCTACCATAGGCAAGTGACCTCTTTACTTTTCCACCTGGTGTAGCTGTGGCAATAGTAATTCCATTTACAGACACGATATCTGGCAAAAAATACACACCTTCCCCATTTCAACTACGCTATACTTAGATTGTGTATGTGTGTGTGTGTGCGCGCGCGTTGGGGTGCGGAGGTAGGGCAATGTGAAGCTATCCACCACCACCACCACCACCACCTCTTTTTGCTGAGTGTCTTAAGTAAATAAATTCATTCTTTTCTTTCGGCTATTTTTTTTTTAAATTCAATCCACGTTTTGAATAGCAGTCTTGTGACATGCTTACAATGAACGTTTCTGAAAACCCGGATTTACAATCAAATCTCATGCTTATTGCTGTCTTATTTAGACGAAGTCAAATATCATGCTTATTGCTGTCTTATTTAGACGAAGTCAAATATCATGCTTATTGCTGTCTTATTTAGACGAAGTCAAATATCATGCTTATTGCTGTCTTATTTAGACGAAGTCAAATATCATGCTTATCAACGTCCTCTACTAGTCTCCACTATCAAGTTGCCTGTTACTAACCCCCCCCCCTCCCTTTTCCCCACTACCAAGGAACATATTTTCCCAGTCGTCAATGAGAATGGCTATTTGCACAGCGCAGGGAGAATCGACAGATGTTTGCTATTGATCCGGCAATGCCCCTGGCTAAAAAAAAAAAGAAATCTGCTGATAAAACACAAGACTGGCCAGATAAGATGATAGAATTACAAGTCTAGTTTCGTCTGTTGGATTTCACCCTACTCTCTTATTCAACAATGGGGTTGGGATTATTAGACATTATTAAAAATTTTATTCAAACGATAAAAATTGAGAACTAAATGGCTATGAAATAAAACAAATCACAGTATACATATTTCAGAAGATGTAAAAGTAGATGTAGCTTGAAAAAAATAAAACCGGTTTTCGCGTTCGAAGTTGTGCCAGAGAAGGCAAAGTATCTTTGTATATATAAAGGGGGTGGCCAGGTTTTACATCGATGAGAGCCAATTTAAATCATAAAAAATACTTTTGAAGAGCTGAGAAATAGTCACTTTAACAAGATTTAGTAATGAAAATACAGAAAGCGAAATTCAATGGGTGCCACAACTTAACTCAAAAAAAGAGCCGCGTATGCCACCTTAACTCGTACAGCACCATAACAAATCGTATGACACCATGACAACTCGTATGACACCACAACTCGTTAATGAGTCACACACACACACGCAAAAAAGATTCCACGCTCAGGGAAAGAAGCTAGAATCATGAGTTACCTTCTCTGGACATCCCCTCCGTAATGCATTTCTTGTAGCGACAATAGCGGCAGTTGTTTCTCATCCGCGGGTTGATGGAGCACATCTGGCTGGCCTTGCAGGTGTAGGTTCGATTCTCCTTGAGTCCACGGCGGAAGAACTTCTAAAAGATTTTTTTTTTTAAATAAGTCTTACATATTGAAAGTAATATCATTTTTTTTGTTTGGCTAATGAAGAACCCTAAGCCAGTCTTTTAAGCTACATGCCCAAAAGGTCAGCACAGGTTAGAGGGCGCTACCCACCTTACAGCCTTCACACGTCGTCACGCCAAAATGGACCCCGTTGGCGATGTCCCCGCACACTTTGCACAACAGCTGGCCCTCAGCTGGCTCCACGGCTTCTGGTTTTTCTGTTCACGGCCATGGAGTAAAGCAAAGTCACATTCAGGTATTATGATACAAGGGTACATACATAAATCAATCACACTATCTGGTACAAAAGTACAACAAATATGTAAGTAATAGTGTAACCCCATCTCCTTTCCGGTAGTAAGTGCCCCATGAACAAAAGGAAGCCTAACGAAGTATGACATAATGAGGTATGATATAATGAGGTATGATATAATGAGGTATGGAAAAATGAGGTATGAAAAATGAGGTATGATATAACGAAGTATGGAAAGATGAGGTATGATATAATGAGGTATGATATAATGAGGTATGGAAAAATGAGGTATGGAAATATGAGGTATTGAATAGTGAAGAATAACAAAAAAAACGAAGTAAAAGATGATTGAAAACTTCCAGATATCAAACACTCGCATACACAAATAACACAAAATACAATCTTTGGGTAAAGCGGTGGACAGTATGAAGAAAGTCTGTCACATTTGACAGCGGGACTCGGGGTAGTGCCAGACGTTCAAGGTGTTGTGAATCACTAGAGATTAGTTACGGCTCATAGGTAAAATTAGTGTGTGCATGTGTGTAATGACTATAACATTACCATCATTTGTTCTAAGCTCATTCGTTACAGGTCAAGCCTGATCGGCTCATTTAAATAAAATGGGTCGGCACTGCACCAGCGACAGTGCTGTCTCTCCCCCCTCTCGCATGCAACACACAAGTCAATCAACACGGCACTGGTTAATGTGGAACGCACAGTTCCATACACAGATTTTTGAATCTATATGATAAAATGGTGGACGGCTAAGGAGTTAAGTGTTGTATAAAGTATACGGGGCTATATAAAGAAAACTGGACTCGTTGTATTGAAAAGTATTGATGATAAGTGTAAACAGAGTGTGCTGCAGTTCTACAGTGCCCCATACACGAGTAACCAAAGGACGTGTATCTGAATAAAGAACAACAGAAGAACCCAAACATGTGACCATCATCCAACAAATTGAAATGAATCCTACCGACCCTAAAAAAGGTTAATAAAGATAAAGTGCTTCATTTTGTAATTGATGAAGAATCAAATCTTGACAGAAAGATGGCTGATGTCTGACTCACCTTTCCTATACATGCCGGCACTGATACACTTCTGGAACCTGCAGTGCTGGCACCGGACACGCCCACCTTTCAGCACGTCACACTTACCACCGCATTGGTTACTGAAATTGGGTCGGCCATCTTTGGTACAGCGAATAAAAAAACTCTGGGGAAAAAAAAAGAGAAATGGGGAAATAGTATAAAACTGAGATTTAAAGAAAAGTTTCCAGTGGTAAATAAAAATTAAAACACGTTAGTAAAAAAATAAAAAAAAACAACGCTAATGATGACTTTAAAAATACCAACAATACATTATCAGTTTTTTAAATTTGTCAAAGAAGTCTTGTCATTGAAACGGCAAGCAGACGCCACTTTTACACACACACCCGCATATATATATATATATATATATATATATATATATATATATATATACACCAACACTTACATAACACACACACAACGCATACATATACACTTAAATAACATAAACAATACAGACATAAATGTGAGCATTTTATAAACTTTCACTAGCAGCTAACGCCCATTTCCTAAAACAACGCAGCAAATACCGCAGCAAATGGCGCCAGAAAATGGAGGGAAAAAAACAACTTCAAATTGAATTCAATGTTAAATTGTCTCCGGAATATCGCATTTTTGAAAATAAAAGAGCTTAACACGGAGCCGCCTCAACATCATTTGGAGCCACGAACACCGGGTAATCCACTGAGTTGGGGCTCCTAGGACCAGGGCCGTGAAATGGAGAAAGGGGTGAAAGGAGCGGTCCTCCACCGGGTGCCACGATGCAGTCAGCTCGAAAAATTATAAGTTGAAAAATATCGATTATTATGGGGCCCTTATACTCGTAATGGCCCTTTCGGGCTGTTGGGGCCCTGGATATGGTGGGAGCTTGATGTGCAGCAGAAAGTTTGGTGACGCTGGTTGTTGATCTGAATGTAACGTTTCCTTATTTTAATCAGAGGGGAGTAATGAAGTCCAAATTATCAATTGACGACAGACAATTATCTATACTTAAAATGCAAAACAAATGCATGCTATATATATATATATATATATATATATATATATACATATATATATATATATATATACAGTCGATTCCGCTTAATTGGGACACATCGGGACCGAGGCTTTTTGTTCCAATTAAGCGGCTGTCCCAATTAAACATACAAATTTACTATTGGCTTCTTGGTTTGGTTTCTTTGAGATTTGTCCCAAATAAGGGGCTGTCCCACTTGAGCGGTGTCCCAATTAAGCGGAATCCACTGTATATATATATTTTCGGTGTATAAATAGTAACTTATCCCACATAAAGAGAGATTCAAACACACGAATGTGCAACAATTTCTTAGTGTGGTATATACATCGATATATGTATCACTTTAAATCAAGACAGTTTTATACAGAACACATTTTGTTATCTCATGCAATCGATTTTACTATCTTTTTTATTTTTATCATCACACCGCAAACTGAATGGAAGGGTGTCGGTTGTCTCCCCATATTCTAACCGTTTATTCTGACATCGCCGTCAGTTGACTGCTGTTTTTAGAGTTCTTTCCCCTTTTATGGCAGACGAAATCAATGGAAACTTTATTTGAGCGTTCGACCCGATACGTTTTATGTTGTGTCTTCACCACACGGGAGAGCTTGTTCAAATACAGATTAGCGGGAGTGTTCATGGAATAGATATGGACGAGGGAGTCTTACATTATGAAACTCAGTTGGAACCCCCCCCCCCCAGCCGCCCCAAGTACTAAGAGCCGCTCTGACGGGGGAGGGGCTACGGAAGGGGCGGGAGGGGTGGGGGAGAAGAAGGTTAAACCTAGTTAACTTTGGTCACCACAAGCGAAAAAGTTGTGAATGATTGCCGATGGCGAATTTTGGGCCCAAACTTTTTTTGGGATTCTAGTTTGGGGTCCCTAAAAAATTTCCCACAGCATCTCTCGTAGAACTGATAAACACCCCCTTGAGTGCCACGGTGGATTAGAAAATTCTATAACAATCACAGATTTAACTGTAAAAATTTCAAAGGATTACTGTAAAATAAAAATAAAAAAAAAATAGACCGCCGATACATTTGACCATGTCACACACGGGCGCACGAATTTACTTTATAGGATATTACACATTCATTTGTGTATGAACTTTGCCAAAACTTACATAAATTAAACCAAATTCAAACTAATCAATACAGTGCGCTAAGTGGGGGTGGCAATAGGTATGAATCTGAAAGCTCTCTCTCTCTCTCTTCTCTCTCTCTGTGGCTTTGTTTGCCCTCTACTGAACAAACTCCTCTGGAATATTCAGTGCGGAATATGAGCCGTCTATCTGGATGGAGTGTGTATCGCGTATCTAGGGAAAGGGGACTATGTCCACTGACAACATACGAGTGGAAGACGGAAGGTAACTCCTACCATCGTCAAAAATAATATTTAGGTGATTCCGTCTGGAACCTGTAGCTAGAAATATGGCGCTGTTATATTACCGAAAGGACATAGCAACAAAGAGCAGCAGGAATGATTACCAGCCGAAATGTTTCAATCATAGGTAACATTTAAATAACAGTGAGCTCCAGTGGCGTAATGAGGGGGCATCATGCCCCGGGCGCTACTCACAAAGGGGCGCCAATTGGTATATTTTATAGATAATATTATGTTTTTCGAATGGGGGGGGCGCTAAAAGGTATTTTGGCCCCGGCGCGAGTTATAAGCCCGCTACGGCACTGGTGAGATCCAATTCATTATATATTGCGTAAAGCAATATATTCAGCAAGAATTCAGGGCCGTCTCATTGCGCGGGCCATGCCGGGAACGAGCGCAATACACAAATGATGAAAATATCGACGGCAATGACAATTTTTTGCGCCTGTAGGGTTGGGGGGGGGGGACGCTAGAGCGTAATTACGAATGTACCATTCATAAATTATTATTTTTTTTTTTTTAACTTTTGTAAGCCCCTGTAGGTGCGTGGTGCCCGGGGGTACAACGCCGACTGTGACTGTAGGATATGACGGTCATGTGTAAGTAGGAGTTATTAAATAATGTAGACAGCATGTGGGGGGGGGGGAAGTCCATAAAGACACCACACGTGAATCAAAGTCAACAATTTCAACGTAACTGTCTTGTTCCTTACTTCCCGCTATTAGTGAGATTAAGCTAACAGACTTCTTATTTTTTTTTGTACTGCATTTCAGTATCAAGATATTTAAACAGATCGTGATTAGGGAGCGACCGATAATCGGATCGGTATCGGACCGATATTGGCACTATCGGTTAATATCGGATCGGCCGATAGTTGTAGGGAGCGACCGATAGTCAAACCGATATTGGCACTATGGGTTTACTATCGGACCGGCCGTTTTTGGCTGCCGATACATTGTTTTTTTTTTCACAACAGAGTTGCAGAAAAACAAATCAGTAAATAACCCAATTCTATAACCAGATCAGACAAGATTTAAAAAAAAAAACCCGTACACAGAAATTGTCACGTCTACATCAGAGATATGACCTTGAAACAATAGGATTGGCATTTCTAAATTCTAATGTATGACCTTGAATGATACAATTAGTGAACATCTGTGTGTATTTTTTGTTGGGATGGGAAGTTGGAGGGGGGGGGGAACAAGACTTACGTGTGGGCGAAGTGTCACGAAATATGACAGGGAAGGGGTAAGCATGGGTTGACATACGTCATTAGCTGTAGCACGAGAAAAACACGTGTTTGGCATTGTTGTTGATTAAAAAAAATATTGGTATCTGGGGGGGGGGGGTAAACAAGACACGCGGGGGAGAAGTGTTACAAAATATGTGAACATGGGTTGACATACGTCATACAGCACGAGAATAACACGTGTTTGGCATTGTTGTTGCTTAAGGGGCTGTTCATTAATTACGTCTACAGAATAGGGGGGGGGTCAGAAATTTTTTTACAATTGTTGACAAGGGGGAGGTCAAGAAAAGTTGACGTCAACAATGTTACTTTTTTAAATTTAATATAATTAATTAATAAATAGGAAAATTAAGCAGCGTTTGTAGTTCTGTGTTACACACTCGCTTAACATTCAGTATTTTAATTAAACTAACTATATTCCTACTAATTTTGCCACATAAACATTTTGGAAGCCACCTTTTTTTGGGGGGGGGGGGGTAATCAAATGTTGACGTAATTTTATAGGGGGGTCTCTGGAAGTTTGACAAGTTGTTGACAAGGGGGAGGGGGGGAGGTAAAAATCGCCAAAAAATTGTTGACATAAATAATGGACAGCCCCTAAAAAGAAAATATCGGTATCGGTAAAAATGCGGGGGAAAATATCGGTATCGGACTATCGGTAAAAAGGCATATCGGTCGCTCCCTAATCGTGATGAGGCGTATAGAACTCCACCAATAAACTCACAGCAACACTTGGAATCATATTAAAGGCACTGAAACTCTCCTTCTTTCTTCATATCAAATAGAAATAAATACATTTCTATTTATAAACTTAAACCATTTAAAAATAAAACAGGGGAAAAAAATAACGAAACAATAGTAGAAAAAAAAATTGTAAACAATCTCCTAGCTACAGTTGTTGACATTCTCCCCTAGTGACACGAACTCTTCAATGTAAGGATTCTTTTCCTGATAGCAGCAGACTCGGCGAGGTTTAATTTTTGTGTGCTGAAATGTCGAAAGGGAAGCATTTCGCAGCTCTCTCAGACCGCCATGTTTACATTGGTCATTTTAGGCCAATGACGTCAGATGGAAATTATTCTTTTTTTTAAATAATGTATAGCCAGTTTTACATTAGTAGTACAATCATCATTACATTTTTTTTCGGTAACAAGCCATCATTGCATAGATGGTACAGTGATCGTAACATTGATGGTGTAGCCATCTTCACATTGACAGTACAAGTATTATTACTTGGGGACTTTCACTAGGACCTGAAAAAATCCAGGGTTCTCACTGCGGTCCGAAGCCTGGACCCTTCCGCCCTTCCTTATCTGGATACATGTTAAAACCTTTAAACTTCAAATAACTCCTACAATGTGTGCTTAAGTACGGATCTGTAATATCTATCAATCGATTAATCTATCTATCAATATCTATCTATCTATCTATCTATCTATCTATCTATCTATCTATCTATCTATCTATCTATCTATCTATCTATCTATCTATCTATCTATCTATCTATCTATCTATCTATCTATCTATCTATCTATCTATCTATCTATCTATCTATCTATCTATCTATCTAACTATCTATCTATCTATCTATCTATCTATCTATCTATCTATCTATCTATCTATCTATCTATCTATCTATCTATCTATCTATCTATCTATCTATCTATCTATCTATCTATCTATCTATCTATCTATCTATATATCTATCTATATATATATATACCTGTAATAATCTATCAATCAACCAATGCATCTATCGGAATATCTTAGTATCTGTAATATCTATCTATCAATCAACCAATGCATCTATCTGGATATCTATGTCTAACAAAATGACGATGAGATGCAAGTACCCCCTTCCCTCTACACACACCCCCTCCCACACACACACCCACAACCAGAACACTACTTCTTTATATCAAAATTTTAAGTGGCCAAGGAAAAAACAAACAAACGAAGATCCTATACATAAATAAATCTATATAAATAATAGCGGTGTTGGTTCTGCGTCAAATCGAAAGTAAAAAATTAATACAACAGTATTCCAGTTTAAAATCGTCAAACGTACACAATAGTAATAAAAATTATTTTAAAAAATCGGATCTGCCGCATTCATCAAACCCCCCCCCCACCTCCCTTGTCATTGTAGGAACAAGTCCATCTCACACTGGCCCTCCATTTCCACCTTCGTGTCTCTTTAGTACTCACAATGACCTACTTTGGTTCAGTGTATATAAATAGAGTAGTCGGGTCATTTGTGATTTTTTTTTTGTGTATATACAAGAAATAGTGCATATGTGTGTGAGTGTCAAGGTTTGATGGAGGGGGGGGGGGGGTTCAAAGGAGGTTTCACTCGCTGGAAATGCGAGAGTGCGAGACAGAGAGACCGATAGAGAGGGAGAGAGAGAGAAACACAATACGTGCGTCCATGACACAACCATACGATGGGCTTCCCCCAATTATATGGACATGTCCAGATGAATACTTCCGACGGCTCATGCTATCTGGTCAGTGAGGGGGGGGGGGTGATTGGGGGGGGGCGGATGGATGATGAAGCGCTTGAGGATCCCGGGTTCGATCTCCGGTGAGAACCAACAGAATTTTTGCGGGTCACTGCGAAAGTTTCCTTCAAATCTCCTGTGGCGCCTCCATGGCCATTACACTCCCGGTTGTGGTAGGATGAAAGAAAGACACAACAAAACTTAAAAATTGTCCTATTTGGGAGAGGGGGCGAATTTTTAAATGACAAGACGTATGGTCGGCGTTTAAGAGCTCGACTGTCACCCTGTGTGTCCAGGGTTCGATGTGAACGGAGGTATTTCAATAAATTAACCGTGCATATGATTTCAATTGCATGTTTATTTTCGGAAGGAATGAATCGGTACGTAATTAATTTCAGTGAACATAAGTTATATTTAAAATGTTAATACAGTCGGGACCGAGGCTTTTTGTCCCAATTAAGCGGCTGTCCCAATTAAACGTACAAATTTACTATTGGTTTCTTTTGAGATTTGTCCAAAATAAGCGGCTGTCCCACTTAAGCGGTGTCCCAATTAAGCGGAATCCACTGTATTTGAACATTTCCTTGGATGGTGAATTGAGAATTTATCTGTTTAGTGTGATTATTTTTATGTAAATCTATTTGTTTCTTTTTTTAAAATGTATATGTGTTTTATATTTGCTTGTGTATGTTATGTAAGGTGTGTGCACAGAAGCAATATAGTTTCAAATGACATTTGACAATAATACGTGTTTTTTTATATTTTAAAAGAAAATTCTTAAAAAGAAGTAAGTTAAACAAAAAAGTATACGTTTTTTTTTGCGATACAAAAATAACCTACGTTTCATAGATTCAGATCAGTGATATTGGACAGCATTGCAAACCCTACTCTTATTTTTAGCCCGGGGGAGGAGGGGGGGGTCAATGTCAAAATGAGGGACAAGTGGCCGATCGGTGTAGAGCGCTCGACCCTCATCCTGGGAGTCACGAGTTCGATACTCGCCGAGGACCAAGAAAATTGTTTCAGGTCATAATAAAAGTCCCTTAAGTCGACCCCAGCTTTAAATGGGTGCCTGGCTTTAGATGGGGAAGTAAAAGGCGGCAAGGAGTTCAGCTACCCCCACAATCCGTGTAAATGGACTGGTTAAAGAAACAGATGAATTCTACACTTCATCTACCCCGATGGACATTAGGGGGTTAGGGAAACATGTTTTTTTTTTTCAAATATCAGAAATATTCTTTTATGCTCGTATTGTGTTAGTTGTTTTGTTTTAATAGTTGTGTTACTTTTATTTGGACCAAGTTTTGTTCAAGTCGCTAAGGTGTGGCATGTTATAGTAGATTCAACTGTAATTGATAAAAATTGTAACCTTTCATCTTGGGGTGTGTGTGTGTTGGTGTGGGTGTGTGTGTTGGTGTGTGTGTGTGTGGGTGTGTGTGTGTTGGTGTGTGTGTGTTGGTGTGTGTGTGTGTGGGTGTGTGTGTGTTGGTGTGTGTGTGTTGGTGTGTGGGTGTGTGTGTTGGTGTGAGTGTGTGTTGGTATGTGTGTGGGTGTGTCTGTGTGTGTTGGTGTGTGTGTTGGTGTGTGTGTGTGTATGTGTGTTGGTGTGTGTGTGTGTGTGTGTGGTGTGACTGTGTGACTGATACGTTCCTGGAAACAAGATTGTGAATGCTGTACGGTACTATTTCATAAAGTTGGACACACATCATGCATCGCACGAGCACACACGATATGACACACACACAATGTAATTTATGACACATACAACACACACACACACTGTAATTTATGACACATACAACACACACATAATAACTTATAGCGACACTGTATGAAACATCAAACACACACACACATTAATTTACGGCGGCGACACTGTGCGACACATCAAACACACACACACACATGGGCGTATTCATGGGGGGCAAGGGGGGGCATTTGCCCCACCCCTACATTTTGAAAAAATGTCATATAAGAGGGGGGGCATTTGCCCCACCCCTACATTTTGAAAAAATGTCATATAAGAGGGGGGGCATTTGCCCCACCCCTACATTTTGAAAAAATGTCATATAAGAGGGGGGGGCATTTGCCCCACCCCTACATTTTGAAAAAATGTCATATAAGAGGGGGGCATTTGCCCCACCCCCTACATTTTGAAAAAATGTCATATAAGAGGGGGGGCATTTGCCCCACCCCTACATTTTGAAAAAATGTCATATAAGAGGGGGGGCATTTGCCCCACCCCTACATTTTGAAAAAATGTCATATAAGAGGGGGGGGCATTTGCCCCACCCCTACATTTTGAAAAAATGTCATATAAGAGGGGGGGCATTTGCCCCACCCCTACATTTTGAAAAAATGTCATATAAGAGGGGGGGCATTTGCCCCACCCCTACATTTTGAAAAAATGTCATATAAGAGGGGGGGGCATTTGCCCCACCCCCTACATTTTGAAAAAATGTCATATAAGAGGGGGGGCATTTGCCCCACCCCTACATTTTGAAAAAATGTCATATAAGAGGGGGGGCATTTGCCCCACCCCTACATTTTGAAAAAATGTCATATAAGAGGGGGGGCATTTGCCCCACCCCTACATTTTGAAAAAATGTCATATAAGAGGGGGGGCATTTGCCCCCCCCCTACATTTTGAAAAAATGTCATATAAGAGGGGGGGGCATTTGCCCCACCCATACATTTTGAAAAAATGTCATATAAGAGGGGGGGCATTTGCTCCTCCCCTCCCCCCCCCCCCCCCCAACATTTAAAAAAAATGTCATAAAGTTGTTATTTGCCCCGCCCCCCCTGGAAAACTTTTGCCCCCCCCCCCCTGGAAAAATTCCTAGCGACGCACATGCACACACATACACATAATAGCTTATGGCGACACTGTATGACACGTCCAACACTTACAGTGACCTCTGACGACCTTCGGTCACCAGGGGGTGTGTCACCAGCTCAAACATCGTCCACTCACCTTACAAGGTAAACACACCAGGGCTCCGAAATAGTGACCGCTAGCCTGCTCGCCGCAGACGTCACATCTCTGCGAGCTGTCCAGCTTGTTCTGCTGGCGGGCGAGATCCTCATTCCTGTCCTCCTTCTTCCTCTTCCAGCCTTTCCTCCCCGTCGACGCCTCGCCCACCCGGCCCCCGCCTCTCGACCCAGGTCCGGTCCTCATGTCGGAACGAGGCTGGGGTATCAGAACCGGGACCCCGTCATGGCCGTAATCGTAATGGCCGACGATGTGAGCCTCCGGGAGGGTGCTGTAAGGGGTGTGTGGCTGGGAGACGTACTGTAGCTGGGACTCGTCCAAGACTTGACGCTCCTGCAGATGCTGCCGGTGCTGGAGGTGAAGCAGGTGATGCTGGGCGTGTATGGGGGAGACCGACGGTGACGCTAGGAGGTCCCGGGTCGTGTCGTCCAGCGGCAGGTCGCCGTAGGGGTTGTTTACAGAATCTGCAAAATAAGGCAAACAGGCATTTAATTAATAATTTGGTCCATCTTCTTAGCATTAGAATTGTTACATATTTGGTCCATATTATTAGCATTAGAATTTTGACATATTTGGCCCATCTTCTTAGCATTAGAATTGTTACATATTTGGTCCATATTATTAGCATTAGAATTTTGACATATTTGGTCCATCTTCTAATAATTATCATTATTACATATTTGGTCCATCTTCTAATAATTATAACTGTTACATATTTGGTCCATCTTCTAATAATTATAATTGTAACATATTTGGTCCATCTTCTAATAATTATATTTGTTACATAATTTGGTCCATCTTCTAATAATTATAATTGTTACATATTTGGTCCATCTTCTAATAATTATATTTGTTACATAATTTGGCCATTCTTCGTAGCATTATAATTGTTACATATTTGGTCCATCTTCTAATAATTATAATTGTTACATATTTGGTCCATTTTCTAATAAATATAACTGTTACATATTTGGTCCATCTTCTAATAATTATAATTGTTACATATTTGGTCCATCTTCTAATAATTATATTTGTTACATAATTTGGTCCATCTTCTAATAATTATATTTGTTACATAATTTGGTCCATCTTCTAATAATTATAATTGTACACACGCAGTGAGTTGAACAAATCATATCAACTATAAAACTGTCTATTGTTCAACCACAGAACAACAACAACAACAAAAAACATCGAGGAGGGAGAAAGAGGTAATTGGACACAAATATTTGTTATAATATACTTATTGAATACATAATCGACCGTGATTTTTGTTGAAACACTGTGCACATTTTATATTTTTAAATATTTAATTTTTTTTTCTTTAATCAATCAATATTGAAACATACCGTGCATTGCATTGATTAGTTGTTTATTCCGTGAATAGTACCGTTTCAAAATTATATCAACTTCAACATTTAAAAAAAATTACAAGAATTTCAACATTCAATAAATTGTATCATTCACCCTGGGATGGGATGGGGGGGGGGGTCGGGGGGGGTAAGGGGTGTGCGCTTTATATTGATTGAGAAGACGCTGATTCAGAAATTAATTCATTCCTGTTAAGGGGTTAAAATGACATGTTTTGATTGATCTTATTGAACAGGCAATACAAATATTTGCTACAAAGTTGCGTACTTTTAAAAAAAAAAAAATTATAATTGGGTTTCTTTCATATCACAAGACGGTGTAATAAAAAACAGGAAGATAAAAATAAACAAACACCGGAAAAAAACATAAAAACAGAACAAATAGTGAATGACGCTGTTAGAACTATAGTGGATACAATGTTAAAGAACTATAGGAATGTATGTTTAATGGTGACGATTTTAAAATATACCGACATGCACCACACAAAAAACACGAAATAAAATTTAAAAACTAAAAGCGTTAAAGTACACGCGTACATAGAAACCACGTAGCCCTGCGCATCCCCCTCGCTGTCTTCACACACACACACGCGCGCGCGCACACGCCCTGTTATTACCCTTGCTTGATGTAAAGAGACAGAAGAAAGAAAAAACCACAATAAAAAAAAAGTTTGCAGCAAAAAAAGATGCAGAGATTTGGGAAGATTGGACGTAAACTTTGTTGAAACACAATGTAAACTTTCGTTAATTGAAGTTTTCAGTTTAGCAGGGGGAGGGAAGGCGCGCAACATGCCACGCGCACACACACACTCACGCATACACTCACGCACACACGCTAATACACCCTCGCACGCCAAATGAACAAAAAAATTAAACGGGGAGGAAATTTTTTTTTTTAGAAAGATGGTATAGATCGTTGGAGTTTGGTGGCCCCGGGGGGGGGGTCGGAAAGATCCTGTAGAAGTGTTGAGGTTTATTTACACTGTTTATACCTCGTTTGGGTCTTGTTCCAAACATGAGAGGGAAAAGTCTGGTTATAAATCTGTAAACATTTTTGTAAACCGTAACCATGAGACGGGAATAAAAAAGACCAGGGAGTGTAAATTGTGGAGCGGAAATATAAAATTAACAATTTGCCAGGTTGTCGCTTTTTTTTTTATCGGCCAAACCTAAATTAAAATTAAACAACAACTTTAGGTTGTTCTTGAGTTTTAATTTCGAAAACTTTTATACACCCCCCCCCCCAATACACACACAAAACAAAACAATAACAACATTTTGTTGTAATAAAAAATAACAAACTGGGGGGGGGGGGGTGCAAAAATAACAACAACGAAAGAGAGCAAATTGTCGCGCAGACATAAAACTCAAAATGTCCTGGAGTTGGAATAATTTAACAGTATAATGGGGGGGGGTGTGTTTGGTCAAACCAGTGTGTAAGGGCCCAGCGGGCACAGGCATTAGTACAAAAACTGAACTGAGGCCGCATGATACGTCAATAGTGCTTCTCGTGGATTCCGGGTACGAGCCCAAATAACTTACGCCTAATTACGTGTCTGTTTTTAATTTTAAAAGGAAATGCAAATTCGAATTAGCGACTCTATCATCAAAACCTGCATTTGAAATTTATAAAAATAATATTGCGTATGATTACATTGTGAATGTTTACATAGTGAATGTTTACAATGATCAAAAGTAAAAAAAAAAAAAAAACACTAGGCCAATGGAACATGTAGTGAAGGAATTATTTAACGTTATTGAAGGTACTTAACACAAATAAAATAAAATATGAAGTTCATGACATCTCTTGATTCTTACTCGCGACCAAAGGCATTGTCCAATGAATATTTAAAGTTTCATTATGCAAAACTCATGGTGGAAATGCTGGAATACAGAGGAGGGGGGGGGGTCTTCGTCTAATTTCCCCGTAGCCTAGAGGCGATGAGTTTCAAACCCGTGACGTGAGATATACACCACTCGGCCAAACTTGAGCTCTGCCACAGAAACCATCCAGACACACCACACAGCAAGCGATTTCGGTCAACGCACTGAATCAGAAACACAGCATGACAAACGTCATTGGTCATTTCAACTGATATTTTAACCTTTTTCTTTTCTCTCTGAAACGTCATAATTCAAAGTCTGCACATATTTTTGTTCCGTTTCTACATACGCTCAATTTTGAAAAGAATATTTTCACGATATTTCTCTCTTTAGTCAAAAACAAATGGCAGGACCAGTAGATTTTAAGCTAAGAGATTTACAGCATTGATGAAATGTTATTAAAACATATAATTGTTTATACATGTGTATTATTACGGTACAATATATATATATATATATATATATTCTTCGATCTATACCTAGTTTTGTACGGGAATTATGCACACACAAAAAAAATAATTTGGCACTGGCGGTAGAATTGAATAGTGTAAACCAGATGAGTTTGTCGTAAATACAGAGAAACGAGATTATAATTATAATTTTTTTTTTTTTAGAAATATGTAAAGTAAAATAACACCTTCAATAAAACTTTATTGAATCAGTGATATTTTGCTTTAAAAATTTGAAGTGGGAATTTTTCAGGGCACATTCTAGTAACTTTTAGGGCAAAATGTTGTTATTTTTGTTGGGTAAGTGGCATGAAAGTATGCAATGTTTAAGTCACTGCATGAACTCAAATGACGTCACTAACAAACAATTAAAGATGCTCTCTGCCCATGTCAAAAAAAAAAAAGATTACATAGGCGTGTCTCCATGATCTTATACAGATTGGGGGGGGGGGGGGCGCCTTCCATCACAGAGCTTTTTTTCCGTTTGGAATCTCAAGCCAGGTTTCTGATATTATCCCAGGGGCGCCAGATTTATACGTCGATACCCGCAAATCAACTGCGGAAAATAAAAAGTTGATTGCTCGGTCCCTAACCCCCCCCCCACCAACACCATAAATAAACCCGTCGTGTCCCACAGGCCTAAATACTGCGGAATATCCCCATGTTTTATGTGAACTCATCACACTTTTCATAAATAACAGAATACAATAGATGAGCACACACTTGTCTTAACAGAAGCAACAAGTGTAGTGTAAAGTAGCGCACGGCGCAATATTGGACCTGCAAAAAAAAAAAATAGTTTTTCATTAATAAATACGCTTGCACACTTTTAAAGCGCGTGCAAACAAATTTGATACGGGATTTATCTTCCGCGCCGAAATGTAATTTCCATATCTATGGTAATTTCTAATGATATGAACACTTCAATAATAATAATAATAATAATTAACACTAAACGAAAAAAAAATGAAATCAAAAAATGTGATAACAACAATGATGTTTTTTGTGGCCAAATAAATATTTTTGGTATAGTTGTTTATTTTTTTTTTGTTTTGTTTTTGCACACAAATAGTTTACTCACATGGGTCCATGCGTTGAATTTGGTACTTCATTTGTAACCAGAAGATGGAGTCCAAAATAATGTTAAATGCATCAATTAAAATTTACTCCATAGTTAAAAGTCCAAGTTTTTTTGTTTTGTTTTGTTTTTTAGACTCGTCTTAAAGTTTGTGAAGACAAAACCCAAAGTGTTCCCCATCTCTCTCTCTCTCTCTCTCTCGCTCGTCGGGCGAGACTTTGACAAAAGAGAGTGAGAGAAGAGAGAGAGAGAGAGAGAGAGAGAGGCATGGAAGGAGAGAAAGGAAAGACGAGGGGGGTGAGGGAGGGAAGGCCCCTGGGGTTGGGCTATGGTAGGGAAGATAGAGAAAGGGGGGAAAGGGAACATACCTTTTTTTTTTTTAAGCTGTGGGGGGGGGGGGAGTAGGGGCTGGGGACGGAAACTCCCCCCACCCCCATTTACCCACCCTGCGCCCCCCACTATAAAAAAAAATCTCCCTGCCGCTGATGGATTTAGCCAATAACCGGGCTAGACTTGTGTGACATGATGTCTCCGCCCGTTACCAGCGGCGTGAGCTCTCATTTTCTGATCGTCGTGGCTGCTAATGATAATGACAGTGGCAGTCTTGTTCTGTGTCACACGGGGGGGGGGGGGGGGGGGGTTGTTGATTTAATAATTTGTACCGCTGATCCGTTGTACCTAATAAATGAAGAGAGATGGCGATACTAAAAGGGGAGCGAACTCTTCACGGTGTAGTGGAATAAATAAAAATATAAAAACGGGAGTCCCTGGACTTATTGCATCAACAGAGGTTGGGGGTAAGGGGGTGGTGGGGGGATGGGGGGAGGTCTTTGAGGGGAGATTTGTAGAACAATGAACAAGAAATAGTTATGTTTTTTTAAAAAAATGCACATAATTGAGACTGAATTGTTATCAAGCAAGTAAAAGTTACCTTACACGTCCAGAAAACAGGTGATGGCTTATTTATAAAGATGTGGGTGTGTTGGCAGAAATTAGCAGAAAGCATATGCTGTTGTGTAAACTGGACAGTCTACTTATCATGGTCCGTGACCCTTGTGACTTTGCATAATCTGCTATAAAAAATGAATTGGCAACTAGGGACGTTGGGGGGTGGGGGTGGGGAGATAGATTGTCCGGGGGGTGCTCAAAGACTGTCTGGCGACGGCCTAGGGTGGGGCAGTGACCGTACAGCTAGCCAGGTTGATTTTTATATTTTTCTGTTATCATAATTTGCGGAAATCACCGGAGAGGGGGGAGGGGAGAAAAGGCTAGGGGGGGGAGAGGAAGACGGACGACCAAGAGAACAAACAAAATCTAATACAGATTGAATGTGAACTCGTCCCATTTAAAAAATAAAAGGGGGGGAAAGGGTTGGATTTGCCAGCAACGGCCAAAGATTGCACGTTTCATGCATGATTTCCTAAAGCACGGCGGCCGTGAACATTAGCCGGGGGTTCGAAACCCATCACTGTGCATCTCATCCTTCTGTAGAGCCTTGCAAACACAATCACGACTGCAGTGCCATTCGAATGCGCAGCCCCCCCCCCTATCTCCACCCCCCTTTCAACATTGATGTGATAACGTAATGACGCTTCCGTGAGTTTGTTTGAATCACGTGAGGGATATCAGGTTGCACAATCTATTAATAGCAGCAACAAAACAAAAAAAAAAAGCGTGCGTGCCGACGAAGAAGGTTGGCAAATATCACGCGCCTTGCCTAATGGGGTGGAAGCAGGAGTCGGAAGGGAGGGAAAGCTGATCAGGGTGGCGGGGCGGGGGGGGGACACGATTGGAAAGAAAGGGTGGTTGGGGGGAGGGGGGGCGATGATTTGTGTGCGAGTGGTGAGCTACAACTTATTTCAAACAAATATTATCGATTAAACTGTGCGTGGGAGTGATGGGGTTTTTACACGGCTTCCCCCCCCCTTCCCCGCCCCGGGATGACGGGCGAGGATGGTAAGTATGGGGGGGGGGGAGGGTCCCATGACGCCCTATATACATATCGAAATGGTTTACAGGTGTCAGGTTTTTGTTGGCTGGATTGAGGGTTAGGCTAGAGGGGGGGGGTAAATCTGACATCACATCACTGACACATGTTAAAACAACGCTCGTGACGGAAGCTTTAGAAAAAAAAAATCAAACTGTAAAAATAAAAATGTTTTGAATTAAATATTAAACTGTTAGTTTTTCAAGATCGATTTCATCTGTGGTATAAGAAGTATCGCATTTAAAACTTGAAATCAGAGCAAAAATCCATTTCAGTATCTTTAAAAAAAAAAACCTAAATCAAATCAAAAACAAATAAAGAAATTTGCGACCATAGCTGTTGAAAAAATAATTTGGGTTAGAGCTTCCTTGGCCGACAAAAGTTAAGATTTTCGTCACGCGGATTTTTTTTTTTTAACGGCAAATCTGAATATATATTATTAATACGAGGGAGAGGGGTGGAGGTGATGGCAGCTTGTGGTGAATTCAATGCTGCGTACTCCAAAACAAAAAATTCAATCAAATACTGGACTTTTACGTCCTATACTTAATAATAATAATAATTTTAATTAACAGCATAAGTAAAAAAAATAAACAGAAATGGTCAAATTTATATAGAAAAAAAATCGCAGAAGTATCTTCCCGCCCCACCACCCTAAGCCCACGAAAGTTCATTGAAACACTCATAAAAGACACTCCATATCCTACTCTTGCCCAGACACTCCATATCCTAATGGCCTAGAGACACTCCATATCCTAATGGCCCAGAGACACTCCATATCCTAATGGCACAGTGAATACTGAATTTTGTCAGGCCACGGGCTCTAAATGGGCTGTAGAGCCAAAAGAAGAAGAAGAAGAATGACTAAATTGAGTACAAAAAAAAATAACCTTCTTTTTTTTAACGCCCGACCCCCCTCATCTAAACGTGCCCCCTTACCCCTACCCCAACCCCCAGGTGACTCCTGCTGATCGATACTTGAACCCAACCTACAAGTTACATAAGTGTGCTTTGTTTTTATTTAGTTTTTTCCACACTAGCATCAAAAGTGATCGAAGACGTAAGGTGAACTAGCAATTATAATTTCTTTGTTTTATCAAGTGCAGCACATCCAAACTCACCTCTCCCCGCCCCCCTTCCCATTATTTGAAAACTCCCCCCTCCCCCGCCGCCGCCACCGATGGTTGTCGATTAATTGAGCAAAACAAGCCTTGCCCCTGAAATATTGATAAGTTGATTGCCGGGGATTGCGCTCGTGTTTGGCATTAAGTGTAATTAAAATCTGGCCATTACGGCGGGTCGAGGCGGAGGTGACAACGGGTTGGGTGGTGGCGGGTGACGACAACAAAGAGATGTTGCCGGTTAGGGCGGATCAAGGCGAGGATATGAATTTAATTGATGGTGTGATAAAATGTGGAATGGAGTGGGACGGAAGGGTGGTGGTGGTGGTGGGGGTGGAGGGGGGGCTGTATTGTTGCAAGATAATGACCTTATTTGGGTATGATTGCTTTTTTGTATTCCTGTCTTGGGATTTCTCAATACTAAGCAGGATCTAGATGTGAATGATTGCACTTGCCAATGAAGTCACTTTGACACGGCTAACGGACAAAGTATTTTTCATTTGAAACAATTATATTTATTTATTAACTAGTAGTCTTTTATTTTTACATTCAATACTACACTCTCACAGAATGTGTTCGGTAGGAATCTCGGAATATATAATACAAATCAATATTGAATTTACATACATGCGTATTGCTTCAAATTTCGTTGTTTTATTTGTTTGTTTGCTTTGGACGATTGGTTTTGGATGTGTTGACGACAGCCGAAAAGCCGAGATATTTCATACATAACCACTCTCTCCTCCTCTCTAATGGGCCAGCGTTCATTAGTACCCAAGAAAAAAAAAAAGAAAGAAAAATACAAGGTTTCATCAGAACCAGCTTTTTAAAGTTTCAATCTCCCCTCCCTCCTCTCTGTCAGGGTGTCCTCTCCCCCTCCCCCTCGCCCTTTTTCTCTTCACCATTGTGTTTCTCTGCCCACAAGCTCCGGTCTATGTCCGGGTAAAAGTTC
The DNA here is from genome assembly GCA_021962125.1 of Bulinus truncatus. Taxonomy (NCBI): domain Eukaryota; kingdom Metazoa; phylum Mollusca; class Gastropoda; family Planorbidae; genus Bulinus; species Bulinus truncatus. The sequence goes on along the minus strand of JAGDYQ010000052.1, from coordinate 1,030,689 downwards.
ACCGCCTTGGGACCAACATTAAACATTGTCCTGGTACTCGTGTCGCCACTGGAAGGAGGAAAGGGGGTTGGGGGGGGGGAACGACTGGCGGTGAGGAGCAATGGCCCGAGGGAGGGGGGGGAGAGAGATCATTTATGCGGAGACCGAATTGACGCAAACACACCCTCTGCCACTGTTGACATGGCCTCACCTGGGTTGATACTGGTGGGAATGGGGGGGGGGGGTTTGCGCATCGAGACACAGACGCTCTACTTTAAACAATAATATTGTTTTTCAAATCAATTATGTTGTTGTTGTTGTTTTTTGCGCCTGTATAAAATGTGGTCAAGCGGTACTGTGGTCATTTCGAATATAAAGCCACCGTCCGCTACCCCACCAAAACTCAAACCCTTTCATGACGGTATCATCCAATGGCCATATGATGATTGTTTATAAAAACCATCTCTCTTTGACTGGGCAAGAATTATGTGAGGCGTTAAGGTTAGGGGGGCTGTCTATAATTACAAGGGTGGGCGGCCGCGGCCTCATGGGCCGCGTGCGGCCTTTTTTTAAAAAACAAATATATGTGGCCACCATAAGAGTAAGAAATGAAAATGTAGGGGCAATTAAACCAACCAATGTCTGGTCATATTGAAATTTAATGAAAGTCCAAACACACCGGCAACATGTTTCATTCAAGGATCCGACACTTCGCTTTGCCACACTATCTACAAATTAGCGGCTCAGAACAGTGAGTAATTAGAATATATATATATATATATATATATATATATTGTGTGTGTGTGTGTGTGTGTCCCATGATTTGTGAGCATTATGGATGAAGTTTTTTGTCTTAATTCTCGTTCTAATATAACATAACGCCTTTGGGGTGGGAGTAGAGGGGAAAGGGGGGGGGAGGGAGGTAGACTCTGAAGTCTAAAACTCTGTAGATGTTAAAATGGGGTAAAATATAAAAAGCGAAGGGGAGATAAATAAAAAATACATCCAAAAAAGCATTACGCACATGCTGAATAGGTGACCCCTATTACCCCTAAAGACAGTCGTGTAAGGAAATAAACGACAATAATTCAACAATAACAACAAACCATACAAATGAACATAATGTATAAGGCGCACAAAGAAAATAATGAATAAACATAACACACGATTTGGGCTTCATGCGATTTTCAAAAAAAACAACCAAAAACAATAACAACACAACAACAAATAATAATTCAATGATAAAACCCAGTCGAGTAGAGTTGTGTGTTGGACCCGGGGGGGGGCACTATAAGGGTGACCCTTTTTTTTTTCTTTTCTTCTTCCCCTCCCAGGTCTGTCTCTCTATTGTCTTTACCGTGAAATAACCTTTCGGTCAGTATCGACTAAGTAACGCCACAAGTTTCCTGTCTATATTATCTACGCCGGGTTGCTCATTTCTACCCTGGAAATTAAACGATTACGATTACCAGAGAGATTCGACGATCGCCAACCGTTAGGTCCGCTGGGTTTTAATTCGATTTTTTACATGAGCCTCCCGGCTAATTTGTGGATAGTGAGGCAAAGCGTACTGTCAGCAGTGACAAAGGCACCACTCGTCCACCCCCAGAAAAAAAAGGGTGTTATCAGTGTGCAAAGATACGCCTTTTATAGACGGTACAAATAGAATACAAAGATATCCATGGGCGAAATAGCCGATGGCCGAGCCCTTACAAACCAAATCACAGAAATAAAAGTTTGAAAAAAAAAAAGATGCAGCACCGTCCTCCGCATAAAGGAATGACTTTTAAAAACGTGATGTTATAATGAGGCGCCAGATTTGCTGCTCATTAGCTGTATGTCTGTCTACACACTGGACTAGATTGTCAGACAAGACATTCACAATGTGAGCACTCAAGATATTGTGATATTCAGATAATAGGCATTGCTTAAAAAAACAAAACAAAACAAAAAAAAAACTCCTAGAAAAGTTGGTCAGTTTAGGTAAATGATTTAATTGGGGGGGGGGGAGGGATGTGCCAAAGTTACGATAGAATAGCAGGAAGGTGGGTTTAGAATTGAGGGGGGGGGGAAGAGGTAATGGACTGGTTAGGGGACACAGAAAGTGCAGTTGGAGCAATGAAAGTGATGGAGGAGGGAGGGGGTGGGGGAATGAACACAAATGTAACAAAGGGGTGTCAAGTAGTTTGTACAGTACAGCAGAATTTGAAACTCTTTATTTGTAGCTCACTGGCGCCACGACGGGAGCTCAGACTGACCGCAAGCAAAACAGGTCAACTGGATCAAGCCATAAAAATCGCCCCCCCGGCTTAAATAAAGACCAATGTTTCATATTGCTATACTGTGTGTGTGCACACAATGCAGCGACGCTGCTTGTTTGTACTTGTGTATGATATAAGGATCAGCTAGGACGTTGACTCGCTGGGGGGGAAGCATTTTACTACAAGATAATGCCGGACTATGGGGCGTTGTGGCGTGGTGGGGAGGGAGGGAGGGTGGGGCGTAAGGTCAGTGACCTACGGACCACAGTTGGAACTCAAAGCGATAAGTCTCAGGAACTATTTCTCACGCCAACAACAAAAAAAAAGTTCTTGCGGTCATCGCAATGACCACTCGACAAAGTGTCTATTTTTAAGACACAGGAGATCTTTCAAATTATTCGAAGACAACGAGTAGGATTTTTAAGAAGATTTGTCACATACACTTTTCCGCTTACATAAGAGAACTGAAGATGCAGAGTAGAAGCCGACACGCACACACACGCATAAACTGAGTAATCAACTGGCCAACTGGGGGTCAAATAGTGGCAAAAGCCCTTTCCCTCCTGTTTAAATGAAGTAATTAATAAAAGTGTTACCCAAACACAGATCAGGAGTTGACGAGTTATTTCCAGTCATATGTCTGAACTGATGTGAAACGTTTCCACACACAGCGGATTTTGTGGTTACCGCCACTAACCCTTCCGTGGAGAGGTGACACCTATGACAGGTAGCCGTTATGAAGCTGTGCGGAAGCAGGGGCGTGTACCTGAAGCGACAACATGTCGGACACTGGCAGCTAAATATGTAAATAAAACCAGGTCAGTCGCCAGCAGTTCACTACTGACCAATCGACGCTCATCTAGTTTTCTTACGTCATGTTTTCCAAGTTCAAGTTCTTGTGTCAGCTGCGCACCGGTCATAGCTATTTATATCTATAACACCGGTATGCTGTTAATTTCACACCGTCCAATGAAACAACAGTAAATATATATATATATATATATATATATATATATATATATATATATATAGACCAGGCGCTTTAAAATAGGGGTAGAAACGCAGACATACGGTGTACTGGTGTGGAAATGGACCTAATTTCGTACTGTGTCTGTCTGGGTGTGTGACCTTTGGCCTTGACGTGCTTCGATGAGCGCGAGGTAAATGCCCCGGGGGGGGGGGGAGAGGTATTAAAAAAAAAGGAATTCAGAATAAGGGTTGACGTTAAAAAGGGGGCACTATTTTTTGTAGGCGTAAGTACACACGTACAAAAAAAAAGTAATGAATGAATAATAGTACCAGAAGAACGGTTGTATCTAGGCTCTAGTTTTTATTTTACACGAGTGGCTGGGATGGTGGTGGGTTGGGGGGTGGGGGGATTCGGCACTATCGCAGGCCAATCGACGTGGAGCATTTGGAAATGATACGTTCAACTTTTTACCATAGATCAACTTTCTCGACTACAGAAACGGCAGCTGGCGCAATAACATCTGGCGAAATCAGCGGCCAAAAGGTTTCCTGGTGTTATTTGTTCACTCAGTCGCCTCTGAGGGTCGTGTATTGTTGTTGACTGTTTCTGAGTTTTATACTGATTACTTTTACGTCACGACACTTGAATAATGGGTGCAAGCATATATTAAGATACAAAAACTTTTACGCTATGACATGGGCGTCGCTAGGAATTTTTCAAGGGGGGGGCAAAAATTTTCCGGGGGGGGGGGGGGCAAATAACAACTTTATGACATTTTTTTTAGCAAATTCCCCCATCTTATATGATTTTTTTTAAATGTAGGGGGGGCCCCCTGCTCCCCCCCCCCATGAATACGCTCATGCGCTATGACGAACTTTTCGATAACGAGTGCATACATTTGTTAGGACATAATACTGTAAAATGTTGTTTTTCAACTCTCCCATTACATTACGAAGCACAACCTTCACAACGTATTAATTACAAATTATTCATGTCAGGGGTCGTGGGTCATATGCCTGTCAAGAACTATAAGACGGCGACTTGGACCTAACCAGAGCAAGAAGGCATACTGTCCATGGGGCTCAAACTCTCGTGAGATGTGAGTGGTAAGAGCCTTTACCCTCGTGGTGCCTCCCCACACACACCGCCTACCCCATGATAAGCTTCCCACCAAGGTTGGAATGATCGTGCGGTAATGGGCTCGTGCCTATCAGTCCGAGATCAAATCCCGATGAGCGTTGGGCAGGTAGGTCCGGAGTCATGTCAGTGGCAGGTAGGTCCGGAGTCATATCAGCTCCAGACATGCACATGGACTTATGAAATAGTTTTCACGTGCACCAAAAGTCTTATTGCCTATTAAAAGGTTTATCACCTTTCTTTCTTTTTGAGCATGCCTCAGTTTCATTCTTATTTTAGTTTATAACTTATGCCCCCTCCCCCCACCCACATACTTTCCCCTTTTACTGTTTCACTGCTCATGAATGAGCTGGCTATGCCGGGGATTTCTGGGCCAAGTTATGATGACACTAGAAAGGGACGAACTTTTTCCCGATTTATTGCATCTCATGCTTGTGTGGTGGGTGGGTGGGTGGGGGGGGATTCCTTCCTACTCAGTACGAAACTAAAATAGAGGGTGGCTAGATGAGGGGAGAGGGGGCGGGAGGAAACCTCTGTCGTAGAAAGGTACTCCCAAGTCGTCAACCGTGGTGACGTTTCAAAAAAATAATTCTCTGAGCCAGATTAAAAAAAAAATGACGTACATGCACAATATTTTAATCTTGTAGGTGAGCGAGTAGGATGGAAGATAAGGGTGGAAGTTGGTGTTTCAGTGTGTGTGTGTATGGGGGGAATTGGTGGTTGTCGGCAGGGTGCGTGTGTGCGTGTGTTGTGAGGACGTGAAAGTGAGTGCAAGGCAGCAGTCACTGCAACATGTGTTCTAGAAAGTAGGTCAAGTCTATCTGGGACCCACGTCCGCCGTGGGAATAGAGGATTCGAAGGGGGGGGGGAGGGGTGTATGTTTGATCACGTGACATTCAGGGGGGCTCCCCCCCCACCTGGCGATTGAACACATGGCCACGTAAAATTGTAGAAGTTAGCATGAAATGAGAACCACAATTGGTAAATCTGTAGATCATCTAAGTATAAATGAAGCCAATGTTTTAGTACTTATTCAGCGAATTAACCCAATATTTAAAATGAGTGGGGGGGGGGAAGGGAGTGGAGAGAAGAATCATTGAAAGAAAGGAAGTATTGATGGTTTATAAATAGACAGGTTTAGGAGAAATGGAATTCACTGGGTGGGCAGTAGCTGGGAGACTTTAGGTGGGTAGAAGGTGGGAGACGGAATGTGGGTAGAAGGTGGGAGACAGAATGTGGGCAGTAGCTGGGAGACTTTAGGTGGAGTAGAAGGAGTGGGAGACGGAATGTGTTGGTAGAAGTTGGGAGACAGAATGGGGCAGTAGCTGGGAGACTTTAGGTGAGTAGAAGGTGGGAGACGGAATGTGGGTAGAAGTTGGGAGACAGAATGTGGGCAGTAGCTGGGAGACTTTAGGTGAGTAGAAGGTGGGAGACGGAATGTGGGTAGAAGTTGGGAGACAGAATGTGGGTAGAAGTTGGGAGACAGAATGTGGGCAGTAGCTGGGAGACTTTAGGTGAGTAGAAGGTGGGAGACGGAATGTGGGCAGTAGCTGGGAGACTTTAGGTGAGTAGAAGGTGGGAGACGGAATGTGGGTAGAAGTTGGGAGACAGAATGTGGGTAGAAGTTGGGAGACAGAATGTGGGCAGTAGCTGGGAGACTTTAGGTGAGTAGAAGGTGGGAGACGGAATGTGAGTAGAAGGTGGGAGACAGAGGAAGGGAGAGATAGAGAGAGAGAGAGAGAAAGGGAGAGAGAGAGAGAGAGAGAGAGAGAGAGAGAGGGAGGGAGAGGGAGATAGAAAATGAGCAAAAAGCAATGTGTTCAAAAGGACTCGTGAATAACTTTTTAAAAAAAGCAGCTTTAGTGTATACAAATACATTCATGTTTTTATGAAAGTCAAAAAAAAAAATCCAACCATATGCCACCGGAAGCAGCTTTACTTGCAACCTTTGCCCACCCCCCTCCCTAATACTCCACCCCGCTGCTGCTCTACAGACTGCTCTTCAGAGACATATACTTTGGATCTTCTTTAAGAATACGTCGAGAAACAGTGACAAAGGATACCCTCTCTTCCGAAAAAAAAAAACAATGTTGATAATAATAATACTGGCTTCAATACTGACAATAAATCGGGGCGTATGAAAATGTCAAGCAGTAAGAATCATGACCTCTCTCGCCAGCCTCTCTTTGGGTTTAAGTTGACATTTCATAAACGTTCGGTTACAGTGGACATTTACATTTCATTGCGCCAATATAATGCGGGGCTGCCAACTATTTCCACGAAAGATTATCCAGAAAATTAAAGAATATTATAAACAAATATTATTTAGTGTAGTGGTTATAAAACGTGTGCGACTAGAGGCCCACGTAGACAACATATTTGATTTCGCGATCCAGTTGTTAAGAAAAACTGCAAATTAAAGAAATAGAATGTACTCCTTATTAACATTATAAAATGATTTCCTCCTTTACTTTGAAGACTTACAAACTTTTCGTTTCGCAATGTATCGAGGAATCCTCCTTTGATAATCACTGATTAAGATTATATATAAAATAAGAATAGCAAAAATAAATATACATTTTATATCTTAAATAACGCAAAACAAATATCTACACGTATAATTGTAAAAGTACAGTTGCCTTAAGCCCCAAAGGGCTCATCGGGGCATATGAAGTGTAGAATTAATCTGTTTCAGTAACCTCGGCATATTAAGGGATTGTGTGGTTAGCACAACGCCCAGCCGCCTTTACTCCCCCAACTTAAAGTCAGGTCGACAGTGAAGCGCTCTACACCACTCGACCACCCGTCCCCTACACGTATAATAAGACATCTAATTTTCCTAGATGTAGATTTAAAAAAAAAATAGATCCAGATATAAAGTATCCTAATTGGCATTTTATGCCCCTCTCCCCACCACACACACACACACAACCAAATCCTCTAACAATCCACTGCTGTAAAAGCGTGTGCGTGCACGGACTTATGTAAAGACACACGAACGCACGCTCGTAAAACCGCACAAGGGGGGGGGGGAATGTTTCAAATGGATAAATAGTGGCGTGGCGTTTATTCCACATTTCGATGTGGCTATAATTAGCCGCAGGTCACTGAGTTCTCATGTACGCGGCGCAGTGCGCCGCACCTGGTGTCACGCACCGCCAGAGGTATTTATCAACTCGTTCCGTTGCCGCAGGCAGTAGATGGGAGGGAGGGAGATGGGGAGAGGAAAAAAAATCAATTTTTCGACACTTTTTTTTGTCTTCTTTTTAAATCCAGCCACTGAAGCGTCTTCTGTTACGAGAGTTTGATTGACAGCTTGGTTGAATAATTTTACACGGAAGAACAGCGCCATTTTGAAACGGTCGTGTCGTCATTTGTGACACTCACTGTGACGTTAATCTTGTCATCAACCGCCCACATAAGTTGCATATAAGATAACGTGAATTTCATGACGCCTCAAAGTGGTACAAATCATAATAATAATAAAGCATTGCATATATACCAGCGCATGCAGGATAGAGCGTGTGTGTCTGTGGATTGCGATGTGTTATACATGTCATACATCTACACAGCCCCCCCCCCCCCGCCACCAATACAATATCAAAGTATCTGTCTAGGGTCCCCCAAATATACATACCTTTGGGCCCCTGTAACTATTTCAATATTTGCCTAGGGCCTCCCAACTATCTCAGCCCCACTCTAGGGCCCTTACCTATCTCAGAATGTCTTGGGACTCCCAACTATCTCTGTACATATCTAGGGCCCCCAACTATCTCAGTATCTGCCTTGGGCCCCCAACTATCTCAGTATCTGCCTTGGGCCACCAACTATCTCAGTATCTACCTTGGGCCCCCATCTCAGTACCCGCCTATGTCCTCCACATATTTTAAAGTCTTTGGGAAGGGTGAAGACAGCGAGAACATACTTGTCGGAGGGTGGGTAGTTTGATGGCGGTGGGAGAGGGCGTGTAGAGGCAGCAGATGTCACTTTATTCATAATGTGATGAGGATGTCGTTACACTATTTTTTTTTCTTTACAACGTTAAATGTCAGGAAAGATGCCAATGACGTCAAGTGACGATTACACAGTGGTCCTCAAGTGTCACAGAGGCGTAGACCCTGGGTGGCGGATTAACTTGTAGCTTGTGTAGCGCCTCCATTCCATGGGGAAACAAGTACTAAAGAAGTAGTCAAAAATGCCACCCCTTGCTGTTGGTAAGTTACGTCGTATAGCCATTGACGCACCCCCCCCCCCCTCCGTACTTCCTTAGGTACAGGGGCGGATTTGGGGGGGGGGGGTACCGCAGGTTTAGGTAAGACATCATTAAATTATCGAAATATTTTTTGTTTGTTTTAAGACCAATTTTCAACAATGAAAACAGTTTTACCTCTGCCTTCCGGGGGTCAAAGCATTATGGCCTTCGTCAAAGTTGTCTAGATCCGCCCCTGCTTAGGTACGCCACTGCCTGGTTGGTTACATGACCTCCATATCGAGGATGTAGGTACAACATTTATAATTTCTAACGGTCATTGCAGGATTTGAAATTGTTTTTCGTTTTTCGCGCGCTGTAATTTTGCAAAATAAATTACATTATGCTGAATAGAAATAAAATTGGCTTTTTTAAAAATTCGAATACTTAAAATGTTCTACGAATGTACATTTATTAGTGTTACAGATTAAACAAAAAAAAAGCCATTTTACAACAGAGTGACCTTTGATCTTTAGCGTCGAGCCTAGCCCCAGATCAACAAGTGTTATCTGGTTATAAAATCAAGCCCCGATACCTGGGACAAGAAAGGTAACTCTGGCCTGAAACGTTTTCAACACACTGACAGTGTTTATCGCAGACAGACACACACATTCACCCGCGTACATATTGCACACATACAATCGAGATTTCTGATATATATACACAAATCAAAGGGACATCATCATAATCAAAGTCATTCCTAAAGAGTCCATGGGGAGGGCGGGAGAGGGAGTGGGGGGGGGGGTCGTTCATCTTTCGGCTGATGTACCATGCCGACAAACGGGCTATAACTAATAAGAAGAAACATGGAATGAAAGACCGGCATTTGAAGGGAATGAAAGAAAAGGAATGAAATGGGGAAATGGAAGAGAAAAATAGCGAGAGAGAGAAAGAGAGAAAGAGAGAGAGAGAGAGAGAGAGAGAGAGAGAGAGAGAGATATCATGGGCGTGGCTACTTACATGTTTCAGCCGGGACCTCCCCGACCTCCCTTACAGCAGACATGTCCTCAAAAAAAGCAGACTTCTAGAACAACAACAACGGCAGCGTATATCCAGCAGCAGCGTTCCATCTCATAAAGGTACCGTAGGAAAACAGGGGAACGCACCGCCATAAGTCGCTCACTGTGAGAACTTTAACGCGCGGCGGCACGTAGTAAGACTTGAGTTCCATCAACCGACACAATGAAAGGGGATATCAGCGGGCCATAAAATGAATTAATACGTCGGTACTAAATAATAATAATAATAATAATAATAAATATAATAATACCAACAACCGTGAAGTAAGCGGGACACACAACTGTATAGGAATAATAAATAGATCCGTGGCTTTAGAAATAGTCCATATTTTTTGGTTAGTCGTTATGCTTCTGAAATTGAATGTTGCCGATCAAAAAAAAAAAAATAAATAAATCAAATTAAGGCCACTCAAAAACAAAAAAAAATTGTTTTCAATCATAATGATTATTATTATTTTTTTAAATAAGATAATAATTATGAATGATAATGAAAAACACTTTAGCACTTCCTATAAAATCTCAATTCGATCATAAAAAACAATAACCGGAAACCTAAAACAAAAAACAACATATCATCCCACACATGATACATATGTAAACACACACACACACACACACACACACACACAGCGGCTGTAAAGCTTATCAGTAGAGATCGTGATAAGAACAAAAGGAACTCGGACGATTCCGTCCTTACACCATACGTTACAGAATATCGATTCTACATTTTCTTTTCGCTTTTTTTTTTACAATTTACTCAAGACGTCGATATTCATACAATTTATATCGAGACCGATACCGCCTTATCACGTGACATCACGTGACAGCTAAAAATAAAGATGAGAGAGAGACAGAGAGAGAGAGAGAAAGGGGGGGGGGGCGAGAGGTGGGAGTTGAGAGAGAAAAGAGGGCGATGAAAACTAGGAAAATTAAGACATTCGTCCATATTTTTTTTTGTCGTTCTTGCCATTTGGACAGTAAAGGAGCACTATCAGAGAGGGGTATTATGGGAAGGGTGAAAAAGGGGGAGGGGGTAGGTTAGGTCATAGGTGTCACGAGGTGTAGATGCATGCGCGCGGTTAACAAATGAAAACAACGGCGAAATGATGCAGTATCAGTGGGGGGGGGGGGGGAGTTCTTGGGTGGGGACGGTGACTAAGACAACGAAAAGGGGGGGTGGAGGGGGGCGCGATATATGAGCGTTCTGGCCACGCATTTGACGCTCGCTCTAGTCGCAGCAAGTTCTGCGGTACTGGCAGGTGCCCCCCCCCCACCACCACCACCCGCCCCTTCCACTATTTTAAATTCTTGGTAAAATATTGGCCGGCGTGGGATCTTTTCGCGGATTTGGATTTTTTTTCTGTATATCGGGAATTTCCGAAGAATACAGTATTTTTATGTATTATATTTATAATACGCGAGAAATGGAGTATTTTGATACGGAGACACTGGCGATGATAAATTGATTCTTATGGGAAAAATGGCATCACAAACAGCTGGGCATTCCTATACACATATACACAAATACATGTACTACATTAAGCAGTAACTAAAATTAGAAGTTAAAAAGAAAATTAGGTCATAAGATGACCTACTTAATTAAGATGAAGAGAATTAATTGGTTCCTTTTTTCCGTTTTAACAATTTTTAGTTTCGAAATACATTTTCAATATCACGATCCTAAGAGAGAGAGAGAGAGAGAGAGATGAGAGAGAGAGAGAGAGAGAGAGAGAGAGAGAGAGACAAGAGAGGGAGAGACAGAGAGTGAGAGTGAGAGAGAGAGAGAGGGAGCGAGGGCAGGAGAGAGAACGAGAGAGAGAGAGAGCAAATGTTATACAGAGTAAATAATATTCTGTGATGGTGGATGGTCAAGGCTTTAATCATGATACGAAGCGTCCGACCCCCCCCCCTCCCCCAACCCCCAATGAAGCAAAAAAAAAGTCTTTAGAAGAGTGCTGCAATTTTTACAGAAGAGATTCGACCCCCCCCCGGGGCCGGGGGAGTGGGGGGTGAGCGGCGGATGTAGGAGTAACTCTCTTTGCCTCATCATACTCCACTCCATACTGAGAGTATTTGCAGTAGGAGGAGGTGAAGAGGAGGCAGTGTAAAGTCAGAATAAATAGATCAATGCCCCACTCACACACACACACACACACACACACTCACATACTCACATACACACACAATGATTTTTTTGACATTTCAAATGCACGTGCGTGCCAGAAAGAAAAATAAAAATATGAAGGGGAAAAAAAGTCCACAATGTGTTACACATTATGGGGGTGGGGCAGGGGTGGAGGGGGTACTCGCTCTGTTTGCGTAGGAGAGGGGGGGTGTAGGGTGAATTCCGACATGGCGGAGGGTACCTTCCGGACTTTGTCTCTGAGCAACATATGTGCCAGTGTGTCGGAACTCATGTTTGGAGAGGGGGTGGGGGGGGTATGAGGGTGGTGGGGGGGTGGAGATAGAAGTCATGGGCTGGGGATAAAGGTGGAGAGAATTGGGGTGTGTTAGGTAATTCTGGAGAGAGAGAGACAAAAAAACGTGTTGCGAGGGATTTAACGAAGAAAAAAAAAAACAACGGTCAGGGGCGTGATCATTTTCACAAAGATACCATTGAAATGGGGGGGAGAGGGAGGGGGGGGAGAGGGATGATAAAGAGTGTGTGTGTGTGTTGTCCAGAAGGGCAAGAGAACATTAACGTCTGTCATGACTTTCCTGATGACATCAGACAGTGTAACACGATGACATCAATGCAGAACGCCTTGATGACGTCAATGTACAACTTAATGACGGCACCGCAGTAAATACAGTAAAACAAAAAAAAAACACACGAGATAACTGAAAACAAAGCGTCCAAACGTTGCACGTGAGCTGAACGTGAAAACCTGCGCATGAGCGCATGCACTGCACAGTCGAGTTTTTTTTTTAAACTTTAAACATTTAAACAGATAACAATTCTATTTATAGAGTAGCGGTGACCAGAATTTTTTTTTGTTTAATTTTAGTGAACCTAATTTCACTGATAAACTGTGTACATCATAAGCATGAACTTAATCCACGCTGTAACACATTTCGTTGCTTGTTCCATTTGTCTTTTGTCTTGACCTGTAAGACACTGTGATACTGACTTATGCATGAATGGCCAAGGGTCAGAGGGTGGGGGTGGGGCTCCAAGGTCCCCACACCGTAGCGCTGGGTTCATTTTTCTTTTGTATTGTTTACCATTCTGAACGTTTGTTTCTTTTAAAACGGTGATCATATATAGTTGATTGAAGATAAACACACCAGTCGGGCATCCATTGTCAATGCTGTAAATACATGTTCTAAGAGGTAGAGGGGATCGATCAATATACATCTCTGGTCCCGGAGACCTGCATTAGGCCACATGGTGAGTACAGAGATTATACATCGGTGAAGTGCCTGGATCACTGGCTCCACTAGCCCGTTGCAGGAGGAAGCTCTGCAGGTCAGTGATACGTCATTGAAGGGGTCGTGTCTCGGTTTCATTTGGTGTCGCCCACCCGTTCATACTATTTTAATTCCGAAGATAAATAAAGCACCTTCGGCATCATACTATGTTAAACATGGTGCAATTAGAAATTTCGCAAACAATTTTTAAGTATACATTGTTTTGTACCTAAAAATGGTCTAATTTAGTTTAAATACAATTAAAGAATATTGATTTTTCAAAAAAATATAATTCGTGATTTATAAATAAAGTAGGTTGGCAACATCTCAAGCAAAAAATATTACGACAATTCTTTTGAATAAAATTATATTATTTCTGTCTAGCAAAAAAAAAATTATACCGTATTTAATTTAAATAATATTATCATTGCCATTCTATACTGATCAGGGGAGGGTACTTCTACAGACAAAAAGATCTCTTGGGAATGCCCTTGTATTATAAGATTAAACAATATGAATAACAGCAATGGAAGTCGGAAAGTAAAAGGAAAAGGTGTGATGTAAAGGGACTTTGGGCTAAATACTACTCTTCAGCTGTTAAAATCATTTTGGTGTACTTTCTCAAACAGTGGCTCCATCATCGTATTTTCAGGTCCCGGTAAGGATGGTATATTTATTTATCAGTTCCTATAATACCACTAGGTGAAAGGCACGTGTAGTGCATCTACCTTCATCCCCCTAACACAGCCGAGAGTGTGCGGTGGATATGGAGGCACCACGAGACCCTTAGTTATAGGACAACGCACAATGCCCACAAATTCACTCTACCCGTTTCAGATGCCGGTTTCATGTCTGGTGGACTTGCTCAATCAGAAACAATCCAGGTAAATATCCAGGTGCGTCATATCCAGCGCGATGTCCGTACCAACATTTAATGTTGCGCAGTTTTATAATTCATTTAGACTGTTCTATCACCGACCACAAAAGGGGGGGTGTAGGTTGTGAAAAGTGGGGGGAATTCCATCAACACTCACCTTCAGTCAGTTCAACGTTTATATTTACCCAAACAAACCATTTAATCCAAACACCCACCCCCTCCTCCTACCCCAAACACTCTGATCTTAATGGATGCCGGAATCGGCTCCACTTTTAGAGTACAACCTTTGTTGTTAACTTTGGGGGTCAGATATCCGCCGTACGTACAGACAGCGGTTGCCTTATGTTTATTGGCTGTTAATGGTGGGTTTGCGTAAGAATAAGGGTGGGCAAACTTTCTGAGTCACGGGCCACATCCGGTTCGCAAATTTTGACCGGCGGGCCGCGGGCATAGGGCAGATGGGTGGAGTGTGGACATTAAAGGTAAAACGTCACAACATATAAAACCCAGAGATGAGCTTCACTCTAAAAAAAAACAGTCCGGCGGGGTGGGGGGGGGGGATCGGGTTTGGGCCAATGTGCCGCGGTTTTCCCACAAGGCTTACCTAGAATAAAAGTAAAGGGGGGGGGGTATGTGTTTAACGGCTGTCCAGTGTTCACGTTCAAAAAGCGAAATGCAATAGTGATGAACTCTTGTACACCATGAATATGAAATACAATAGTGATGAACTCTTGCACACCATGAATATGAAATACAATAGTGATGAACTCTTGCACACCATGAATATGAAATACAATAGTGATGAACTCTTGCACACCATGAATATGAAATACAATAGTGATGAACTCTTGCACACCATGAATATGAAATACAATAGTGATGAACTCTTGCACACCATGAATATGAAATACAATAGTGATGAACTATTGTACACAATGATTATAGATGGCCGTAAGAAAAACGTTGAAAATATCCACTGATTTATTTGAGTGCACATGTATTGGAAATAGAGGGCCCAGATTTGTAAATTAAAGGAGCCCACTCCATATTTTTAGATATTGTGTTAATTTTCTAAATCAATTGTGCTTCTAGGGACGACATTTAGGGTTCCAAAAAAAAAAAAGATATAAGATTCTATCTTTTGAATCAAATGGCGTGGCCGTAACTCTGTTGGACAAAATGTTTCATGAACTGAGCGCAGACGTCAAAAAAAAAAAAATTTACCTGAGCTTAAGGGGAAAAAAAAATCAATAATTCGTCCATTTTTTTCTTCAAATTCTGCCCAAAATTAAAACAAACATGACGGTTGATGTTTTTTAATTAGAACATAATTAATATTCATGATGTTTCATATCTTTAAATAGATGTTAGATTGTAATCATGAAGTGTGTCATGTCTTCAAAAAAGATGATTGGCTTGCAGCAAACCGAAAGTAGAAACAACACTGTTTTAAAAGTCGCTCAGATTCAATTCGCAGGTTTCAAACACCCATCCTACAGCTCGCCTGGCGCCATCTGTTTATACTTATTCACTCGCTGTAACACAAGTTGGGTTTTTTTTTTCCACAGCCCCGCCCCCTCCCACGCCCCCTAAACCAGCGTCTTCCCTCTTTTATTCTTTTTTTCTTGCGCGCACAAACATACACATACATACACACGACTGACCTAGAGACGTGGTGATAAAGGTCACCTATTTCAGAGTAAGTCACATACTTTCGAAACAAAGGGAAGCTACGATCTACTTCTCCTCCCAAGCCCGTAACTAAACCCCTAAAAATAAAAAAAATAAAAAATCTTTTCCACCATTTATCATTATTATAAAATTACTAGCTGTTATCTGCAAAACCTTTGCACATAGAGTTATATCCCCTTAGGTATGATCGGTAGGATAGGTTATTTTTTGGTTTCGGGCAGATCCGATTTTTTTTCATGATTGTATTTTAAAATGGAATACTGTTGTATTAATTCTTTACTTTCGATTTAACGCAGAGCCCAAATCGCTTTTATATATATTATTATTTTCGTATTCAGCACATCAGCGTTAGTTTCGTACTCACAAAGGAGCAGACGGGAACTTCCACCAAAAGGCACTCTTTTTTTTTTCTTTTTTTAAACATGTAAAACATGCCTTCCGTTTCCACCGAGTCAACAATCACGTGATTCGCTATGCAGCTCGAGCACTTTTAACTTTCAGGACAACGGATTTCTGCCGCACTGAGGTACAAACAGATTGCGGTCAGTGACCCACTCCTCCAGTGACCTGGGGGGACACACAAGAGGTCTTGTTAAAAACATGGCCAGTCGAGAGTAGATTTCCTGGACTTTAACACCATTTATAGCCGCAAAAATAAAAAATAAAAAGTTTAGGTCGACTATCTGAGTGACTAAATTTTGATTCGTAAAATTAAATTACATTCCCACATTTCGTTAATCTTAATTTTATGAAATCGTTAAATAGTTCACGATGAAATGTTATACTATGACTATGTCCAATTTAAAAAAAAAAAATAACTGAATCTGAGAAACTGTATGTACTAAAACTGAACCTGTAATACAGACAATTGATTAGCGAACACATTGATGTGTTGTCTTGAAATCGATAATTTATAACTGAAAACTGTATTTGGCAATACATGGTTTATTTCTTTGATTTATTTTAATGTATTATCCCTGCGGGAAATGTAGGTTAATTAATACCATATGAAGGCTACTTAATACCATATGAAGGCCACTTAATACCATATGAAGGCCACTTAATACCATATGAAGGCCACTTAATACCATATGAAGGCCACTTAATGCCATATGAAGGCCACTTAATGCCATATGAAGGCAACTTAATACCATAAGAGGGCTACTTAATACCATAAGAAGGCTACTTAATACCATATGTAGGTTACGTAATATTTTTTGCAGGCTACTTCATATTACATGAATGCTACTTCATATTATATGCCGGTTACTTAATGCTATACAGAGGCTACTTAAAATTATCTGAAGACCTGTCCCCCCCCCCCCGAAGCACAATTACCTCAACGTTTTCTTTCAGACGGGCTCATGTAGATGTATATATGTGTACGTACAGGCTCACCCCCTTGCCTCCCGGGCCTGCAAATGTCAAAAAACACACAACACGTGAATGTGAGCAACAGGCGGGGTTCAACGCCCCCCCACTCCCCTCTCCAGCAGTCTAAGCCCATCTTTTTGATGCCACGAGTGAGATAATTTTTTTTTTCTTTATAATAATTATTTATATGATTCAGTTGTAATATAGTTATGTCTGAATTGGATGAGAGCCAAAGAGAAAAGTTGGGGAGGGTCCGGGGGGGGGCGCGGAGAAATGGGTGAAAGGAGATGGAAGGAAAATAAAAGGAAAGCAAAGAATAAACAAATATAAAGGGCTGGGGTGGGGGATGATAAAGTATAAAAAAAAAAGACATTGTAGATATACCCTCATAATATACTCATAATATACTCACCATATATCCACAGACATGAAATGGAGAGAGCGAAAAGAGAGAGAGAGAGAGAGAGAGAGAGAGAGAGAGAGAGAGAGAGAGAGAGCGAGGAGCAACTGGAGGAGTGTTTTAAGAAAACATCCCACCCTCCCCCCTCCCCGGGGGCCTCCCTACGTCCCCCACTTCCATGATAACTACTCGTGTGTGTGATGACAGCTGAGTTGAGGGGGGGGGCGTGTCTAAGACATGGCAGCCTTCCGCCGCCCCCCACCCCCTCGGCTCACGTCATCTTTAACCACCGGAGGACAGACATGTGGGTGGGTGGTGGGGGTGTGTGTGGGATATGGGGGGGGGGGAGACCACAACGACAAGGGAACCACCCGAATCACCTTTATAAACAGGTGAAGTAACGTCTACCACCTGTACCGCCACCTCACTCTGTACGCCCCAATCCACCCTGACACGCGGCAACCTACTTACAGCGAACCATTTAAAGAGGGTGTGGGATGGTGGGAGGGGGGGGAGACATAACATAGCGGCATACCAATAGAGCCCTGGCGAGGCCCCGAGTTTTAAACCTTTAGTCAAACACTGGCCGACTAAATACTTCTGTGTCACGCTAAGTTGTTTTTAGCCTGTATGTAGGGGAGGAGGGAAGGGGGGGGGGAAGGGAGGGAGGCGTTTTAAGGGGACGAATGTGTCAGAAATGTTAACGGTGGGTGTTTCGAAAAGTACCGACGGGGGGGGGGGGCAGAAAAAAGATAAGTTCGTCACTGCTCAAAGATGTCACGTGTGATTTTTTGTTTTTGTTTTGTTTTGTCTGTTTACAACCGTAAAAAGGAAGAAGGGAGAGTGTGTGTGGGGGGGCGTATGGTGTAATTTATTGGTTATTTATGATTTACCACAGATGTCAATATAGATAAATGACAGCGTAGAGAATGTGATGATTATCAATGTATGTTGGACACAGATTTGTGAACTTATTGATTCGATTACTCTAAAAAAAAATAAAGAAATTAATTAAGTAGGCCACTGAGAGAAAGACTGGTGGGGGGCGTGGGGAATCCACAATATATAAAACACAGAGAGAGAGAAGGTTGAGGAGACAAAGAACTGAACGGTCTGATATACTAACAGATTAGATAAAGGTAGACACGGCGGGAGATAACAGACAGAGTGATGATAGATAAATGTGAAGTTTTATTTTTACAGTGGTGTGAATAGAAGTGAAGAGAAACAGACGGGGGGGGGTCAAACTGACACACGGCGAGACACAAATAGAGACAGACAGACAGACACAAATAGAGACAGACAGACAGACACAAATAGAGACAGACAGACAGACACAAATAGAGACAGACAGAGAGACACAAATAGAGACAGACAGACAGACACAAATAGAGACAGAGAGACGAAGGGTACAACAAGCCAGAACGCAAACAGACTTTCATAGAAGTCTGACTATCAGACTGATGGAACAACATAGATAATTATAATAATGGCATGGATTCCCACAACAAGCATGGCGACAGAAATACAAACATTCCGTTTCAACTAAAATTTAAATACATGCTTACGATAGTTGTTAAACCTTCCCCACAACATCTTCAACATTTAGCTTTCTTTAACCAACACATTTACTCTCTCTCTCTCTCTCTCTCTCTCTCTCTCTCTCTCTCTCTCTCTCTCTCTCTCTCTCTCTCTCTGTCGGTCTGTCTCTCTCTCTCTCTCTCTATTGTTTAAAAAAAATATTGGTTTTGTTTTGCAGTTAAT
This sequence comes from Bulinus truncatus, assembly GCA_021962125.1. Classification (NCBI taxonomy): domain Eukaryota; kingdom Metazoa; phylum Mollusca; class Gastropoda; family Planorbidae; genus Bulinus; species Bulinus truncatus. Next base: position 1,011,556 of record JAGDYQ010000052.1, on the reverse strand, counting down.
GCAGGTTTTGGATTGGTCAGTGTCTATTTCGGCCAGGTCATGTGACAAATGTTTATGCACCTTTCAAGTGTTTCTCGCTCATTATTTTAATGTCATTAACTCACACAGGAATCCTTGCACGGGCGGCCTCACTTGTTGGTGCTCACGTCTTTAATTGCGTTGCTGGCATGTTTGTTCCGAAACTGGCGCTAAAATGTTTTTCAGTAATCGTGCCGTGGTTTTTGATAAACTTCGCAGAAAATTTTGAGTATCGATATTTTCATCCGTGAGGGTCAATTACTGGGGGACGGGAGGAGGGTGGGGGATTAAAGGTTCAGCCACTGTCACAACGGGGGTGGCTCTTAGACCCGCACGCGGTCATTCGATGAATTTAGCGCAGCTTCAGTTGAATCAGTGGTTTTGTCCCCATTAAAGTAAAAGTTCCCCTAGCCCTAACGGGCCATCGGGGCGGATGAAGTGTAGAATTCATCTGTTTCTATAACCTCGGCATATGAAGGGATTGTGTGGTTAGCACAACGCCCAGCCGCCTTTACTTCCCCAACATAAGTCAGTTACCCATTTAAAGCTGGGTGGACTTGTGGGACGACTTTGTACCAAATTCAACCGGAAAAATTTCTTGGGTCTCAAAGAGGATCGAACCCACGACTTTCAGGTCGACAGTCGAATATTTACACCACTCGGCCATCCGTCCCACTTTTTGTCCCCATTAAGTCTGGCTAAATTTACCATGGTGTGGCTATTTGTAGCATTTCATTCTGTTTGAAAAAACTTTTGAGATCTCGAGTGATGATCGTGTAATTGTCTCTAACTTCACTATCCAACTCTTTGTGACCACTACTGGCAGGGCACGGCTTTGTGCTGTGCGGGGCCCGACTGGACGGAAAGATGAAGGTGGGGCCCCCCAGGTTCAAAATATAAATCCAAATGCGCGTGATGACGGCATGACCTACGGAGGCCCCATTTGTTCCAATCGGTTTAAGACCGACCCCGACTACAGAGACAGACCCCCCACCCTCATCACCCCCTCTCAGTGTTTCTAGTAACATGATCCCCGCAGTGGCTACTCAACACAACCACACAGTTCGCTAACCTTCAAGGAGAGTAACTGGAATGCCCAACTCGCGACCTGCTTCTGACAGGCCGGGTACACCACTGTCCACCACCACCCACCCACCCACCCGGCTAGTGAGCCACCTGGATCATTTTCAAAAAAACCAGAAAACCGTTGAACACACTGAACGTGAAATAAAAATGAAGAGGTAAGTGGTGGAGGGTTGGGGAGGGGGGGGGGGTCTGCGGGCCGATAACGTGGAGAGCGTGTATGGACGGGTAATGACCGATTCGTGTCCGAGTGTAACTAGACGATTAGTTAGCGGTTGTTTGTTTGTTTGTTGGGTGTTTTTATCTTATCGGGCCTTCTTCCGTATCTGCGCCAACACACGACTCCATTAACGCCGCGAACTGTCACAAAACATGGCGTGAAATTTCATAGGTGGTGCACCGCGGATGGTTGACATGCAGGTGTAACGTACATCCGACAGTTAAACAAACAAGTAAATAAATAAATAAAAGGTGGTATTCGGCAGTATAAAACATAACATGTGCAGATTATTTATTGTAAATGTCTGTCCCTTTTTTTTCATTAGGATAAAACAATTATTACGTCATCAAAATGTGCTTTTTTTTTAAAAAAGTATCCATGTGTAGAAAAAAGTCATTAAAGTATGATTACAGTATTACATGATGCCATTGTATTTTTAAAAATAGATTTCATATGCTCTACACTTCTACGTTACCCATAAAGCCATAATGACCAATATTTATAACTAGCTGTAATGACCAATATTAATAACTAGCTGTACCCTGCAAAACCTTTGCATAGATTTATATTCCCTTAGTTTTGATCAGTAGGCTTTGTTATTTTTTGGTTTCGGGCAGATCCGATTTTTTCATGATTTTTTTATTACTATTGTTTACGTTTGACGATTTTAAACTAGAATACTGTTGCATTAATTCTTTACTTTCAATTTAACTCAGAACCCACACCGCTATTATTTATATAGATTATTTCCTAATCGGCACAATTTATTTCAATTTATCACAGCGGCGTCACCCAGTTTGCCTACAGTACATCCGTGTGATGTACACCACCTATTTAAGCGAATTTTCAGACTCGAGTTCCACAATATTTTTTTAATTTAATTTATGGCCTGCCCTGGCTAGAGATGGGCCCCTACACCAGTTTCTCCCCATTGAAACACGCACTTCTCTTGGGGCCCACACTGTCGGCCCTTAGAGCAATGGATTTGAAAATCAACTGTTCACTTAGTAAACCACGAAAACTCAATGAGCAGTAGGGGACATCACGCCAACTTGGAACATTTGGACTCCAGGAATTGTCGGCTTTTCTTTTTAACCCATGATCTCAGAGCCAAGTTTGGGGCTAGCCCCGCCATGTCCCGCGGGCCCATCCCGGCCAATCAAGCTGATTTGAACCAGCCCGCGCTCTGCTTCTCTCCCCTCGTCACATCGATGACGTTTTTGTTTCGTTCACAGTATTTCTTATCAACACTTCATCCATCTGATCTTCTCCGGCACTACTATCGAAATTTTCGAACCCATCGACTCGCGGTTCATAACGTTTGCCGACCCCTGTACAAGTGAAAGGTTTTACTAGGGCAATTCCATTTTTGTTGGATCGGTGTCTTTTTTTTTTCAAACCGTAAACCAATCACGAGAAAGAAAAAAAAATGTGTCAGTATTGATGACGCAATAACAAGAACGCACATATATCAAAAACATGGAACGGGAAAGAGAAGAAATACGAAAATGTGATTTATAAATAGAGTTGTGGAGAGGCGTTGTCTTAGTATCGCTTGTTTTTGATAACCACCACAACTCTTTTTCCGGTCTGTGTTTTTTGTTGTATTTTTTTTGTACGCCAGTCCAATCAAACGAAGTGGACAGGATAAACTTTTTTCAAACAGTGACCAACGGTCAACTCAGTTATCTACTTCATCTCCCGATGTTCCCTTACTTCCGGGGTTTCGCTTTTCATTGAATACGACGTCACCCCCCCCCCCGACTCCCCACACCTACCTTTGATCTCCGGTTTCTTTTCTCTATAAACTCCCGGCCATTCTCTGATCGACCCCCCCCCACACACACACACAAACACACATCCACACATCGCTAACGATCACCACTCACTTACCCATAGCTACCGGGCATCCAATGAAAGGGGAGGGGGGGAAGTACTAATGCAAGGATAGAACTGAATATACATACAATTGTATTTTTTATACACTGCTGTATCAGGTTTAACCCCCCGACCCCCACTTCAATTTTCAAGCTATCTGATTGGATGAATATATCCCCCCCCCACACACACACACACCCAATCTCCCACCCCTTCCCCCTTCAATCGAGTTTCTTCTCGGGCGACCCAGAATTCCATGATGAAAAAGACCAGGTTTTGGATTCCGCGACCGGCCTTCTAGATCAACATCAGGTTTCGGTCAATTTTCTTCTGTCCGGTACAGTGAGTGGGGGTGGGTGGGGGGGATACTAGAAAAACATCACAGTCCCTTCTTCATTTTCCCCCATCCCAGCAGTCCCTTAGTTTAGCTTTTCATCTCGTGAATTTTCCTTTTTTTTTTTTGGTCGTTGGATGTCATCATTTTCTCCAATGGTTGGTTTTACTCACTACTCGTTCAAAGTTTCGAGTTCATTTTTTTTTATTCCCCCCCCCTCCTTTTTCTCTTCACCCTCGACCATGTCTCGCGATAAATCTTTTTTTTTTTTAATTTTCTTCTTCAGTTTGCGCTACCAAAAGTGACCAATAAAACAAACACGGGCGGCACGTGGAATAATTATGCCAGCACGCGACAAAACAAAAATGGCGGAACATCAACAATGATTATTTTCGGTTGGTTGGTGGAGGGGTTGTGGGGGGGGGGGGAGTAAAAAGGAAGCCGGAGAGAAGGAGTGATTTGACAAAAATCTCTCCAACGTTCTTTGATTATTCTGGACGGAGAGAAAGAAAGATAGAGAAAAGAATGAGAAAGTGAAAAGAAATAAAGAGAGAGAGAGAGAGAGAGAGAGAGAGAGAGAGGAGCAAGGGGGGACAATAAAGTTAGTCCTGTAACTTAAAGTCAACATTCTGTCACTCTGTGTCTCTGTCTGAAGATGTCTAGGATCTGGCGTGTCTCGATCTAACAGCGGAGTAATTATAACACCGCTATTGCCAAAAATGAATGTGTGCGCGCGCGAGTGTGTGTGCACGTGTGTGTGCGCGTGCGTGTGGTTTTGGTTTCTCTTCCAGTAACATACGCCTGAAGAAAACTGTCTCCATGTGAAATAACGACCCCGCATAGGGACAACCATATGTATGGAATGGTTAGCTCCGTTAGTAAAAAACAAAAAAAAAAATCCTGTCGTGTATAAAAATTGTGTTAATCCAGCTGAAAGGTATATTCTGTATCTCGCAATGCTGACAACATCCCAGGAATGAAGTCAAGAGATAGAACCCCAACCCCCTCAAATTGTGTGCTTCGTGCCACAATCGGTGCCCTTAAAAGGAACTGTGTTAAATGTCAAGGCCGGCAGGTGACAACGTTACCTACTCTACATTGTAAAATATTACCACTTATGTAACTAGACGATTATGTATTAGATTTGTCATTAAATTGACATTATGGTTACAAACATTCGATTATAAACTTAAATGCGGAATATTATGTTAAAATTGGTCAAAATGTAACCGTTAATGAGTTTAGTTAAAATTCAAGATCAGCTACGGACAAATATTAGTAAAAACCAAAAAGTTTCTATAAATGTATTTGCAGGATAAAATAAAGTCATTATAAAATGAAAGTATTGGAATGAAAGTAATGAATTGAAAGTAATGCATTGAAAGTATTGGATTGAAAGTATTGGATTGAAAGTATTGGATTGAAAGTATTGGATTGAAAGTATTGGATTGAAAGTAATGAATTGAAAGTAATGAATTGAAAGCAATGAAATTTGTAATGAACAATTCGATCATACATGTAATTTAAAAAAAAACAACAAAAAACATGAAGAAGGGGCTGTTAAAAATAACTGCACCGACTCTTCAACGGCTTCCCGCCATTCCCCCACATTTGATTTCAAACTGTTTTACTGCTAATTAAAAAAACCCGACAGCAAACAGGCCAAGCACTGTGATGTTTTAAAATTGTTATTTTGTCTTGTGTTCTATCCAGTGAGCACATACATATTTAAAAGTAACCAGATTTTCCCAAAACAAAGCGAGACTTGGTTGCTACGTTCATTTCAATTACTGGTCATCTCACGGACTAATCTTGCCTTGTATTTCATCCACAACCGTTGGCATTTATTCAATTTTTTTTTTTTACTAATTACACTTACTGAAACATTGATCTCAGTAGTAATGCCAGATATTGTGATATGATACGTAAAATCACAACAGTCACCAGTGGAGTTTACTTTTTTTTTAAAAGCTTCGATGAAACTTTCAATAGCGCTTCAACGGCCAGTTTCTCATGATCTTATCTAGGGTTTATTTTTTAGGTCAGGTATTGCAGGAACTCTAAAAAAAAAATAATAATAATAATTCATAATAGGGCGGAGGTGGGCAAACTTTTTGAAATCGTGGTCCACACTGGGTTATTTAATTTCCACTGATGAGCCGGGCCTATAACAGAAAGATGGAGTTTTATTTATTTTTTTTTGTATAAGAACTGATATAAATTAAATATAAAAGTTATAAAACAATGTACAAGTTTTTTTTTAGGAGAGAGAGAGAGAGGTACGGGCCGGTTTAAACAGGTGGACAGGGGCGTCACTTGACCATAGGAGCCGTAGTAGGCCCGTGTATGTAATTTGATGGGGAGAGTAAACGGGTCCAGTGAGACGACAAACTAAATTGTGTAATATGAGTTTTAACACACACACACACACACACACACACAACATAATTATTTCTTAGTTGTTGGGGTTTTTAAATTATTATTTCACATCAGAGATAGTTCCACAACTCTATTATACATGTCCAGCCAATACAACTTTGAACACAGATCCTTAAAAAAAAAGCGACATTCATTCTCTCAAACTTTGCCACCTCCCCCCCCCCCCCCCCATTACTGTATACCAGCAGTTCTCAAACGTATGGAAGTTTTTTGTTTTGAAGGTGGCTCGCGGAACCAAAAAAAACCGTTGTCATGGTGGGGCCGGTAAGCGTAAAAGTGTGAGGACCACTGCTGTGTGCAATGTTAAATAACGAAATAAAGTTAAAATTAAAAAAAAAAAAGACGACTTATTTTCAGTTTTTCCCCAATTCTGAACTGGTCACAAAGGGGGAGACAACTGGTTCAATTCTCTGCCTAACCAATGGTATTGCAAATCTATATGATATTTTTTAATAGTTACATACACAGTTTTTTTTTATTCCTATACTTTTTAAAAATTCTGTTATATAAATTTTTGTTTTATATAAAAAAAATTTGCCTTACAGCCGATCTCTATCCAGGTACAATTAACGAAAACTAATTTTTTGCAACTCAGTCCAGACATGGCTAGTCGGAAGACAGTCAGTATAAAAGAATTTAGTTTCGTTCAGCACGGACTAACGCGCGTGTTGTTGGACTATCCACTTCGAGTTACTGCTGCCAATCATGCTATTTTTTTTAAAATCCGGATGTAAATATTTTCGGACAAATCTAGACATTTAACAAAATGTTAACAAATAATAGATCTGGATACTTTTATTTTGTCATTCAGATGTACCGTTTTTTATTTTGCTATACATTCAGTATAATCTGGAGACTTTTTCATACATATTTTCTCTGGATAACTCTTAAAGTATAATAGTTGGCAGCCCTTGCTTTAACACACACAAAGTGCTGACTGTGAACCGTTGGTTGTTTTTTTTTTTTTAATTGGTCACAGTTCCACTAAAACACGGCAACGAGAATAAAATGAAACTACGTGGACGGTGGACACCGAAAACAATTAGTTTATCAGCTGGGCGACACAATTCAAATATCCTCGTTGTGGATGTCTGTTTGCCCCCCACCCCACCCCACCCCCCGTTTACATGCGTGTGCTCGATGGCAGATTCTAACAAAGTATACATATAGTGGTGTATCGATCTCCGCCATATTCGATTACGATAATGAATTTTATAACAACACATCTATATGTCTTAAAAACTGTTACTATTTCAACCGTATTCAAAATAGTATATATATATATATATATGAGAGAGAAAATAATTTGGCATGAATGAGTTTCGAACTTATAATAATAAACAGCTTTATACCAAAAAAATAATCATATGAATCGGCCTGAGAGGCAACTGCTCAGGGTATCTGTATCGGTGGGGGAGGGGGTGGGGGATGTCATGTTAGACATAGTCGGAAGTTCCTACGACCTATTTCCAATGTCATGTATCTTTTATCAAATCATCATCTCTCATTACTACGCATCTGTGCGGATGAAGCGATTTATCTTGTTCTCATATACAGACACCATGGTCTCGGCGTGAACTCAGGGCTAGCCCCCCCCACACACACACACATACCGCTCCCCGGCCTCATATTTATGGACAAACTTGAAGTCTAAATTTGATTGTTGTTATTACACTTGGTCTAGTATTGAAAGCGAGACTTGAATTATCCAGATAAACCATACATGTCTAGAAGTAACCAGATAAACCATACATGTCTAGAAGTATCCAGATAAACCATACATGCCTAGAAGTATCCAGATAAACCATACATGTCTAGAAGTATCCAGATAAACCATACATGCCTAGAAGTATCCAGATAAACCATACATGTTTAGAAGTAACCAGATAAACCATACATGCCTAGTTTAAAGTGTATGTTTCTAATGAACAATGGGTAAATGGTTCCACACACAAAACTGAAATTATATGTCATTTATCAAACACAATACAGATGGTTTAATTGTGGTTAGATGGGGAAGGGGGGGGGAGAGGGGATAATTATAAACAACAATAACAACCAAGTCTTTTCTTTTGTTGTTTTTCCCCCAGCCAACAATGTGCTTTAGAAATTAAATTATTTAACTTGTGAATTTTTTTTCGCGATACAATATCATAAATTACGATCATTTGCATTAGGGACAAATGCACACACACACACCACACACACACACACACATACTCACACAAACACACACACAAAAGCTGAGAACGTTTATCTCTTAGAAATGAATTAGTTTACCATAATAAAACCAGAAAAATTAATTTTCTTGTAATTAATAGATGCACATAATTTATATGAAAAACAAGAACTTATTCCCAAAGAGGATAAATTAAAATACATTCTGTAACGGTCATCATACTGACATTCTGTAATGGTACCAGTCATCATGGTCTATACACGTTGGACTATGATTGTCATGCACTACTGCATTGACGGAAATTTCTGGTTTAACAAATGAGTTCTCACATTTAAAAACATTAATTCTGATGTGGAAAAGAAATATTTTTCTAAATCAGGGTGGGGAGAAAGAAAAATAACTTTTAGCTCAACTATTTACAAATCTCAAGTTGGCTTTGAAAAAAAAAATATTGAAAGTATTTCCAGATCACACCAAAACGTTAAACAAAAACAAAAATAAATTCTTAAAAAAAATCTGGCACGTATGTTCGTTTATGTGACGTACATCAGTCTATTTTTTTTTTACAGCGATATTATCAAACTAAACATTTCTCTGTGTTTGCGTTTGTTAAGGTATGATTATAATTTTAACAGTTAGCTAAATTTGATTTAAATTTACGATTCATCGTTTTAAAAAAAAAAAAAACATAATATGGCCGTCAATTAATTAATGTAATTAACCTTCTGCACAATGGGATCAATGACACGCCACGTGCGCACACACACACACCTAGGGGCTGATTACAATGTATAATACTGACCTGTCCAGGGGGCCATCATCCTCTGTTCCTGCAGTTCCTCCTGCATGGCTGAAAGTTGGGCAAAGAGCACGTTCAAAGGGGGACAGTACTCCCGGCTACAGTTTGTTTTGTTTTTTTTTTACTCCTTTTCAATGATTTAAAAAAAAATGGCGAAAAAATTTTCTTGGACGATATATATGTCCGTTGACGAAGTAGAAGAGGGGAAGTGATGAAAAAAACAAAAAAAAAAAAAAACGATTGCTCCTTTTGAAGGTTATCTTCCACCTTTTTCTTTTTTTTTTTGCTTTTGACCAACAAGAGTTATCCTGCCTGAAATCGATGTTCAATCTATAGCATCATTTAGACAGCGGGCTTCTGCCATAAGCTGTTGGACCAGCAACAGACTCCGCACGTCAATATCCTCTCCCTTTTAGAAGATTGTATTCTCGTCCATGAGATCTCTTTTGTTGAGCGCATGGGATGGTGGCTGGGGTGTGGTGGTGGGGGGACTGGGGGGATAGGGGCGTGTGTGTGAGGGTGGGGGTTGGGGGCAGAGAGACGGATGGGGGGAGGAGGGGCCCAAATACTTGTTTCTTCTGTTTCCTTTAGCCCGAGATAGGCACACACACACACAAAAAAAGCAGGAGTGAATAAAATTTGACTTGGCTACCCTCCCTTCTCCCCGCCTTACAAATGCTGACCCCCCAAAAAACTTTACTCAGAAATTAACCAAATTGCTTCCCAAATACAAGCCCGTCTTCCATGGATGTTAAGGGGGTCATTTCTATAGGAGTAGGTCATTTCTATTTGACCAAGTCATTTCTGAGGCAGACTTTATTTTAGATTCCAGCGGTCAGGGAGACTTGAGAGTGAACAATCGGGACGCTGGTATTCAGGTTCGTGGGGTGATTATTTCTCATGAACACACTTACACATTCAAAAAGTTTTGGCTTTTTATCTAGATGACAGTCGGTGGAAAAAAAAACACACACAGAATCCATAACATACATTTTTTCTTTCCAATTAAAAAAAAACACAATCTGGAATAAATACAAATCCTTTTTTTTATGTTTTTGTTTCCTCCACCTCCAGTAAGTACTTATACTGAATGTCCATAACGATTGGTGAAGAATATACCACACCACGGTAATCACTCGGACAATTATATTTGAAATATTTATTTGAATAATGTGCGCTCTCTCTCTCTCTCTCTCTCTCTCTCTCTCTCTCTCTCTCTCTCTCTCTCTCTCTCTCTTCTCTCTCTTCTCTTTTTAAACCAAGTCGTATCGTTTTTCAAAGTATCGGTATCGTTTATCGATTCAAAAAGCGACAAGTATTTTTTTTTGTATAATTATTACCGAGAAGGAAATATGACTCATTTACCTAGTAAGTTATGAAAATTTAATTTTTTTGAAAAAAAAAAGTGGGCTTGCTTGTATTCCAGAAAGGACACTGTAATCATATTCCACCAATCGTTACTCATTGTCCGCGTACATTGACGGGGAACAAACACAAAATAATAAAAAGTCGGTGCGAAACGTAAAATCGGAACAAAAAAAAAAGGTAAAACGATAAATGGTAAACAATTTCAGAATGGGTGTGTTATTCGCAAACATTATCGCCCCTTGTTGCCAATCGACACGATACTAAGTGGCGTACACACGACATAGTGAACGGTCGCAAAGGCCTCATATTATTTATATTATACGTACGTTGTAGTAGTTGAAATAACTATAGTAGACGGGTAGTAGACGGGTCGGCTGTCAAAGCACGGACTTACAGTGAGACACAGTGTGTGTGTGTGTGTATGATCAGTGACTGGAGCGATACACTTTGTTTTATATTATTATTATTATTGTTATAATTTTTTTTTAAACTCAAGAAGGAAGTGTTTCTGATCTCTCCCTCCCTCTCCCCTGTCCTCCTCCTGCCTCACCCTCCTCCTCCTCCTCTTCTTCTCTCTCAGAGGCACGCGCGTGGTCCCCCCAATCGAAATTGTAATCAAACAGAGAAATTATGTCGGCTCCTAACACGGATCGATGGCTGGTTAATAGTGGTAGTGCAATTTAAGACACTTCCCGATAACACCAGGCTCTTCAGGCGTGATCTGCAATGTCCCCCGCCTCGTGGCCGTGACGTCACAATACGACCCCCACCCCCACCCGGTGGCCCGGGGGGGGGGAGGAGAAGGAAAGAGCGCAGGTCAACGCACACCGCAGCAGCCTGTAAGGTACGGGGAGCGAGTGGCGGGAGTGGGCGGGAGTGGGGTCTTGTGGGGCATTTGCCGAGATTTCTGATAAAATCTTCGATGATTAAAAAAAGGAGGAGGAGATGGGGTGGTGGGGAGGGAGAAAGACGTTAAACAAGAAATTGAGGTAGAGGGGGGGGAGACAATCCAGTAAAAAGAGATGATAATATATAGGACTGATATGTCGTGATAGTTGCAGGCCGCCTGAACCAGAGCCGGAAACATTAAGAAATTAAAAGAACCAATCAAAGGGTTCTAATATGATCGCTTAGGTATCGATAATAAAATCGATAATATAGACACCCATTAAGATCTTGACGTCATGCATCGGCAAGTGTTATCAAACACTGAAATGCTGAAAGGTGTGCACAACCTTTACACCCGAGACGGACCGCATCAGTAACATTTCAATCTAGTTGGGGCGGCCGCCAGCATGAATGGAATTATTGTATTTTATGAAAAAAAAATACAGTTTAAAAATATTTATCAAGGCCATTTACTTCCATGACCGCACGTTGTTCCGATGTGAAAGGAATGGGGGGGGGGGGGGGTGACGTGGTCTAAATGCACTACCCTATATCGATGAATAAAATGAAAAATGTCACAACGACCGAAGTCTCTGTCGAACAACTTAAAAAAAAAGTTTTAAATTAAAACATCCTGGTCATTGGTCTCTTTGAGACTGAAATGGAAATGTTCAAATGGTCAGAATATGATGATGATGTGCGCTCATAGCTGATGGAATGAACAAAATAAAATTAAAAAAAATGAACGCCTATAGTGTTCCCCGTTAAATCTATTGTTTAAAGATTTTGAAGTAAATGTGGGGTGGGAGGTGGAGGGGGGGGAGATAAGACACTGGTGAAAACAGATCAATGCGGATCGGTCTGAGCGGAAAGAGATAAACCGCCAGGGGTATAATGGCCGGTGGTATAATTAACCAATGTTGAATAAAACAAACAAAAAAAAGCCGCCTGTGAGCAGGAGAGGTGTAACACTTTAAGGAAATCTCAAGCCAGGACCGTTTTTTTCGTGGACCCCAATCAATTATTTCCAAGAATTTATATTTTATATATATATACCCTTACAAATGATACGTAAGTTCAAACGAATGCTAATTATTTTGGAACCCCTTTCTGGGAGGGAGGTGGGGGGGGAGGGTCCTACGCCCTGCATGCACTACATGCGCCCCACACACATTTCCCAGGACAGAAATGTAATTTAAAAGAAAAAAAAAAAAGTCCTCTAGCCTGTGAAATGTTTCCTCCGTTTTGTAACAATAGGTCACTTTCATGGACGCAAGATGGACAGGAGGGGTGGGGGCATATTTTCATCTACGAGGCGCGCCCCTCCCATCTGAGTGTCCCGACAATGAGCACCTCTTGTCTCAATCCTTTATCAACTGACGGCCAATGTATTATTTTATTTCATTTTTTTAAGCCCCCGGGGGGGGGATGCGCTTTGCAATACATGTATCTTTCTCACAGAAACACCCCTTCCACACACATACACACACAGCTGACGGTCCATCTAAAAGTGCTGCCATGTGATGACGTGCAGGGAGAGAAGGAGGGAGGGAGGGAGTGAGGGAGGGGGTCACTTTACTGTAAGTACGGATCCCGCCAAGCTCATTGAACGGCCACAGCTAATCGTTCGGAACGGATGGGCCAATTAACCACACGGACAGCACACACAATCACACACACACACACAAACACACACATATAGCCACATCGAGTTCATCCACATCAATACACACTTACATATACACATACGAAAATAGAACTATAATCGAGCTAACCCACCGCACCACAAACACACACACACGCACACGGGGACTACATTCTATTCCCCGGCGTCGTGTTTTTCAGTCGTCCGACCACTTTGTGTCCTAAATTCACAACGCGCATGCGCCAATCGCTTATCTAAATACTCGAGATAACCCTTTTTTAAAAAAAAAAAACTGATATTATTTTATTTTAAATTAAATAGCGCAATGTATTTATCAGCGATAATCAAACAAAAAAAAATAGTACACTGGAAATATATCGATCGGTTTCATCATCCAGAAATCCAAACTCTTTATCATTATTTTTTATTTTTGTGACTATTTCAATATCGCGATTGTCCCATTATACAGATTAAAAAAATAGATTAAAAAAAAAACAATCAAGTCAATATTAGGAATAAATGCAAATGGTGGGGAGAATGTGTTTGAATGTGCTGAGCTTCATTACAGAATATGATCAATTGGAAATTTTCGACTGGCATCGATTTTATTTGTCTGTCTACCCGTCCGTCTGTCTAACTAGCTATCTGTCTATCCGGCCGTCTGACATAGTATCTACTTATCTATCCCGCTATCCATCATTCTATCTATCCCGCTATCCATCCATCTATCTATATATCCCGCTATCCATCCATCTATCCCGCTATCCATCCATCTATCTATCCCGCTATCCATCTAAATGTATATCATCTATATTGTCCATCTTTCTACCTAGATTCCATGAGTTTGCTCTAATAAATATCTACCCCCCTCCCCCCCCCCGCTGATAATATTTCCTTTAAAAAGTCAAATCAAGGGCGTATCCCGCAAGGTGTGGCTATCTGTCTGAATTTATCCAGGGTGGAAAAAACAACACGGAAAAAAATGATGTATGGTTTGTTTGTTTAGAAAGAGTTACCAAGGCAACATATTTTCTGAAATGGTGGCACAGTGAGCGCGTTATTGTGGTCCCGGTTTTCGTGGTGCAGAATATGGATTCAAATCTCGTAGACCCCCCCCTACCCCCCACCACCACCACGCCGCCTCGTCGTGACCCGGTCTTGTGGACTGAATAAAACAATCGAGGAGACGGCTTAGTGCAGATGTTCATCATGATTCACGAACATTGAAAGGAAAGTTCAAATTTAATGTGTCTATTCTCGATTAAGGTAATCATTACAATTGTTGGCGACCCAACCTGAAATAAGCTCGCGAACCTCACTCTCTGAGAACCACTGTTCTGATGGAATGCACACGCCGTTTTGTCTAGCAACGTCTACGCTGTGTATAAACACACACACACACACACAGTCACTTACGTAGTTATTTAAGGGGCGCAAGGCCCGTGGTGCGGCAGGACCTTAGGGGACCACTGGCATAATTCAAACATCTATTAGGAGGGAGGGGGGTGGAGGTCATAGTCATGAGGGACGCCGATGAATAAAGTGGATACAGTTTACAGAACGCAGGTCAACTTGAGAAACATTGGATATCTTTCAATGTCACTCTTCATGTAAACAATATTACAAAATTAAGTACCGTAATCAGCTTCGGACTCCATAAGATTTTAATTAATTGACTCGAACGTTTTAAAACAGTGTATCGCCATCGATAATACACATATATTCAAAATTTCAAATCGATTGGGATTTCAGAAGCTGCTGATAAATGATTGAGAATTTCCCGAAGAGAAAAAAATAGAAGCTGCTTAGAACACCAAAGACAGGAAAATATTTTTTTTTTAAAAAATCACGAAAACAATGTTCGAAATACTAATCCGTTTTTGAACCCGGTCGGTTGTAGAGCAGAGAAAGTGCCTGTGACAGGGCAGAGAAAGTGCCTGTGACAGGGCAGAGAAGTGCCTGTGGCCATAAGAAATCTACCAGAATAAACAAAACAAAACCCACAACAGCTGAGTCACTTCATGCTGCCGGACATCAACAATGACAACTGTTCGTCGCACCCAGGTTTGTTGTAGACCACGGTCCTGAGCTGAAAGTGGGGCTAAGTAGTGAGCCCCACACACCACCCACATACACCCACACACACGCGCACCGCTGATCATAACAACGGCCGCCACCACCACCACCCACCCACCCACACACACGACTTCCTCTCTGAGAGCCAGGTATCCCAGGCTGGAGTACGGGCCTCACTCATCATTGTAGTTCCAGGTTCACCGACCAAAAAAAAAAATTATATGGGCCAACGGCAATTTGACTTTTAAGTTTATTGATGAACCAAAAACAACAAAAAAAAAAAACTTCGGTGGCCCAAAAAAAAATTTGTGTTTTGTTGTGTTTGGGATTTCTCCACCGCGTGCAAGCTTCACATTTTTCCACGTACTAAAATAAAAACCCACTAAAAGTCCAACAAACGAGGCCATATTTTTTTTCCCATTCTAAAATCATAAAAAAGAATTTAAAAATGAGGCCAGCTTTTACGCCTCCTCCGTTCTTCGGCTTCACTTTGCCCATGATCCCACGAGTCGGGAGTTGTAGTCCACTGTATAGAGAAAAAGGTGGAAAAAATAGATGCGTACACGATCACATTTTCCCGTAAACTGCCGTTAACTCCAAGAGGGATGGAATACACCGCTAGGTGTGTGTGTGGGGGGGAGGGGGGGAGGTGTTTATGAGTACGAAGAAACGGGGTAAAAAGAAAGAAAAAAAAAGTCGTGCTTGGTATAAGTGTCAAGGTCGGTGGACAGGAGCATTTAATGGAAACCTGGTCCAGATGACGTTCGTGTTCGGCTGCCCCTGCCCGTTTCGAGGAATTCGAACTTTGTGACGAGAGAGAGATGATAAAACATGGCGTGGAATTGTACAGGTCATAGCTTCACTTAAAGGAGCAAAAAAAGATTTCTTCTGAGAAAAGATGGCCAGTTTATTGCTAAAAATCTATACTGCAACGAGAAACATAAACAAAAAAAACGGAAAAAACAATACAGGCCGATAAAAGTTTGTTTAATGTACTTTGTCGGACTAAATATGGTGGATATGGATTCAAATATTGACACTAGATCTGCGTAAGCAAACAATGGCGGGGGGTAGCCAGGATTTGAATTGATATATAGGTAACTGCATATTATACTACTAGGTAAAAAGTACATAACACATTTAAATACATGTATTCAGATATCGATTAGTAAAATAAAAACATCAACTATAAGGAAATCAGGCGAGATATTCCGAACTCTACGCCTATGATGCGAGATATTCCGAACTCTACGCCTATAATTCGAGATATTCCGAACTCTACGCCTATGATGCGAGATATTCCGAACTCTACGCCTATAATGCGAGATATTCCGAACTCTACGCCTATGATTCGAGATATTCCGAACTCTACGCCTATGATGCGAGATATCCCGAAGTCTACACCTATGATGACAAAGCAAGAAACGGATTGATGGGCATAACATGAGTGTGTCCAAGATAAGCTGAACAAGGAAGTTTGGGTGTCGATGGGTTTAGACCAGAAAACCAGCATCGTGGACAAAGATCGACGATATGAATATGTACAAGGCAGATAGGCTGAAACCTGGCTGGCCCCCGGGGGGGGGCACATTTTTAAATCGTGGGCTAAATTCGTTCTTAAGTCTGATGGATGGAGATTTTATAAAAAAGGTTGAGGTCCCCTTGTTTGGATGAGGGAAGACGATCATAGGCCGTAATTAGCCCAATCATGGGCTAGCCAACTAGTAATTAGCCCAATCATGGGCTAGCCAACCAGTAATTAGCCCAATCATGGGCTAGCCAACCAGTAATAAGCCCAATCATGGGCTAGCCAACCAGTAGTAAGCCCAATCATGGGCTAATCAACCAGTAATTAGAGCAATCATGGGCTAGCCAACTAGTAATAAGCTCAATCATGGGCTAGCCAACTAGTAATAAGTCCAATCATGGGCTAGCCAACCAGTAATTAGAGCAACATGGGCTAGCCAACCAGTAGTAAGCCCAATCATGGGCTAGTCAACCAGTAATTAGCCCAATCATGGACTAGCCAACCAGTAATTAAAGAATCATGGGCTAGCCAACCAGTAGTAAGCCCAATCATGGGCTAGTCAACCAATAATTAGCCCAATCATGGACTAGCCAACCAGTTATTAGAGACATCATGGGCTAGCTAACCAGTCATTAGCACAATCCTGGGCTAGCCAACAAGTAATGGAAGAAATGACACATTGTGAAAAATAAAATAATAGTGGGAAGAAAAGAAAGAAAGGAAAAAATGGTATTTGGGTTGGGGGGGGGGCTAGGGATATTTTAATCATAAAGATTTTTTTTTTAAATTTTATCAAATACTAGTTTCAAGACAAGACCAAATGACAGCTATGCAATGCTAATTGATATTCACCAATGATATTTCTGGACGACCAAATGGCATTCACCAACCATTAAATTATTTTTTTGTCAGAGAACAAACAAATGTAACTATCAAAATATGTAGTGGCGCCCAGGCTTTTTATTCATTCACAATATGACTTCTATAAATAAATTATGTAAGCCTAAAATTTTTTTTTTCATTCAAATACATTTTTTTTAAAGGTTGTTATTTTTTAAAATTTATAAACATATTTTTATCGAGTACTTTATTTCATACTTTTGTATTATCTTATGTTTCGTTTCAAAATTATTCACCTTTGTTTTTGTCTGTTTAGTAAATCTAAACTAATAGGCGGTGCGCATGGTGTGATAACGAAAGACTAAAACAACAACTGCTGCTTTATAATTTCTTATACTTTATATTGTTTAAAGACTTTCACCTGCGTTTGTTGCCAAAGTTTATATGCAAATTTTTAAAAAAAAAAGCGCGCAAGACTTTTTAAAAAAAAAAACGAAGGGACTATCGGGTAAGATGGAGTGTACAATTCATCTGTTTCTATGACCACGATATATAAAGTGCAGTTAGCCAAACGCCCAGCCGCCATTCCTTCCCCAAACATATGCCAGGTTCCCAGTTAAAGCAGGCTGGACATAGGCGGACTTTAGCCTTGACCAGAAATAAAAAAAAAATGCTGAGGTTCTTACCGGAGATTTCCGTAAATAGGCCCACCCGAGCATAAGCCAATAGGCCTATATACGGAAAGTCTTTCCCTATACAGGCCCATGGGCTTATATCAGGTTTTAAAAAATTATTAAACCCGCATACCGATTTTGGCTGAAAAAAAACATTTAAAAAAAAAATATACAAATAAATGACATGCGAGTGTGTCAGGTAATAAGTACTTAAACTGACTTGTATTTTCCATGCAAACGGCCACGGTCCTTTATTCGGTACACAAATCTCAATCACGTACGGTCAATTTTCCGTTTTGAAGCCCAGTGCGCATTTACGGGAATCTCCGGTACCAAATCATAAATTTTTTTTTTTTCAACAATGTAAATGAATGATTTGTTCTAGAGTAAAAAAATGTCCACAAGTTAAGTCGGTTACATCACTAATGACTTGTTGTTGTTGTTTTTAATTATCCCAATTATTTCTCTGTTTAAGGTTAGGTCCCCTTAGCCTTTGTGGATCCCTCCACTGACTACAAGGCAGTAGTTGCCTGCTTTGATCCGCCCCGAGAATTTTATTTTATCGGCACCCACCATGTCTGGGGGAGCTTTCCATTTATCCGCCACCTGGGGAGGCGCCCGATGGGAGTTCGGCCTCTCCAGGAGCCAAAGGAAGAAAACATTTCTTTATTATCTGTAGAGGCTATTAATGATGATTATAAACAACAATCGTATGTTTGCGCTTCAGTGCTAATTTTTAAATCTATATTACATCACAGTTTCCCCAGCAAACAATAAGCAACAAGCACGTTAAAACACTTTAATGACTGGGAATCAAACTGAGACTATCAATTAATACGCTGGGTAAAACGTTCTGTACGTGAGTGAGAACACTAAACATCAACAACAGCAAACATTGTTGATGTATCCTGTGAAAATACAGTTAGGGAACGCATTTGATTAATTTGTTTGAAAAAAAAAAACAATGCGCTAAAAACATATGTTTAGATTTTAAAAAATATATCGTTTTGTGCCTTAAAATATTCAAAATTGGTTGGAATATTATTTAAAATTTTGACCTTTTTTTTTTAAAAAAAATATAATTTCCAGGTTTAAAAAAAAATGTAGGGAAAAATAATCCTGTTTGTTTTTTTTTTTATTTATTCTTAATTGCCCTTGTAATGAAATCAGGGGAGGGTACTCGTGTTGAGGTTTGAATCCTATCAATCCGGCGTTCAGATGTGTCCAAGGGTTGTCCTTGTAATTAGACAACGAAGTAAAAGACATACAGACACTTTTTTTTTTGTATGTGCATACATCAGATTACGGTAGGAAATAATTCAGATAATAAAGACCACGACCTATGGGTATGTTGATTGTTTGTAGATTTGTCAATATAGAATTCTAAGGAAAAAAGCAATATTATGCAGAAATTTAATAATGATAAACAAGTGGAATGAATGGGAGTGAAAAACAATAACAATATCGATATTTCGGAATTATTATACATTTTTTCCAAAAGTGCGGGTCTTTTAAAAAAAAAAACGAAACGAAACAATCTTTTGGTGCGAATCCTTTCACGTCAAATAAGCAGACGATAATTACTCCTCCTGAACCGTTTGATAAAAACAATTATATCTGGGAACAAAGAGAGTAGAAATATTGACCCTGTCAATTGCATTGAACTTTTCCCTAAGAACAACCCCTACTTTCTCTCACTCACTCACTCACGCACACACACACACACATTCACTCACACAGTGACTGGTTTAAAAGAGAAAATAAAATGGAACATGTCGAACGAAGAAAACGATCCAATAATACACCAACCTATATACTTCATTGTTTTGAAACCAAAAATCAACAACTTGAGAATATCTCCCCCAATGCCCGCCTCCCCCCCCCCAGCCCACCATTATCATTCTGAAATTGTTTACATTCAATAAATCAATGACGGTAGTCTCTGAACAAATAATTCTACTCTGAATAATTCAAAAAAAAAATCTATTAAGTACCAGAACAGCCTGAACAATTGATATCAGGCCAGTTGGTATTATTTTATTTTACAAATATTATATATATATATATATATATACACACACACATGTATTTGCAAATACTTATATCGTTTCGACTTAATACCGACAGATTTACCGACACTGTTGAAACAATCTCCAGTTAACGGGGTTCTATCACAAGCAAGGACCACCACGTTGGTGTCTATCACAAGCAAGGACCGCCACGTTGGTGTCTATCACAAGCAAGGACCATCACGTTGGTGTCTGTCACAAGCAAGGACCACCACGTTGGTGCCTATCTATCACAAGCAAGGACCACCACGTTGGTGTCTGTCACAAGGAAGGACCACCATGTTGGTGTCTATCTATCACAAGCAAGGACCACCACGTTGGTATCGCACTCAGGTTGTTTTATTTTTAACAAGCGTTTTTTTATGAGACGTTTTGGTGTCGAGAGTAACATCACGCGGGTGAACGCCTATGACGCCATTTTCGACTTCTTCTGAGGCACACACACACACACTTACTGTGTAAATAACAAGAAATGAACAACACTTAATATCTTACTACTGCTGATTACTATAACAACACCAATAGTCAGAATGCGAATCGGTCCAACACAAGTTGTAATACATCCAAACACACACCTGAGAATAAAAAAAAAATGCGAACGGTTTTTCGGCGATGATGATTACGAACAAAACTGGGGCACTCCAAACTAAACTCCCACTATCAGCTCTGACAGTAACTACACACACGCGCGCACACACACAAACCTTTACATAGAAATCCGCTAATAAAAAAATATAAAAATCCATATCTACGAACAAATGAACTATCACTAGATGACTGACTGACTGACTTATTACAAAAAAAAAATTAGCCTCGAAATATTCAACAATTTTTTTTTTGTAAAGTATTGCTCTATCTTTACTTCTGTTCACCCCTCTCTCTCCTCTGTTTGGAGTTTTTACACACACACACACACACACACACACACACACACACACACGCACGCACAAAAAGGCCGAAAAGAATTGGTTATCTCCATGGGCGTAGATCAAGTGGACATTGATAGCAAAGGTCTTGCAAAAGAAAAAAAAAGGGGTGTTGGTGTGTGGGGTTTGGGAGAAGAGAAGGGAAGGGAATGTTGTTTAATGAAACCATTTTGTAATTGTTTAAATCGGATTTTTGGCTGTGTTGTAAAAAATAAATAAATAAAAATCAGAATTGGCCTTTGAAGAATTTAAAATTTAAAAAAAAAACGGATATACGAACAAATGTACTTTACCATTTTGTCGAACATAAGTACTGAGAGCAGATTCCAATGTACTTCACCATTTTGTTGAACATAAGTACTGAGAGCAGATTCCAATGTACTTCACCATTTTGTTGAACATAAGTACCGAGGGCAGATTCAAATGTCAACAACGAGGAACTTCATACCGAGCTGTGGGTTTTTTTTTTTCATGTTTATCTTTTTCAGCAGAGACCTCCATCGAGTGTTCGCCTTTGAACCTCAATGTGTACCTAGCGCAAACTGGAAGGGTCACCTGACTTTGTCTCCTACCAGACGGTGGTGGTGATGGTGGTGGGGAGGGGGGTGGGCGGGTGGGTGGGAGTGTCCTCAACCAACCCCTTTTATTTGAAAAAAAAAAAACCTAAACTACTTATCTGGCAGAGAGAAGAGTGTTTTTGGTCGAGATAGAGGAGGGGGAGGGGGAGGGATGATAGGGGGAGGGGAGGGGCGTGTAGGGTGGTGGTGGTGGAGGGGGTGTTGTATAGCTGTCAGTTTCTCGGTGTGTTTGCGAGTCTGCTTATCTCGTTTTACTGCACATTATGACTTTTAAGGTTGCCACTGTTGGCTTCAGAGAATTTAATTTTTTTTTTAAAATAAGTAGCACGGAGAGTTTGAGATTAATATGTCTAAATGATGTTTGGTCTTCCTGTAAGGGTTGTTTTTTTTTTTTAATTTGGTCTGAAACTGGAATGGTAATTTTCCCCCTCTTTGTAAATGAGGGCGTGGCGGGTAGACTTCCCTAATTCCGATAGCCGACCCGACAAAATATCGGAAACAAAAAACTAGCATTGGGGGTGGGGCGAGTTGGGATGAAAAAAAAACAAACAAACAACACGAGCGTCATATTTTAATAATTCGGCAGGCTATTGGGGACGTAAGGCGCAGTGCCGGGTTGAAGGACATGGTTCGATTCCCCAACACATATATTTGACTTCTCTTGTCCACTGCGTGGGTGCTGTCAATGACAGAAGGTTGTCTGTGGGCTGCCTTATGGGGGTAGGGAAATGCCACTAGCTGATGTCACTAGGGGGTAGGGAAATGCCCAAAAAAAAAAGGAATTCAGAAGTAGACAATTACGAAAGGCCATTTTTTTTCAGTCTGACTCTAAACATGTGTGTAGTACAATTAAACACAAATAGGCAATCATTCAAAACACACACATACATATTGTAAAAAGTGAATCACACATATCTTTACGCAATGAAGTCTCTAATAAGCATTCAAAACATACATATGCATATTACAGACATATTGTAAAGATAGAGTTACACATATCTTGAAGCCACTAAAACTCTACACAAATAGAAGGACAAACAGGACATTCTAAACATATGAAGAAAAAAAAAAAGAAAAAGAAAAACATGAGTAAATCTGGATGTATTGACACGGGTCACATTTTGCTTTGTCACCGGGTGAATAAAGATGCATATGTCAACTGTGGGATTTTGTAATAGAGAGAGAGAGAGAGTGTGTGTTTGTGTGTGTAAAGAAGAGTTGAGATATTATTGAAATGAACAAGATGAGGGTTAATATTGACATTATAGTTGTATTACACTCCAGCGACAATTTGTCTGCAGTCATGATTCAAACCAAATGAGAAATATTATACGACAACCAGGACATTTAGAAATGATTGCCGAGACTATTAATGACGAAGATCACAAGTTCTAATGGTGTCGATATAGTGTAAGATTGTTGATTGAACAGTGGCAGTGTCACCAGATATTTCTTACGAAAACAACCAAAACTCTACAAGAAACCAAGCGAAACCTTACAGATTAGTAAATGTAAAAAATATACAACTATTTTTAGATTTTATGCGCCATTTTTTTTAACTACGTAATAATAAACCTCTGAACCCGCTACAAACCTGCCAGTGAATTTTATAACTCACGCTGATGCCCGCAAAATCTCCCAAAAAAACTGGCGGAAAACCCGCCAAACTGGCAACATTGAACGGTTTGGCTTAGGTTTTAGACACTCGACGACGCCCGACACCTCTGGTCTCCCAAGGGACGGGTGACACATGTTATGACTAACATTCCCTCCAATTTCCCGAAGTTTAAATCTTAAATTATAGTTATCAACGTAACGGTGAATAGAGCCTAATGAACAAGACGCCATTGGTCGACCTCTTGTAATTTGCATGCACGCGCTCGGCGAGCTGTGTTCCCTCTAGGGGAACAATGGCTACGACCACTGCAGTACCTGGTAGAACATCAGCAGTTCACCTGCATAAATATTCATCCCGATAATGGTAGCGCTTCGCAATAAGTAACGTGTTATGTCCTACAATATGGAGCCTAGATGGCATGACATATATAAACTTGTAAACCAATGTTGTATGATAATATTCAGAAGTTGTGCTGGTAGACTGAGGCAGGGGTGAGAAGCCAGTATGTTTGTAACCACGGAGAGTAGAGGCCTACACAACAATAGCTACTGCGAAGAATTCGCAACGTTTGCTCCCTGTCATTCAAATCATGGTTCCCATGGTTACTTGACAAACAGAATTGCAACACAATCAAGGCAGACTCTTTCTTAAGCTCGCATTAGCAGCAGTTCATCATTTTTAGGGAAATAATAGAAAGTTGTTTTTCTCTAGAAACAAAAATTTATTTCAACTGTTTAGATTGGATAATGAACAGCCAATCAAGAATCATGCAGTGAACACGTGAGATCGCCATTGGCGATGAGGGTATCGTAATGAATCAGGCGCCTTGGATGCCAGGAGCCGCTGTGCTGACAGTTTGGCAGACTTCTTGGCATCCACCTGGCCAGAGTCATGGGAAAGACGGTGCCGGAGATTTTATATGTGAAGCCCGAGGAGGAAAATAAAACATCACAACTGACAAAAAAATAATAATAATAACGAAAATGTTAGTATTGCTTCTATTGAAATGCCTTATAATAAAACAGAAAGAATCTATCTACGTAGCAATATAACGAATCGATGTATGCAGCAACAGAACGAACCAATGTAAGCAACAACTGAAAGAATAAAAAAGAATCAATGTACGCAGCAACAGACCGAATCAATGGACGCAGCAACCAAACGAATCAATGTACGCAGCAACAGAAATAATCAATGTACACAGCAACAGAATGAATTACTGTACACAGCAACAGACCGAATCAATGTACACAGCAACAGACTAAAATAAAAAACAGAGTGCGAGAGAGATGAAGGTATGTTATTGTGTGTACATGAATGTGGTGTGTACGTGAATGTATTTATGTGTGGTGTGTCACACAAAGGAGTTCAGCCAGCCCCCAGTCAAACAAGAGGCGACAAGTCCAGTTAATGTTATCACTAAAGTCACCAATCAAGAGTGACGCGCACAAATTCCCGATCCTTTAGTCAAAAGATCGCCACTTAAAAGTTTTATTATATTTTTTTTTTTTTTTTTATGGTCATAAAACTTGTATCAAGTTACACAACTCTACAAGTCACAGCGTGTTAAAGTGCATCACAAATCTCCCCCCCCCTTCCCCCCCTACCCCTTACTTAAAACACCCGACTCCCTTACCCCCACCCCCCTCCGTTCACCATCAGCTACCGTTATATGAATTCCTGTCAGAGATATATGGTTAAGACTGTGTTACAACGCGAA
Organism: Bulinus truncatus; assembly: GCA_021962125.1. Classification (NCBI taxonomy): domain Eukaryota; kingdom Metazoa; phylum Mollusca; class Gastropoda; family Planorbidae; genus Bulinus; species Bulinus truncatus. The sequence goes on along the minus strand of JAGDYQ010000052.1, from coordinate 986,676 downwards.
AATTATATCGGTTATTAAGGGATAGGGCGGTGACCCCGGGAGGGGGGGGGGAGAGAAGAGCTGTTGAGTTTACCCCATCCTAGTTGCACAGACAATAGAAAAAGTCAGAATTATTGCCTGCCTCTCTGAATAAACATCTTCAAAGTCCCACTACTCTTTGGGCAAAGAAGCTCTAGTATGCTAAGTTGTCGTTCTTTTTTTTTTTCCCCTATGGATTTAGGAAACAAAAAAGCTGCTGTGGAAGGTACCCGACCAATAAACTCGCTGAGTTCTGTTATCACTGTGATAATAAATTGATAAAATATAATATCTGTCTGGTTATCTGTTGGATGTCACAGTTTGTTATGCGATAACCGAAGAACATTATAGACACACACACACACACACACACACATACGTGTGTATGACACAACACATACACACCACGCACAGCCGAGCAAACAATGCATTTTAAATATGACATACCGATGTGGAACAAAATTGAAGTTGGTTGGCCTGTGTTGTTGTTTGCATTCTATATATGGGTCATTTCTGTAGTATCTCTGAGGTGAAGTGTTCTACTGAGATGATATATTGTCAACCAGGATAGAACATCCAACAAGGAAGAGAACAGCGTCATATATATATATATATAACAGATCTTACCATAGCCGGGGATGCGATGGACATGGGGGCACTACAGAGACCATGCCCCCATTCAACTCATGTCTCCAACGAGATAACTGCAAAGAGTCCGATGTAAAGCCTACCCCCTGCCCCCGTGTCTCCACCCCCCCCCCACCCCAGTGATTCCACCAATTTAAAAACAACAATTCGATCACAATCCACCCACATCTTAGGGCAGCAGCGGTTCTAAACATTTTACCTGGCGACTGTACCCCAAAACAGTGACGAGAGTATGCCCGCGGGTACCCCCCCCCCCTTTACACGTAATTTCGCTAATAAATGGACTCATTTTCATAACGTAACGTGCCTACACCAAAACGGCGATACTCGGGGCACTTTGGTGATAGGCCAAGCAGCAAACTGGTGACCTCCTTCAAACTCTCGGGTTGTTGTTGTTTTACCCTTGAATAAACTTTCCCTTGCGTACCGATTGGGGTTCGCGTACCACCGTTTGAGAGCGTTTAAAAAAATAATTGAACAACACCTTTTTCAAGAAAATTATCAATACACTTATCATTATTAGTTTATTTGTCGGTTTTACAATTGGGGCAGATGAAGTGTAGAATTCATCTGTTTCTATAACCTCGGCATAAGAAGGGATTGTGTGGTTAGCACAACGCCCAGCCGCCTTTACTTCCCCCAACTTAAAGTCAGGTACCCGTTTAAAGCTGGGTGGACTTGTGGGACGACTTTTCACTAAATAACACCTGGAAAAATTTCATGGGTCTCAAAGAGGATCGAACCCACGACTCTCAGGTCGACAGTCGAGTATCTACACTACTCGGCCATCCGTCCCCTCTGAGATTGAGATGGGGGAAAATAAAACGTAGAAGACTTTCTTTTTTCAACAACGGGGCATGTGTTTTGTTATATCTACAGGTTTTTTTTTTGTTTGTTTTTTTTTCGTCATTTTCACATTTGAAAATATATTGTGATATTAATAACTGGTATTAAAAGTTGCTACGGTATGAGACATCTTGTTTTATTTTTTGTCTAATGAAAAGTAGGACAGTGAAAAGTTTTTGTTTATTTTCGTTAAGTCACGTGACGGCCAACCCTGAGGCACCATACTCCGGGGGCCCAGGATCAAATGAGCCCGCCGATACAGATATATTTATATAATTGATCATTACTAACATTAAAAGCGTGTGTGAATACAATATGATTGCATAAATATGTGTTATAAAAGTTGTCAAATAACAATAAATCTACCTAATAAAATAATTGCGATTTGGGTTCTGCGTCAAATCGAAAATGAAGAATAAATACAGCAGTATTCCAGTTTAAAAAACACAATCATGAAAAAAAATCGGATCTGCCCGAAACCAAAAATAAACCTAGCCTACCGATCAAGCCTAAGGGGATATAACTCTATGCAAAAGGTTTTGCAGGGTACAGCTAGTAAATAAATAATCTATATGTGAAGACGGGCACTCACACTTACACTTTTAGTAATGAGAATTCATATAAGTATTTGTATGATGTATTAACAGTAGGGCTGTACCGGAATCCGATTCCGGTTCCTGTTAAGCCGGATTCCGGCAGTTTTAACAAATCCGGTTCCGATTCCGGTTCCGGTTAAAATGTGCCGGATTTAAGCCGGATTTCTTCGTTGTTTGAAATTTTAAAGAAATTTTTTTAGCGCAACATATTTCAAAAATATGTTGCGCTACAGAATTAAATTAAAACAATAAATTCCTTTGCTTTTTAAAAACTATAATAACGTCGATCGCTATTAGTTCTATATGTTAGTAAAAATATATTAAAAAGGAAGATTTGAATCGTATTTAGTCTAGTAAAATACGACACCTAGTCTTCCGCTAGTTTGATTCCGTGTTTTCCATAAACTATATTAAGCTATCAAAGTTTAAGTTCTTTAAACAGCAGACAACGATCTATTTTGGGTGTTTTACAGTTAAAAAATAGTTCAATAATTTATTTGTCTGCAAATTTTTTAAATTAGGAGATTTTGTCACGATTTGGATAAAATTCCTCCCATATTTAGATAAATAACTTGAAGATACATTTTAAATTGAACATTGAAGTGATATTAATTTAGATTTGACATGCATTTTAATTTGCGTTTTATGGGAAATAGTCAGATAATGATTTAAAGGAAAGTATGAATGAAATAACAAGATTTTGTGACGTCACTATGGAAAATTAAAGAAAGATGAACTATCGGGTGGTGCCACAGTATAATATATATATATATATATATATATATATATATATATATATATATTGGAATTTATTTATTAATAAACATGTTTATCATACTTTCTAAGATATGTTACCCATTTCTATGTTTGATTCTAATTGAAATCAAGTTAAATTAGGTACAGCTTTATTAAAATAAAATTTTAAAACAAAGAACCTATTATTTTGACAGAGTTATCTTTCTTAACTCATGATTGGGGAAGGTAGTGTTGTTTTAGTCCCAGGTCATATTTTAGTTTCAGTTTTTATTTCGTTTTTTCTGTAATAATTTTAGTTTTTGTCTAGTTTTAGTCTTGCTTCTAATTTTAGTTTTAGTTTTAGTTCTAGTTGACGAAAAGTGAACATTTTCGTTAACGAAGGTTTTAGTTTTAGTTTTCGTGAACGAAAGCAACACTATATTTTAGTTTCAGTTTTTATTTCGTTTTTTCTGTAATAATTTCAGTTTTCGTCTAGTTTTAGTCTTGCTGCTATTTTTAGTTTTAGTTCTCGTTGACGAAAAGTCAACATTTTCGTCAACGAAAGTTTTAGTTTTCGTCAACGAAAACAACACTAGGGGAAGGGGTTTTAGTCACATTCTTCAAGATCTAAATGGTTAATACTGTTTTTTGCTATCTAGAACTTAAAAACTAAATTTTTATTCTATTTTTCATTCTTATATCTTTTTTATGTTAGGCGAGAACTTACTACTTCGTTTGAAGAGTTACTATTGAATTCGGTAAATCCGGTTCCTGTTCCGATTCCGGCAGGATTCAAATATTAAATCCGATTCCGGTTCCGAATCCTGCAGGATCCAAAAAATTGCAATCCGGTACAGCCCTAATTAACTGTTAATTATAAGTGCATTTTAACAAAAGCTCAATTTAAGCCTTTAATTAGTTTCATCTTCTGTAGCTGGGTTTGTGGTGTGGTGTGTGTGTGTGTGCGTGTGTGTCTGTAAATCAGATAACTCAAATCAGGACCTTTTCTAATTTAGTGAGGAAAAAAAGAGAGAATACTCCATTTTGACATTCTTGTAGAAATTCTACATAACAGTACACATCTTAATCATTTCGAGTTATAAACCAGTCAACGTTTAGTAGAATTACGAAGCTAATTATTTGTAATAAAGTTAATGGTAGTAGGGGAAAATGCGCATGTATTTATGACATCGTGATGATTACGGAAGTACAGCACCGGTGCATAAAAGTGCAATGTAGCCATGTTTTTTTTTAATTTTATTTTTAGTCTAGAGAAATGAGGCTAAGGTGTGTGACAGACTATAGAAAGTTTATTTGTATTTATGGATAAAAGATCTTACAATTATTTATATTTGACAAATATCATCATTAGAAAAATTAAAAGCGTGGGTGAAATAAATAATCTATATATGTAGATGGGCACCAAAGCTGATACTTTTAGTAAGGATAATTCATATAAATATTTGTATGATTTAAAGTTGTTATTTTTTGTTGTTTTGTTTTTTTTTTTAACTTTTTTTCTGCACGTTAAAGAACGTTTAATTTTTAAAAGGATTTTTTATACAGATTTTCTTTAACATAATAAATGTGCCCAAATTAATCTTATTAGAACATGCCCAAACAAGAGTTAAAAGATTTGAGGTCATTCAAAGCCGAAAACAGACAAAAGAAAACTAATCAAAAGCTGATAAAAATGGTTATATATATATAATATATATAGCTATATATTATGACACGAATTTCGGATTGTTTTAATATTCTTTGTTTTAATGGGATATTTTTTTATTTGTTTTGTCAATCTTTACAAAGGTGAATCAAATTACATCCATGTTGCCCCCATTGATTCCTCACAACACTGTTCATCTGTTGACAGCCTTTCTAATAGGTCGTATTGGAGGAAAAAAACAAACATACTCGCATTTTTTTTAAACGGCGTGACGTCACGGCGCGCAGATGGCCAGGGTTTCTTTGCATTTCTCGGCTAAGCAAACACAAAACCCGGTAAACGCACCAAAATATTGGAAAAAGGCAGAGGGGTTTTGGGGGGAGGGGGGGAGTTTTGTTTGTACCACTGGCCTACCACAGAAACAGTTTAGGGATTTTATTTTTTTTTTGTCCTTTGAGCGCGTGTTGTGTCAAGTTTATTTCAGATAACACATATTGTAAGCAAATTCAACGGTGTGCTCTACCATTACAAAACAATATGCAGAAATATTCTTTTTTTTTTTTTCAATTTCAAGAAAATCTTCAATGTTTTTTTTTTGTCAGTTGTTTTGTTAATAGTGTTAAATTGCTTAATTTTCTATTCCAATTATAATATTTTATGTAAGTTTATGCAATTATGTTGTCTAAGTGTTTTATTATCGTTGCCATATATGTGAATAGGACGGAGGGGTGTATATATATGCGTGTGAGTAATGTTGATGACATATGGAATTCATCTCCACTGTATGCATGTGTTATATATAATTGATTACACACACACACACACACACACACACACACACATATATATATATATATATATATATATATATATATATATATATATTATATGACTTATTTAATAGCGATGTTTAAAACTATACGTATAAGTCCTTTTTTAAATGTTTGTTATATGTGTATATATATATATATATATATGTATGTATGTAAAAGTGTGCAATATATGTGTATGTGGCTGTGTGTGCATGTGTGCCTGTCTGTATACATTATATATATATATATATATATATATATATATGTGTGTGTGTGTGTGTGTGTGTGTGTGTGTGTGTGTGTCTGTATATTTAATATGTATGTGTGCAGTTTCCACAGCACATCCACCCTTTGCAGTGATTTTAATTGTGTGACATTATATTGAATATTTTCTAATCATTATAACATTATATACCTCTATCCCCCCCCCCATGTCCATGCAAAAAAAATTCTCTGACCACGGCATGGTTGGGCAGTCTGACGTAGACTAGTGGGTCAAGGGTCACAGTGCCGTTCTGGTACAGGTTAGATTTTATTTACAACATTATCTAAATGTTGCCACCTGTTTCATGGTCAGTTGTTGTTGTTGTTGTTGTTGCTTATCAGCTGCGGCTTAAAAAAAACCCAGCAACAATAACAACCTTACACCGCAAAAACTAAAATGTACGCCAGCGAACTAGCCCTTTGTGAGCGTGCAAATATTAAATTAGAAACAGTCGCCGGTGTGTGATGTAACACGGAGTCATATGTTGGCTGTGGGGTTCGTTTTTTTTTTTTAAACATATCAATGGTGAAAACTGGCTGAGACGATCCTATCAGTTGGGCTTTCTAGGAAAATTAGGCCATGGCCTAAAGGCCACTTATGCCTAACGGCGCTGTTTCGTTATCGCTGGATTATCAAATGTCATTCTGTGTAGGCCCTAAAAGGAGTTTTTTTTTTCCAAGGGGACCTCAAATATCTCTACGTCTCTCTGACTAGGGCCCCAAAAAAACCTTGACAACGGCTCTGACTGTGGGGTCGGTAAGTAGGAGGCACTCGAGAGTGTTGTACGTAGGCATTGGAGAGTGTTATAAGTAGGGACTCGAGAGTGTTCTACGAAGGCATTTGGAGAGCGCTATAGGTAGGCCTTCGAGAGTGTTGTTATAGTTAGGCCTTCGAGAGTGTTGTTATAGTTAGGCCTTCGAGAGTGTTGTTATAGTTAGGCCTTCGAGAGTGTTTATCATTTCTAAGATCTGACATCCCTCGCTACATCTGCACAGTCAACGTCCTGGTGATCGCCAGTTACGTTTGATTTTGACCTGGGACCATAAGCCACAAGCTCACTGCCAACGCAACGGAAATCTTTTTTAAACTTTTTCGACCACAGCTGTGGACTGCAATGGCCACTAAGGCATCACCCCCCCCTCCACCTACACCACGTGCTCCACTTCTTCTTTGTTCTCGATATATGATCATGGAGGATTTCAAAACGACCAGGCCTATAGTTATGATGAACTGCACGGTGGCATCCAGGTCCGTCTCGCTCCCATAAAGTTTTTGATTGAAGGAGGTCATCTGTGGCCAGAACCTGTTGCGAGCTGTGTCATGTAAAGGGCATGTTTGGAGAACATGTTCTGCATTCTCTGGAGACATCCCACATGGGCAGTCCTCACTGTTTCCAATGCCTAGCCTTCGGAACATGTGTTGTCTTAGTATGTTGTGTCCAGTTCTGAATCCCATGCTCCACTAAATTAGAATAAATTAAACCAGACCGAGGGGGGGGGGGAAGGACACTGGCCGATATCAAACAATCATAATGTACTACTGACTGATATGTCGACCGAAAAACGGCCGGGTGGTAAGGAGGGAGGGGGGTGGCTTCACATGCCTGTATAAAGCAATGATCATTGTCTTACCGACAGATATGTCGACCAACAGCTAGACAGATACTGATGACCCAGAAATCTGTTACAATGACCCATTTAAAATAACATTTAACTTTACTTTTCTTATGCGCCGTGAACAAATATTTTTTTTCTGGTGTGCAACCTGCGTAGCACATGGGGATAGACAGATAGACAGAAAGACAGATGGGAACGTGTTGATATAATGAAAAAGACGGGACAGTGCGGGCAGATAGAGAGACGTTTATATTAGCAACACATCGAAAAAGTGACAAATAGATTTATACATCAGACGGATAGACATGTAGACGACTACTCGGACAGACAGACATTTGAGACAGACAGATTAGATAGATTAGATGGATAGATAGATAGATAGTTAGACAGACAGACAGACAGACAGATGATAGATAGATAGATAGATAGATAGATAGATAGATAGATAGACAGACAGACAGACAGACAGACAGACAGACAGACAGATAGATAGATAGATAGATAGATAGATAGATAGATAGATAGATAGATAGATAGATAGATAGATAGATAGATAGATAGATAGATAGATAGATAGATAGATAGATATATGTATTAGACCCGGTGTCATCATGCCGACCAACGAGATTCCGCTGACCAAATACAGAAGTCATTATCATCCAATCCATTAGCTGGCCACGCCCACCATCTAGCAACACTGTAATGCTCACGTAGAGACGTGACACGGCAACCAGCCAGGGGCATGTATTGTAACGTGGACTCTCTTTGTCTTATACACAGGCAGACCGTAGGGCGGATAGCTGCGGGTTTTTTGTTGTTACGTGTATATAGTACCGCATATTGAAAATAAAACACGGTACATGCACAGATAGTCTCGTATGGCCAATACTTGGTTGTTTTTTTTTATTTTAGTCGCTATTTATGTAATATCGGGGGGGGGGGGGGTTCAAATTAAACTTGAACATTAACATTGGGGGGTGGGGTACCGAATAAGTAAAAATAATAGTATTTTATAGCATAACAGTAATACATATTCTTTGCTATAACTATATCACTGTTACGTGTCTCGTCGGTCCCGCGCCTAAAATCACGAGAAAAACGTTAACATTTTTTTTTGTACCTAAAATGGTCTTATTTGCTTAAAAAAACATTATTGATTTCTTAAAGTAAATTATTGTTTGTTTAAAAAAAACGAATTAAGTTGGTACAATATCAACCAAAAATATTACCATAGAGTAGTTTTTTTTTTAAAATGAAATCGTACGACCGTATTTAGTTTTATATAATTTTGAATTGATGTTTCTAATCAAATCATGGTGGGGGTACGTATGTTGAGCTGATGATTCTATTAAACAGGCCATGCCCGATGTGCTCTGATCTAGGGAGGGGGGAGAGAGGGGGGGAGGGGAGGGAGAGAGAGAGAGGGGGGAGGGGAGGGAGAGAGAGAGAGGGGGGAGGGGAGGGAGAGAGAATACTCAACTTACAAATTTTAAATGACTACGAAAAATAAAAAAAATGCCATTGATCAAAGCAACTCGTACAATTTTAACGTGCTACCAATTAACAAGCGATTGTTCTTCTTAATTAAATAGAACGACTTTCTCCAGCAGTGGGACGTGCGTCGTAATTTTACTATGTGCTCTTAAACTTCGTCTCCAGTGGCGTAGTGAGGGGGGCGGCAAGGGAAGGGGTCATCATGCCCCGGGAGCTACTCACAAAGGGGCGCCAAATGGTATATTTTACATATAATATTATATGGTTTTCAAATAGGGGGGGGGCGCTAAAAGGGTATTGTGCCCCGGGCGCGAGTTAAGCTCGATACGCCACTGCTCGTCTCAATCCCGGTGCAACTCCGTACAGTTAAAAGGATGGGCACAGCCTGATCTATGGCAAGACATTGATTCGATTACAATGTATTAAGCGGAACATCTTTTTTTTTTAAATAAAAATAAAGCGCCCGACAAGTGAGGTTGTTACGCCATAATCCTGATAATGATAATAATACTTGTAGAAGGTGTAATAATTCAGACAACACGAATCACGAAGTTAACTCCAGTGAAGTAACATCAAACAATCATTTAATTCTTGAACATGAACTGACATAAAGGTAAATTCAAGGAGGAGTACAATAGCACACTGTAAACATGCATCCATCTACATCGATGCCCAAAGCTAGACTGACTATAAAAACAAAGCATGTGCTCCCAACTGTCGGTTTAATATACGTCATTTGTACCAAATGACGTATACACTAAAACTCTCAATATTTACACTCAAGATGGCGGAATGACGCCATGGATAAAATGTTGTGGGCGGAGCTTAGACTATATTATTTCTCCACATTGATAATAGATCTGTAACAGGCGGAATCGATAGCAGGATTTAGTAACTAAATGACTGATAAAATATTCAGTAACCAATGAATAGAACTGATAACAAAAGCACTGTTTACAGGTACAGTAACCTAACAAACTGATAAAAAAAAGCACTTTTTACAGGTACGGAAACCTAATAGACTGATAACAAAAACACTATTAACAGATTCAGCAACAACAAAAATGTTTCAAACAACGTCATCTCTCAAGATTCAAAAACTTGCTCTAAGTGAGTTCAACCGTTCATTTTTTTTTTTGTTCTTTTCGACATTTACACACAAATGTTCAGTCGCCCTATCCTCCGCCCGGTTCCAATCTCCCCCCCCCCCCGCCCCCATTCCTCACGGAGCTTTCAAGAAAGAACAAAACAAGATGTGTCGTAGGTAAGTGATGGGAGGGGGGGGGGAACGATTCAATAACAAAATTTATACCCCCTCTCCCCCCCTCCCCCAAGGGTTGAATGCAAGAGTTGTATGTAAGAAGCAGAAGTTAAAAACAGTTTTGTGCATGCACAGACCAGATTTTTTTCCCCCTTTATTCTGAAATATTTTTAAAAAAAAATAAATCGGCATTGAAGAAAATGAAAAATAAACTGAAAGTAATCTCCCTTGACATGTATCGATGGATTTATTATACACTGCCAACTTAAGGTGGTGATGATGCTGGTGTTTGAGATTGGCGCCCACGCTTTTATAGCTGTTGTAGTCATCCGCATATCTAGAAATATGTGCACCCCCTCCCCCCCCCCCATTTAAGGTTTTCAAATGAATGTCACATTTTTTTTTTTTAAGTAATCTTATGTTTATTTTGTTATAAACACGTCGACAGAGTAGATCAGAATGAGAGTTAAAGAAGAATACATGTACTTACACGTAAACTTGACGTTTGTACTATACTGTCTATACAGTAAAGGAAGGGACTTATAAAAGATTGATAAATAAAAAAAACATGCACCCCGGCTGTTGTTTATTTAGTTTGTTGCGGGTCATTGTTTGTGGGTCTTTGTTTGTGGGTCATTGTGTTTGTTGGTCATTGTTTGTGGGTCATTGTTTGGGGGTCATTGTTTGTTGCTCATTGTTTGTGGGTCATTGTTTGTTGCTCATTGTTTGTGGGTCATTGTTTGTGGGTCATTGTTTGTTGGTCATTGTTTGTGGGTCATTGTTTGTTGCTCATTGTTTGTTGGTCATTGTTTGTGGGTCATTGTTTGTTGCTCATTGTTTGTGGGTCATTGTTTGTGAATAATGATATTTTTTTAAAAAAATGTGTATTTATTATAAAATAAATAAGATTAGTTTAGCCAGGGCCTGATTTAGACTTGATAGGGGCCCTAAGCTATTTGAGATACGGGGCCCTTTCTAAGTCCAGATAGTATATATCAGTGTCAAATATTAACCTACATATGACAATCGCTCACTCGAACAATGGGTCTTAGGGGGGGGGGGAACTGGGTTTCGCCCAATAAAACATGTCCGTCAGTTGGATGTGGGCTCAGACTTCTACATAAGGGGAAAACAATGAAACAAAGAATTCAAACTTTAAAAGAAATATTTGTCATTCAATCGTTTAAAATAAGTACAATTATTGTATCCCTACGTCCATGTGTAGAACTAACCCTACGTCCATGTGTAGAACTAACCCTACGTCCATGTGTAGAACTAACCCTACGTCCATGTGTAGAACTAACACTACGTCCATGTGTAGAACTAACACTACATCCATGTGTAGAACTAACCCTAAGTCCATGTGTAAAATTTTTTTTTTATTTTTGCAGCCGCAACTGGCAGTGACCCGGGTTATGTAAGGCGCGAGCAGGTCGCACGTGTGACGGGACTATTTTTTTTTCTTCTTTTTCCCCCCAAGTCACAAAAAAGGACCCGCGGACCAACCGGCACGAAGAGTGGCGAGTGGATCAGATTACTGCAGTACGTGACCGTGTAAGCGCCACAATCTCAGCCTGAAATGATTTATTTTTTTTACCCCAGCCCTATGTATTCCTCTTGTTTGTCCTATGGCTCCAGTGTTCGAGTGTTTTACATTTCATACATTCAAATACAATCCGGCCATCTCACAGCCATAACCACTTCGATAAATATATATTTTTTTTCAACACTTTCGGCGGAGGCGTAAACCGCTGGTTGGTGCCTTCGCACAAGTAGGTCACCAGAAAGCTTCCGACACTGGGATGGCGCCCCCCTGACTATATCTAAGAGAGACGTATGTGCCGCGAAATTTTAAAGAATATTATGGAAAGCAACGGAGCCCCAAAAGACTCAGGGGACCGCCCAGTGTTCATCCCACCCACCCCCACCCACCCCCCAACCCCCGCGGTGAGCCTTTTGGCCTTGGTGGTCATTTTTGTAAACGCACATGTCACCAAAAGTCTTAAGACTGGCGCCAGAACGTTTTTTTTTTGAAGCGGCAGTACAGACCATTCAGCTAGATAGCCACATGTCCGAGGCAACGTGAAGGGGGTTGAGGGTTGAAACCAGCGATATACGCCAATCTGACCGTCCTTATATCGCCACCGATCAAATCCACGCCAGAATAATCATATCATCTTCAGCTGACGTGGTGAAGTGTTGTGTTCTCTATACATAGACTTATTTTTTTTGGATTGGAGCTACATATGTCACAGTCATTGTGACATGCCTGACATCTGTCACACTGGCACATTGTTATAAGTGCAACGACTGTCACCATCAGTACTTTCACGCTGCGACACGGCCAACATGCCACTGTCACACTGTAATGTGGCCAACACCTGTCAATATCACATTGCGATGCGGCCAACACATGTCACAATTCCCACAGTGATATGGCCAACAGCTTTTAGTGAAATCAAAGACGATTGATCTGACTAGAAGAGACTCATTGAGTGATCCTAACCGGACACGTTCTCCTTTAGCCCCCCCCTCCCCCGGGCATCAATAACGGTGGTCACTCAAGACGAGTACTGTGTGCGACTGAGCTTTAGGCCAGCCTAATGGGGAGTGAAAAGGACACTTAGTCGTCACTGTGTCTCTCAATGGTCACCAGCTGGATCATTACATTTTAAAATCATTTCATGTACGGTCAAAGAAAGATTTTAAACCGGAATATAGATCTATCTATGGGGTGGCCAAATATGCGGTTCTTGTAGCAGTATGTGGCTCTTATAGCAGTATGTGGCTCTTATAGCAGTATGTGGCTCTTATAGCAGTATGCGGCTCTTATAGCAGTATGCGGCTCCCGTTACAATACTACGGCTCTTCAATGAGTTGTGTGCTGCTCCCAATGAGCCGGTTTCTTTTTTCAATAACCTAAATACTATTGGTCACTAAATACTACTGGCCACTAAATACTACTGGTCTCTAAATACTACTGGCCACTAAATACTACTGGTCACTAAATACTACTGGTCACTAAATACTACTGGTCACTAAATACTATTGGTCACTAAATACTACTGGTCACTAAATACTATTGGTCACTAAATACTACTGGTCACTAAATACTACTGGTCACTAAATACTACTGGTCACTAAATACTACTGGTCGCTAAATACTACTGGTCACTAAATACAACTGGTCACTAAATACTACTGGTCACTAAATACTATTGGTCACTAAATACTACTGGTCACTAAATACTATTGGTCACTAAATACTACTGGTCACTAAATACTATTGGTCACTAAATACTATTGGTCACTAAATACTACTGGTCACTAAATACTACTGGTCACTAAATACTACTGGTCACTAAATACTACTGGTCACTAAATACTATTGGTCAATAAATAAGTAAAGTGACTACAGTGCGGATCTTGAAAGTACTGAAAGGACTGCGGCCCCCAATCGACGTCATAAGTGTCCGCCCCTGGTCCGTACTTTATTATGCAGAGCCGGCCTTAGATATTTGGCGGCCCCAGGCAAAAGTAACATGGTGGCCCTCTTACATATTAATTTTATATAGTAATCATGAAACAGCAAAGTTGGACTAGATAGCGACACTAGTAAACGATTTTTTAATTAATAATAATTAATTAATAGACGAAAGAATATTGTGTTCAGAATTACATGAAATTTAATAGTTATGTTTATTTACAGGACAATTTTTCTACACTTTATGCTTGCGCAGGTAAATTCGTCAATTAAACTTGTATAATCCAACGATGATGTTATATCATTCTCAATGGAAATCAGGGCAATGTCTACCAGCCTATCTTGCGTCATTGTGGAGCGCAAATAAGTTTTAATTAACTTTAATTTTGAAAAACTGCGTCCTGCTGATGCAACAGTAACAGGTATTGTTAACAAAATGCGATAAAGCGTTTGTAACATTTGGAAAGACCTCATTTAATCGGTGTGCATTAAAAATACTTTAACACGTCAAGTGGAGATGTACCTTTAGGGGTATGACAAAAGTTAACGTTTTTAGTTCAGTAAATAAATTGAGTTCCTCGATGTCACTATCGATTTCCGTGATTGGTAAATGCGCAGAGGCAGAATTGCTAACATCAGAGAATACTTCATGTAAGCTTTTGCATTGTTTTTTTAGCATTGCGTCGTCACGATTTTTCAAGTCTGAAATTTTAAAGAGGAATCCAAAATTATTATTAAATTGTGTTAAATGTTCAAATCGTTCATTAAAAGACATTATAGCTTGATCCATCAACACGTTGAAGAAACCTATCCGATAGTTTTCTCTGGGATCTTGCACCGATTAATCTTCAGCAGATTCATATAAAAAAACTGTTTTTTAACTCTTTTTCGTCTCTAAGAAGTAACAATTGCCGAAAAACCCAATTCGTCATCACCATTTCCAGCTCTTCTGCTAATGACTTTGTTGCAATTTCCGATGCCTGGAAGCCATTTTCCTTAAACGAAATAAGAAACTCACGCAACTTTTGTAGTAGCTCAAAATTTAAATCCAATTCTATGCGTTATCACGCTGCATCGTCTTACTTAGCAAATTAATTTTATTTAGCATTTCATACCAAACTGACAATGTTACAAGGAACGGAAGTGTTTTAATTCTTTTTGCTAGAGAATTAGCTTCTGTTCTGCATTTTGGATTATTAGCTTTTCTGAGACCTCAACCAATGCGTCATATATATCACCAATTTGATAGCGAATGGCTTTTACACTGCTCACTTTACAATCCCATCTAGTGTCGGACAATGGTTTCACTCGTAAGATTTTTCACATGTTTTTTAATGATTTTGCCATCTTTGAACTGATGCAGAAAAAATAAAAACATAAATTTGCTGATCAATACCAAAAATACTTAGCAACTACAGAGGATTTAGCCACTGGCGGTGGAACAGAGGGGCAGCGGCCCCCCCCGTAAAAACTTTAAGGGGTGGCGGCGCTCCCTTGAATTTCCAGTCTGCCCCCCCCTAAAATTTTAACTTTGTTTAACTTTTTTTAACTCTTTTGTAATTCAGTTTTAGTTTATATGTATCATTTCTTTCATTTTCATGATTTATTTGATTTATTTCTTAAAGTTAATATTTGAAAGAAATTATAATTAATTTACATTTCTACAGTAATCACATTATTGAGAGCTGTTGTGGCATATTTCAAAACTAGTGGCAAGTATCCGGCTTTGCCCGGGTTAAAAATAAGGTTTTCTGTTTATTTAAGAAGCGTAATTTGATGTTTAATTAAGATTTAAAATAAGACGCGTAAAAAAGGATTTATTTGCATGCAATAAAAGGGTACATTTATCTTAAAGCAATGTGATACACAATATTTTTGCAGTTCCTCTCTCCTCCCTCTCTCTCTCTCTCTCTCCCTCTCTCTCTTCCTCCTCCCCTCCCTCCCTCTCTTCCTCCCTCCCTCCTCTCTCTCTTTCCATCCCTCCCTCCCCTCTCTCCCTCCTCCTCCCTCTTTCCCCTCCCTCCCTCTCTCTCTCTCTTAGGCATGACTGTAGCAAAAGATAACAATTCCTATGGATGAAGGAATGGAATGTAATAATGAAGCAAGTAATGTGATATTTGGTTCCCCGTACCGATCATATTTATAGTAAGTTAGCTATGTGGGAGAGAAGCTCAAAACCTGAAATCGGGGTAAAAGTTTGCCAATTTTCATGTCTTTGATATCCAAAATAATTAATTACAATCAAAGTACCCATTAAGATGGAACGAAACCTGTTTAAGAACATTCCCCATGTAATTTTGTGTACGTGTACCAAAGTTCACGTTATTTGGTTGTTGTGCTTATTAAAAAACATTAGCTTGTGAAAAGAGGACTTCCAAAAGGTTTAATAACAATGATATTATTGTAATCGTTAGTTTGCGCAAGCTATTGAACGAAAATAAAATAAAAATCGTGTTTTTAAATTTTTAAAAACAATGTAAATAATTTGTGATCTTTTAATTTTTTCAATAATTTTACAAATTTGGCGGCCCTTTGAATTTGGCGGCCCTGGGCAAATGCCCATATGCCCAGTGCTAAGGCCGGCCTTGTTATTATGTTCTATCATTCTAAATTCTCCAGCAGTATCGTAATGATTACAGAGCAGAGCGTGTTCAAAATTGTAAAAACAAAATAGTCTGTATTACACTACAGTTGAACAAATGGGCTGTATTTGTTTGGTAGAAGGTACTTAATGCATTAAATGCTATAAATGAAACATGAATAACAATGTTATACCCTTTACAAGTGAAAAAAATAAATTTGTTATAATCTTCACAACAGATAGTCATGGTACACACAAAAAAAAAAACCCACTCATTATAAAGATGAAAATTTGTAACAGATGCAGATGAATGTCAGGTAGTGTTGTTTTCGTTGACGAAAACTAAAACTAAAACTAAAATTAGCAGCAAGACTAAAACTAGACGAAAACTAAAATTATTACAGAAAAAACGAAATAAAAACTGAAACTAAAATATGACCTGGGGCTAAAACAACACTAGGGTCAGGTGCAAAACTAGGGTAGGGCGGAGGTGGGGGTCATCCCAGACAGCACTAGCTTTGTCCCCCCAGCAAGGGACAGACATATTTACCAGCTTAGTTTTTCCTGTATAGGGAAGGGGTTGCACGACTAAAGCTAGTGAGTGATGTCCCCTGTAAGGATAAGATGACATCTCTTAGATCCTATAAACCACTAAACGGGACATTATTTTTATGGTGCCCTTCGTTCATACCCCCACCATAGCCGATAGTGCAATGGCCATGGAGGCACCGCGGGAGATATATCGGGAACTTGAGCCATGACCTGAAAAATTTTCCTTGGTCCTCACCGGAGATCGAACCAGGTACCTTTCAGGTCGTCAGTCGGGCGCTTTACCGCACACGACCATCCGACTAAAGCACGTCAGTGTGTTGGATAACGCTATGAAGTTATTTTATTTTTTTTAAATATACCAAGAGGTTTGTTGTTGACAGGAGTGATAACATTCAGTTGATTTTTTTTTTAATTTTAAATCAAAGATGAATTAATTTTAAAAACAATGACACTTATAAATGAATCAAAGTAAGAATTCACAAAACATGGTTGCAATATGGCGAAACGTTGCATTAAGTCCAGGCGCATATAAATGTGATCCAAGGGACACAACTCAAGAAAATAATCGACGATGTACAGGTAACTCTTGACAACCCAAAAAAGATATTACAAACAATTAAAAGAGGGGGAAAAAAAAAGACATTTTAGAACAAGAATCATAAGATCTAATCTGGTTATCGCTAGCATCCAGTAATTATGGTCTACGGCAGTCTATGTCTATGGCCATCTTTAGAAAAAAAAAGAAGTCATGTGAAAATCAAACTGTATGAATACGATTTCATCTTTACAACTATCCACGACGTACATTACTAAAAAGAAAATTTAAATCGCGTCACAGATTTAGGATAAAATGCAAAAATTATCTTTGTTCCCCCTCCACTCTCCTCAACCATAATACCTTCAGATTACTTGCACCTTTTGGTTATATACCCCCCCCTAATTGGGTCTAGTTACATGTTTCAAATGTCCTTGTAATTCCAGCCACCGTGGTGCGTGTGTATTGGAGAGTAAGAACCCGTCCACATGTCTGCCCATCAATCCAGAAAGATGACAAGAGAGACAGAACAAGCCCCTCCTCCCACACGGACCGTCTCGCAAGTGGGCCGGCGCTGATCAATGTAATCCATCGGTCATCGAATTTACTATCCTCGTCAATCAATCAAACGGATTAAATTCTCAAGCAAGGTGTAACAAACGAGCGGGGAGCGGGAGTGGAGAAACAAAAATAAAAATGACAGTTGAAGTCCAGAAACTCATTTATCATCCGGCAGGAACCGCGGCAACGGAGAACAGTCTGGGCACACAATGGAGGTTAAAGAACAACGAGGACGACGACGAAGATGGAAGGGTGGAATGGTTCCGCGCCGATAGATTTCCGATGGGTCGGGCTGATGCGCGGAAGTCGGTCCGGAGATAAGATGACAACAGACGGATGAGATATCTGGATGAGGTAGCCAGAGCTAACTCGTAAAGCAGATATTAATCTGTTCGGAGCAGATATTGAACTGATTGAGCCGCTACTTTATGTTTCCCCATCGTATCAAGTTTCAAATCATGGGACGTCACCATCAATTTTTTTGTATCTATTTATTTCAGTTTTACTTTTTTTGTTTGTTTTTTTGTTGTTTTGTTTTGTTTTTTTGCTTGAAAAGATTTTAACAGGGAAACAACAGGTTGTTTTAAAATATCAAACCGAGCGTGAAGCGTTGTTCATCTCATATATTAATTGGTGTGATGTTTGTATTGTATCATTCGACGCAGAGTGATTTCATTCTAGGGCAAAACTTATGCATGGTCAATATGACATAAAATTATTACATTCATACAAAACAGGGGCGTCGTCCTTAGTTTGGGGAAGCACTAGGTAGAGTAATAATAGAGATATTTTTTTGGGGGAAATCATAGGCAGAGACTATTAGAGCGGTATTGGGGGAGTTCATAGGCAGAGACTATTAGAGGTTAGCTGTGGGAGTCAGAAGCAGAGAGACTATTAGATACATTGGGGGGGAGTTCATAGGCAAGAGACTCATTAGAGATATTGGGGGGAGTTCATAGGCAGAGACTATTAGGAGATATTGGGGGAGTCATAGGCAGAGACTATTAGATATATTGGGGGAGTTCATAGGCAGAGACTATTAGAGATATTGGGGGAGTTCATAGGCAGAGACTATTAGAGATATTGGGGGAGTCATAGGCAGAGACTATTAGAGATATTGGGGGAGTTCATAGGCAGAGACTATTAGAGATATTGGGGGAGTCATAGGCAGAGACTATTAGAGATATTGGGGAAGGGGGGATTACATGCAGAGACAATTAGAGATATTGGGGGAGTCATAGGCAGAGACTATTAGAGATATTGGGGGAGTTCATAGGCAGAGACTATTAGAGATATTGGGGGAAAGCCATAGGCAGAGACTATTAGAGATATTGGGGAAAGGGGATTTATATGCAGAGACAATTAGAGATATTGGGGGAGTCACAGGCAGAGACTATTAGAGATATTGGGGGAGTCATAGGCAGAGACTATTAGAGATATTGGGGGAGGGGGATTATATGCAGAGACTAAGATATATTATTGGCACTAGCCAACAACATCTACAGGGCCCCCATAAAGCAACAGACAAAATAAGAGAATGCGTGCTGGGGAGAGCCCTTCGAAGCACCCCATGCGTACTGCCTAGTTTTCCCCATCCATTAGAACGACTCTGCCCGCAGACGAGGTGAAGAGGCGAATGTCAACAACATGTCACGTGATATTAGCCAGACAATGAAATAGATGACATCATGCACGCCGGCCATCGATTCATCTTCTGAGACCAAAACGTACAAAAAACTTTTCGAAAGGTGAAAGGTGAAAAAGTTCATGCGATAACAGTATGGCTGGAAGGAAAATGTGTCAACAACATGTATAAACAAATGGGAAATGGCGGGAAAATGGTCACAACTTTAAAAACAACCTTAAATACTTTCACATCCTCAGCGGGCATGCAGGTAGGCTTGGGCTCCTACTACAAACACTCTAAAGAATGAACTAAGACAAAACAAAAAAATGGCCATCATCGAATGGGGCCCGTTGAATCGTAACAGACTGGCCCATGTCCGAAGATGGCCAAGGGACATGTTCAGATATCATAATAAAAAAAAACATTACACTGTTTCCTCTTACCTTGCGCTCAAAAAAAAGATCAAATAAAACTCTGGATTGTGGCTTTCTCCACTGTTAATCCGTCAGGTGATAAGAATCTGTAAATAGAAACAGAAAAATGTGCGTGTTAAGGCTATTGCCTCAAAACTGCAAGTTTCAGCATTCTATAAAAGGGTTTCAACGTTTCGTTGTACATACATACTTATTTTATTTTGACCTGTTCTTGACGGAACATGGTCACGTGTTAATGGCGTTTGGGTGAATCAGTGACCTTTTAAAAAAAAACTGTCAAATTCTGGGAATACATCCCAAGAAAGACAATCCATAAAAACTTCATCAAGATAGTCTCCCCTTCCCCTTGGAAGAAAGATAGAAAGAAAGAAAGAAAGAAAGAAAGAACGAAGGGAAAGAAAAAAAAACTGGTATCATCACAACCGCCCAAAGAGGTCCTGCTCGAGGCACCAAAGCTCCGTTTGTGTTTACATTTGCTAGGCTCCGCTGCTTTCATAATGAGTTAGAGCCCTTTCCTCTAAAATCTGCCCCCAATTTTCTCTGGGCATTCCCACCCCAAGTTTGGTTTGAATACAAGAGAAGGAGCCGAGGAGCTACGTTTGCTCACGTCACAGTCAAAACTCACACAACCTTGGGGCGTCTTAACTTGTATAGTGTGTGTATATACCCTGATCTACCTCAGCTCACCCCGCAGTCTAGAATGTCCAGGCCATAGTTTACCCTATCTTTGTGTGTGTGTGTGTGTGTGTGTGTGTGTGTGTGTGTGTGTTTGTGGTGTGTGTCTGCGCGCTATAACCCACCAAGATCATTCTAAAAACAAAATGGTTATGCCCCATTATTTTCAATAGTGGATTTTAAAATTGAATCGATCTATGAATGAGTTTTAAGTTAACGAACTGACACCTCCTCCTCCATTAGTACTAACAAATTGACCCACATGTCAGGTCGGGTGCTCCGTATTGGGGAAGCACTGCCTCTAGGGCCAGCGGTTCTCAACAGTGGGGTATGCGCACCCCCAAGGGGTTACGGGGTGGCATATGCAGGGATACGCAACCATGTGTAATTTTCGTTTTAAAACACAACCAATGAGGTTGAAGCAGGTCACACCGGTCTGGCTCCAATGAGTAGGTACCTGCGGACATATTTTCCCACCCTTGGGGGTCAAGTCGTGAAAAAGGCTGAGACCGTTGCCTAGAGAGGGGGGGGGACACCTATTAACATCCTTTCTTGTGTGTGTATGTAATCAGGAGTAATGGGGTGGAGTAGGCACCACAGCGTGAAGGGGTTTAAGCATAGCTAATTCATTATAAATCTCGCATTAAAGTCCCATAATTCTTACTTTTATAAGTCGTTTTTTTAACCTCTCAAGAATTACTCCCCCCCTATTACCCAGGTCAAAAAAAAAAATTAAAAGTTAAATTTATAAATAATTTATTAACACGTCATTCCTAGAAAAATAAAAACGGAGTAAATTTTGGCGTTTTAAAAAACTAAATCTGGCAAGTGTAACAGCAGACGTGAGTATCTAGTTGCCACAGTTGTTTACCTAAATGTTTACCTTGAAATCTTAACACTTTTATCAACAAGTCCCCCCCTTTCCCCCCCCCCCCCCCCGCGCCAGAAACTACAAATCTTGCTTAAAAAAAAAATTCTTTGTGGGTAGGTCGTATGAAAATCTGACATAAATGTTGTTTTCATTCAGACCACACAAAAAAGTGGAACATTCCACAAAAATGAATGATCTTTTTTAAGAATTCAATAATTTTTGCTAATGTTAAAAACATTTTAAGTCAAGGAGTAGCTAGCGATAAAGACAAGATTATTTCTGTTTGGTTGTGCATGAATGGAAAAATAGCTTATGCTGACCATCAGGTAAGGGCGTTGGGGGGAGGGGGTGGAGAGAGATAAGGTTACTCCACTCTCAACCCTCATTTCGGAACTTGAATATTAACCACCACTGGTGAAGGCGAAATGAATCCACAAATTCAGGTTTATCATACGCAACAGTGAGACTTGGTTTGAAAAGTTTGTTTTCTTTTTAAAGTTAAAACAATTTTATTCCAACATATTAGAAAATGTCCGTTTCCCGGTCAACTGAACTGTCTGTTTTAGGACATTCTAGGACCGTGGGGGCACAGATAATTAAGTTCATCGGACAACGATATGTTTTTCATTTCATTATTTTTTGTAATTCACATACTGAGTGTTTAGTTTGTTTGTTGTTTTTTTTTTTTTTTTGAACTGCCGAGAAAGTTGACCGTGTTCTTATGCTGACCATTGGTTGAGTGTGAGTGTTTGGTGAAGGCTATTTTGTGCAAAGGTGTTTAACATGTTTTGGTGAAGTGCTACTTAGCTTTGTGCATGTGTTTAACATGTTTGGTGAAGGCTTTTTGTGCATGTGTTTAACATGTTTGGTGAAGGCTATTTTGTGCTTGTGTTTAACATGTTTGGTGAAGGCTATTTTGTGCATGTGTTTAACATGTTTGGTGAAGGCTATTTTGTGCATGTGTTTAACATGTTTGGTGAAGGCTATTTCGTACATGTGTTTAACATGTTTGGTGAAGGCTATTTTGTGCTTGTGTTTAACATGTTGTTGATGAGAAGCCCCTTCAATCGTGTCCTCATGCATCCTCCACAAATGGGATAGAAAGTTAGCAGGTACTTTCCTGTTGGTTTTGTCCTACACTCGCGTGTTTAGTGTGTAGTGTATGTGTGTAGTGTATGTGTGTAGTGTATGCGTGTAGTGTATGCGTGTAGTGTATGCGTGTAGTGTATGTGTGTAGTGTATGTGTGTAGTGTATGTGTGTAGTGTATGTGTGTGGTGCATGTGTGTGGTGTATGTATGTAGTGTATGTGTGTAGTGTATGTGTGTGGTGTATGTGTGTAGTGTATGCGTGTAGTGTGTAGTGTATGTGTGTAGTGTATGCGTGTAGTGTGTAGTGTATGTGTAGTGTATGTGTGTAGTGTATGTGTGTTAACTACATGTGTCTGTTGTCAGACGTTCATATTTTTCAAGCAGTTTTTTTTTTTACTGTTTCATTTGTATTAACGACAAAGGCAAAATGCCCGTTAAACTGTGACAGTGGCTCTCAAATGTTTGCGCATCGCGACTCACTAACACAACAGATTTTGTTTTTGTTTTATTTTTGTTTTTATTTTCGCGACCCACCTGCAAAGATAAAACTAAACGAAATAAAGAATAATTTTTAAAAAAAAAAGTCTGTAACTTGTATATTGAGGTTTCTTCTTTCACTTCAACGATAAACAGGACATTTAGTTTCGTGCCATCCAGAGTAACACAGAGTAACACGGAGTAACACAGAGTAACACAGAGTAACACGGAGTAACACAGAGTAACACGGAGTAACACAGAGTAACACGGTTGTTGGAATTACGGAGACGTCGGTTCGCGATCGTTTAATTAATTTTACAATTTCAAATATTGTCGCCGCCCACCTGAACTGCGTCCCGCGACCCACACTTTTTGAGAAACACCATACAATGAGAACCGCTGAACAAACCAGACAGAAGTGTGCGATAGAGATCTAACCAAAACGATAGGCAAATATCCAGACGCCGGTAAGGTCCAGTGTTAACGGATTCCAGCATTTGATATGGACAATTAATTTTGCTTGGTATTTTATTATTCCCCCCCCCCCAAGACTTCGCCGATGTTACGAAGGGGAAGAAAAAAATTATTCCTAATAGGTGTGCTACGTGTCACGTGACGGAATCAGGAAACGGGTCACATGACATGTATTAAACTGTCTATTTATACCCTGGGTACACAATGATAATGGTAAGAGAATTATGACAGGGTGGAGGTGTAATACAGGGAAAGAGGGGGGAGGGGGTATTATGAATGGAAGGGTATTTGTAAAATAAATGGGACAAAAGGGGCTATAATAAATTGAAAGAAACATACAAGTTTTATGTAAGGATATCGACTTAATAAATTAAAATAAAGGAGCATAATAAATGGGAAGAAAGGGGTGATAATAAATGAAAATAAAGGGGTATATTAAAGAAGAGGAAAATGTTACAATAAATAGGAAGGCAGGAGGTACACAGTAAATAAATGGGGTCATTTTTATAACGAGCACGGTGGGTGAATAATAAATGAATCAGGAGAGGGTTTCTATACACTGGGAAAGGGGGGAGGGGTCTCACAAACAGCATTGGGGAATGATAGAATACGTGAGTGTGCGGTGTAAACCAAAACAATGTCCAGTGTATTGTTACCTATAGCATAGATCACTTTGAAAGTGGAGTTTACCCATTTTTTTTTATTTTTAGTCGTCTTTAGATAACAGGGCCCAGCCTAATGGCTCTGTCTGTAACTTAGATACAGGGCCCAACCTAGTGGCTCTGTCTGTAACTTGGACAACAGGGCCCAGCCTAATGGCTCTGTCTGTAACTTAGATACAGGGCCCAGCCTAGTGGCTCTGTCTGTAACTTGGACAACAGGGCCCAACCTATTGGCTCTGTCTGTAAGTTGGACAACAGGGCCCAACCTAGTGGCTCTGTCTGTAACTTGGACAACAGGGCCCAACCTAGTGGCTCTGTCTGTAACTTAGACAACAGGGCCCAACCTATTGGCTCTGTCTGTAAGTTGGACAACAGGGCCCAGCCTAATGGCTCTGTCTGTAACTTAGATACAGGGCCCAGCCTAGTGGCTCTGTCTGTAACTTGGACAACAGGGCCCAACCTATTGGCTCTGTCTGTAAGTTGGACAACAGGGCCCAACCTAGTGGCGCTGTCTGTAAGTTGTATTAGGACAAGCGCCCCAGCGGTCAAAAAAACCCAATTTAAATTTAAAATGTAAAAAATATAAAATTTTGACGTGAATTTTTGTTTACAAAGAACTCAGATATGCTAAAGTTTTTTTTTTGTATGTATCCATTCAACGCACAAAGGTCAAAGGTTTAACGCACAAACAAAACATAGCACCTATTTATTTACATCTCTCGTAACTTGAGACAGGAAGTTTCACATAGCCCAAGGTTCAAGATCGACCATATTTATATCGGGCGACTCGGCGAATACCATACATTTATAGACATCACACTCCCATACATTGACAGACATCACACTCCCATATACTGATAGACATCACACTCCCATACACTGATAGACATCACACTCCCATACATTGACAGACATCACACTCCCATACATTGACAGACATCACACTCCCATACACTGATAGACACCACACTCCCATACACTGATAGACATCACACTCCCATACACTGATAGACATCACACTCCCATACATTGATAGACATCACACTCCCATACACTGATAGACATCACACTCCCATACACTGATAGACATCACACTCCCATACACTGATAGACATCACACTCCCATACATTGATAGACATCACACTCCCATACATTGATAGACATCACACTCCCATAATTGATAGACATCACACTCCCATACACTGATAGACATCACACTCCCATACATTGATAGACATCACACTCCCATACACTGATAGACATCACACTCCCATACACTAATAGACATCACACTCCCATACACTGATAGACATCACACTCCCATACACTGATAGACATCACACTCCCATACACTGATAGACATCACACTCCCATACACTGATAGACATCACACTCCCATACACTGATAGACATCACACTCCCATACATTGACAGACATCACACTCGACATACATTTCATGTGGGGGAAGCAACCAAAGACCGTAGTAATTCCTCTGGTATCGTGTGTTCAAACTTCGACTTGTGTACAAAAATAAAATATGTTTTTACAAGTTTATTAATAGCGATTGGTCTTGTTTTTTTATTTTTTCGCCTGAGACATGTCGTCTAAAAAACAACAACAACAAAAAATAAGTGTAAATAATACAAATAAAAAAACCACTGTGTGTACATGCATACGTAAGGACAGACTGGCCAGAAGACAGGTAGGTTGTCGGGTTATACAAGCAGTCAGACAAATAAATTAATGTAGCTAGGGGAGCCATACAGGCATGACGATACATTGTTGAAGAAGAGTAAGACTGCAACGAGAACACCTCCCTAATGTGAGACACGGGCTAATAGGCAGGCAGGCAGACAGAAATATAAATTGATCGATTAGGACTGGTGGATGGACAGAGACAGGCAGGCAGTTTAACAGACGGACAGGAAGGCGGAAAGGCTGGCAAGCAGACAGGGTGGCAGATAGATAGGTAGGTAGGTATAGGAAGGTGTAGGTAGGTAGGAAGGTGTAGGGTAAGAAGGTAGGTAAGCAGGCGAGCAAAGAAATAGACAGACAGACAGACAGATAGATAGATAGATAGATAGATAGATAGATAGATAGATAGATAGATAGATAGATAGATAGATAGATAGATAGATAGATAGATAGATAGATAGATAGATAGTAAAAGATCCAATGTTTAAACACTGCAACAATGGTTTTGTAGTTAACACAGTGATAACATAACGATATGTTTTTATTAATTTGTCTTTTCCTATTTTTTTCCTACGCTGTTTAAAAAAAATGGCTAAATTGTCTCCCCCCCCCCCCCGCAACCCACTAGAATTGCTCCAGTCCCAGTGTATGGAAACTGTTCCAGTGTGAAACCGCCAAACCATGACAATCCAGTCAATGAAGTTGGGCCACGCCTACCAGCCATGAGTCACTGTGTAACTTTAAATTGAATGATTTATCGGCATTGAGTTTAAAAATGAGTTGTTTTTTCAGCTTTACAAAAAAAAATGTTGTGAGAGGAAGAAAGAGGTGAAGAAGCAGAGAGAGAGAGAGAGAGAGAGAGAGAGTGAGAGAGAGAGAGAGAGAGAGAGAGAGAGAGAGAGAGAGAGAGAGAGAGAGAGAGAGAGAGAGAGAGAGAGAGAGAGAGGTTTCAATAAGAAGATATTGTGACGTGGTCACGTGCGATACAGCGGAACGGAAATGAATGAAAGAATCGAACCGTGCCAGCCATAGATATATAAAGAATGGTGCCAGGCAAGCTTTTGAGAGATGGAGTTTTTCCCCCTCACGTTGTATGAGGAGTTTCTTCAGACATGGAATTCATCAGGGGTGGAGAATTGTGATCCATTTGGGGCAAATTTGGTTAAATACGCGAAACCAATAAAATGTACTTAATAATCATGAAAAAAAAATTAATAAAGAAATAGATCTTTACATGAAACAAAAAAAAAACCCGTGCTATGTTGTTGTTTTTTTAGGAATATTTATTTCAAACGGGCGCTAGTGTTTAAATTGACGTTGAAATATTTGTCAATAAAAAAATCTGCAATAAACAGGAACAAAAATATTTTGTATAAAATGTTGGCAAGTGAAGCTGAGGTTAATTTTAAAATAAAAAATTTGGGCCAGAAAATGATTAATTTAAAAAAAATAATAATGGATCCGATTTTATGAAGAATAAAAAATTTAACTCAGGCCATGAGAGTTATCGTATGAAATAATAATTAAGGCGAAATGATTAAATCACTTTCGATGAAGATGATTATTCAAACTTCAAGAGTATTCAAGACTGAACAGAATGATTTACTTCCGGAAACGATGTGACTCTGGCCCTAGAGAGTGATAGAATCAGTTGTGAGGACATCACGATGTTCAAGTGTGCTACCGTTAGATTGAATCGCTATAAAAGATATCATCAAAGTTGCAAGTGCAGAAATTGAAAGATATTCATAGATAACTAAAGCAATTTATAACACGAAGCTATTAATTGATTTTTTTAAAAATTGGTTTGATAATATGCAAATTCATCGGAGTGTTTTGTTTTTAATAATATGGAAATAATTAAATTTCATGATTAACAATGTAATCCTCGAATAATTGTTAAACGAAATCCCTCACTTATTTAACTCACTTAAAACAGAATTCGGTGTCTTTTTTTTTATTAATTTATTATTAATATTTTTTGGAGAAAATATAGTTAAAAAGTCATACATTTTTGTAAAGATTGTCTTCTATCCTTTAAAGTAAACTTTGACCTTTTTTTCCATCTTTGATAATTTACTTGATAATTTCTGCTAAAAGACGATTTAAAAAGTTTGAATATATACAGAAATAACCTTTAAGTCAGACATCTATAGGCAGTAAAGACAGCACACGATATTTTGTGATGTCGACCCAGTATCCTGTGCAAATCTGTCATTTTAAATATTCCCCAACATGTGCAGACTGAATGTTACATAATTTAGCACCAACCCATGAAACAGTTCAAAATTTTATTTTTCGTTTTTTTTTTCCAATTTGTGACATCACTTGAGTGTAAAAATAATGGCGTGCAAAGGGAGAATTCTCGGCAAATAAATTCATTTTTTAAAATGATATTTTTAAAACCCTTTCTACGTGCGCTTCCGACCAATCACGTAAATAATACACTGACGCCCCGTATTGTAAAGAGGTCTCCAAGATGTTTGGTTGGTGGCCCTTTATCCACGTTTGATTCTCACATCAGGCCCGCAACGAAAAGGGGAGAGAGGGGTAACATGAGCAATTACACTGGGGGCATTACAATTTTGGGGAAGCTGGTGGCAATCGGATGAGGGCCCCCTCCCACCGTTTTTATATATTGTCAGGAACCCCCCCCCCCAGGGATCGAAGACTTAATGGAGGCTGCACTGTCTCCCCATCTTCAAAGACAGCTCGGCAAGAAATACATTGGCGTTGAATAGCATTTTAACATTAATACACCTAAACACCAACCACACATAACGTTATCCCATATAAAGAAGAAAATGTGCAAAAAAAAAACTTGGAAAACTTTTATTTTTTAAAAGGAAGTTGAGAAAACTGCACCGATTCCGTTCAAACACCCACCCCAACCAACCAAAGTGTTCTATTTACCCTTCTCGTCATACGAACCTGTGTACAAAAAGTAAAAATAAATTGATTCACGACCTAAATGAACCACAATAACTACTTTACAAAAATATTAATAACAGACTTGTCCGCCCAGACACATTCCCTATAGAACTGTGTTACCTCTGGGGAATTCCACCTAGTTGTTGTATAGAGGAAATAAAGCGATCTGTGTGAACTGCGGCGATTACTGCATAGAAGTCTGGTGTTTGGACGTTGTACTGTTGATTCAGAATTACACAGACTAGGGTGGCATTCAAAGGAACTGAACTGAAGTTTTTTTTCTAAATCGTCAGAATGATAAAGAACGGATTGAAAACTGCCGAGAAAAGTCACAGCCCATTTTTTTTAAGATCAGCTAAACACAATTCTTATTTTAGTAACAACTTACCGTGGTTGGGGGTGCGGGGGTGGATGGGAATGAGACATTGGTCTACCATAAGTATCTGAAGCTGATATAAACACAAGTTCAAAGGTCAACCAACCTTTCAGTAATAAGATACTCTGGCTATTTATTTATTTTATTTCAATTTTTTTTTATTTCCCTAGAGTAGCCCGTGAAAGAAATAGATGTTCTCGAATAAATAGATGTTCCAGTATAAATAGATGTGCCCGTATAAATAGATGTTCCCTATAAATAGATGTTCCCTATAAATAGATGTTCCCTATAAATGGATGTTCCCGTATAAATAGATGTTCCCGTATAAATAGATGTTCCCTATAAATAGATGTTTTCCGTATAAATAGATGTTCCCGTATAAATAGATGGTCCCGTATAAATAGATGTTCCCGTATAAATAGATGTTCCCGTATAAATAGATGTTCCCGTATAAACAGATGTTCCCGTACAAATAGATGTTTCCCAATAAACAGACCCTCGTATAAATGGATGTTCCCATTAGTGGATGAGTTTGTTTGAGCTGTTGTTTATTTCAAACTCAAATGTCGACCTGGTTATAAGTGGTTTTAGTGAGTAATCAAAATGATAGACGGATCGTGAGTTTGGAGGGGTGTGGTGAGGTGGGTAAAGGTAGGGCAGGGGTGCAGAAAAAACGCCCAAAATACATGGTTGATAGGTATAGATACGTGCACAAAAGTGAAAATGCATTGTGTTTAAAATTCATGTATGTTTGATATTTTTCTACAACCTGCTGCCCACGCAATACAGATCAGCCAAACACAAATCAGCCAAACACAAAACAGCCAAACACAAATCAGTCAAACACAAATCAGCCATACACAAATCAGCCAAACACAAATCAGCCAAACACAGATCAGCCATACACAGATATACTTAAAATGTTAAATAACTTGGTATTTCACAGACTACTGTCTGCCTCTTCAATGATAAGAAGATAAAGAACAGATTTTATTTTTTTTAATAAATAACTACGAAACATTTCATTATAAACAAAAATTATTAAATAAAGTATTTCTGGAATCCTCAAGACACCCACAAATAATCAGCAAAATGACCTCATCACTAGACAGTACATGATCGTACAATTGTAACTGTGCGTACAATTGTAACTGTGCGTACAATTGTAACTGTGCGTACAATTGTAACTGTGCGTACAATTGTAACTGTGCGTACAATTGTAACTGTGCGTACAATTGTAACTGTGCGTACAATTGTAACTGTGCGTACAATTGTAACTGTGCGTACAATTGTAACTGTGCGTACAATTGTAACTGTGCGTACAATTGTAACTGTGCGTTGTACAACTGTCATAATTATATTTTCCTTCACTTTCCTTCAGCTATATTTGGGCTCTTTATGGGTGGGGGGGGGGGGCGGACCCTGGATTTTCTGGCTGCGGCACCGCATAAAACAACTTATCAACGGTTCTGATAAGAAAAAGTGTTTCCATACTGGCCAAGATGGGAAACGCTAATTATATAGATGTGTCTAGATGGATGTGTGGGCTACAAGTCCGGACACAGAGGGCGGCGTGAATAGCCGTCTTCGGTCGCGATAGATAAAAAACATTATTCAGTTGATAATCGAATCTATACAGTTTCTCCACACCCTTTTCATCAACTGTACTCGATAATATCGCATAATCCAGGCACTGGCGTTGAAAAGGTTTCTAGAATAACGAGAGATTCCCGAGGCGGGAAGAAAGAAACTTATTAAAAGAGCGAATCTTTTTTTTTTTCCCGCTTCCCCTTGTAATCGAAAGAGGGAGATTTCTACCACTAGATGGCCTGTATTTACAGCTTTACATTTCTGTATATGATTCTACGCCCCGTCTTCCTCTCATTCTTTAACATAATAATATTCCTTTATATTTTTTTTCATCACCGTCGTGTCCATTTTCTGGCCCTTTTATTGTTTTAATGCATTGTACATTTATATTGGGTTTATTTGTTGTTTTTTTTTTATTTCAAACATGGCGTGCCTGACCACAAGTAAATTGTTTACTAATGTCGGCGACCAAGAACACATGGGGGACTTTTTGTTTTACGACAACCTGGTATTGACTCTCTACAGCTCCAACATTACCCCGTTACATTGTAAAAGGTCAATCATCTGCATCAGACACGGTCTATCGATCGGTTGTGTCGGTTACCATCATCTGTGTTTGTCGGTCTCCAGGTATCTTATAATGGGTATGCATGCCTGTTACAATCATGCGTATGTCTGTTACAATAATGTGTTGACTTTGAGCTACTATTGTCAAGTTTTAAGTTCGGGTCGGACATATGCTCGACCAGGGCCGGACAACCTGGCGATAGTCCCTTAACCGACGTGGTCGTTGGGGGGGGGGGAACAAAAGGACACATCAAGAGACATACAAATATGTCGTGTTTTCCTACGTCTGTCTGTGGATGTGGCCTCGTGGATCTGGTGGCGCCCATCTCCTCCCCAAGTCATCGGCGAATTTTTTTTTGGCTTTTACCGGGGATCGAACCCTCTACCCTTTGCGTGTGAGTCAACAATCGACTTCGCAAGCCTAAGGCCAGATAAAATATAGTGACAATATCAAAGGGCACAATTTAATTTTCATCCGTTTTTTTCGTCTTCATTCAAACTTCGTAAAATCCAAATAAAAAGCATCCAAGAATGGTATACAATTCTTAGACAAGAAGAAAAGAAAGAACAAAAAATAACTATATATTAGAGATTCGGCATTTGGATTCAAACACCGATCCCGCGTTCTGTAGTTCGATCCCGCGAGTTGATGCTTACACTAAAAACTACCACCTGTGTGCAGACGTGGGGGAATATCATCACTACGATAATTCCCCGCCTAGGACAGAAAGAAACATGGATAATGCTCTTAACTGTTAAATGACTTAGTGACAAACAGTATCAGTCAACAAAACTGATATTTGAAGTAGCCCGCCTATGAAAGTGTGGAAACACTGCTAGGTCACTTAACAGTTTGAGGACTTATTTACATCAGTACTAGTCAACAATGCCTACGACAGTGTGAAACACGGATAGTTCACTTAACAGTTTGAGGATTTAGTTACGGCAGTGCCCAACTGCCCATACAAAGCTGTTGTTTGAAGTGGCAACGTACAAATATTAAAACAGCAAAGGGATAAAGTCGATGGTTCTAAACTTAGACAGCTCGAGACCCCCCTATGAAACATCCCTTCTTTTCTGTTAAAAATAAGAACTAAAAAATGAAGAGTATTTATTCTGGAATAAGAAATTATTCAAAGTTTCTGCGACCCCATTGTAAAATCATCTCGCGACCCAACTTTTGGGCCCGCGACCCACACTGAATAGAGGAGAACCACTGTATTAGGTTCATATCGTGCTAGCTAATTAACGTGAAAAGCTGCCTCGAATCTAACTGATCAATAACATTGCACAACACTTGAATTGATATCAATCATGTTCTAAACTAAACCCTAGTCTTACAAGCAGAAATGAATAAACCGTAAATGAAGATTTTTTTTTGTGTTTTGATTTAACAGTTTTTTTTACTTGTAAACAATAACTTGTTTGGCCAATATTGTGGTTGTTTTATTTTGTTTTTTCAAAAACCATTATCAAAAATATGTATCTAAGTATTGATTTAAAACTTATTAATTCATTTACTTTTTATTGATACTAAAGTTGTGATCTTAAAAAAAAAAGACAAGGTCTGGGCAAATGCAAGGGGAAACTACTCTGACATACAGTCACCGAAGAACGTTCGAGGCAGTGTGTGTCATTTCAAAATTAAAGATTCTTTACAACTGTGGCACAGAGCGAACATAGGAAAAAAGGACAATAGAAAGTTAACATTATTATTTCCGTGGTTGACCAGCGGCGGAGAAGACTCAAAATGTTAAAGGGGGGATTGGCCTCCTAAAAACCCCGTGCCAA
This sequence comes from Bulinus truncatus, assembly GCA_021962125.1. NCBI lineage: Eukaryota > Metazoa > Mollusca > Gastropoda > Planorbidae > Bulinus > Bulinus truncatus. Next base: position 953,745 of record JAGDYQ010000052.1, on the reverse strand, counting down.
GTGGCCATTAAGTCTCGTGGGTGGGGGGGGGGGGGGCTGTGACGACGCCAGAGACGACAGTGTCCGCAGTGAATTGTTCACCCATTTAAATACTGTATACGCCTACAGTTTATACACTGTTAGAGAAATGCTGCTAAAGTTTTGGCTGTAGCACAGATTTATAAACTATGCATTTGCCGACAGGTTTTACCTAATTTTCTTAGGTCGAGGACCTAAAGTACGATCCCAAGTGCAAACATGCACGCACCCAACGGTCTCAAACCTTAATTAAATACAGGGCCGTCTCAACTGGCCCCCGTGCACATCAATGTGCTGGGTGGCCCTTGAAAACGGGCCCCCCCCTTTTTTTAAATTTAATTTCAAGCAATTTTAGCTGAATGTGTATATTTGAATATACGACACGGTTTTATTCGTGCTTTTAATTTACATTTTGAATTTGTTGAAAGTAAACGGAAAAAAAAGTTGCTAAAAGGGAAAAAAAAACTACTTTTCAATGCGGTTTTGCTCTTCAACTCGCTTCACTGAGTTTCTATATGTCATTGACGGTGTTCATACACCAGCTTACTGAACAAATGCAAAACTATGTTACACTATGTTACACATAATATAAATACGGAAATGCTAATAAAGTTTTGGCTGTAACACAGATGTATGCACTCTGTGACTGTGTCACACTGGATGCTTCTGCCTAAAATATTAATGTGTTCAAACTATATGACAATTTCTTACTGTGTGACATTGTTACACTAAAGACGGCTACAGTAAATGTTTTCCCCACAGCCAATGCCTGTAACACACTTTCCAAACTGCGTGACATTGTTACATAATACCCAGCTACATAAATGTTACTCCACAGCCAATGCCTGTAACACGCTTTCCAAACTGCGTGACATTGTTACATAATACCCAGCTACATAAATGTTACTCCACAGCCAATGCCTGTAGCACACTTTCCAAACTGCGTGACATTGTTACACTCAAAAGTTTATCCCAGCTCCGCGTCGGTAACACAATTTCCAAAATCAAGAGGTGTAACTCTTGTCTAAACTATCGCTATAAATCCCCCCCCCCCTTTTTTTCCCTCTTCCTCATACTGTATAGTAACAGTATCTGATTTTGAGTAATCAACTATACAATGAGCGCAACATAGTATAATCACCAAACAACCCTTAACCCCTCCACCCTCCCTTCCCCTTTCCCCACCGCTCTCCACCACAGACACAGCAATTCTTATCATCAGGTTCGGTCAGAATGACATATGCGCAGGCCTGTTAGATACGCGAAAAATAAAAAATATATAGGTCATTTTGCCAGTGAAGCAGGTTCTAATTACAAGGGGCATAAATAGTGGGGGGGGGGGGTATTTTAAAAAGCAACAACCATTCAAAGTTCATAAAAGACTCAATGTGTTTGTGAAATGGACCTCCAGCCGTTAAATATACCTCCACCACACCGACCGATCACAAAGAGTCAGTTGACGTGTATCTATTTATCTGTTGTCTATCGGTGGATCACAACAGACTCAAAGAGTCAGTTTACCCCTATATGTCTGTCGGTGGAGGCTCGTTGACGCTTTGGTTGCTGTAGCACGACCATCTGAATGCTATGGGGTACGGTTTCGAATCCCAAGTCAGCAAACTTTTTCTTGTATGAATCCTGGCATATTCGGTCAATGGTAGGGGGGGGGGGGTGAAAGAAGGGCACGACAACAAACGAATAAACAAATGTCGCATTATTTTTGGTTCATGTGATACAGAGACGAACACATCACATTTACAGACACTTTAATGATACAGAGACGAACACATCACATTTACAGACACTTTAATGATACAGCGATCTGTATGTAGGCCTAATCGGTAGACTGGGCTGTACGTCCGCTCAATTGACCGGGCTGTACGTCCACTCAGATGACCGGGCTGTAGATCCACTCAGTTGACCGGGCTGTACGTCCACTCAGTTGACCGGGCTTTAGATCCATTCAGTTGACCGGGCTGTACGTCCATTTTTGACCGGGCTGTAGATCCACTCAGTTGACCGGGTTGTACGTCCACTCAGTTGACCGGGCTGTAGATCCACTCAGTTGACCGGGCTGTACGTCCACTCAGTTGACCGGGCTGTAGATCCACTCAGTTGACCGGGCTGTACGTCCACTCAGTTGACCGGGCTGTACGTCCACTCAGTTGACCGGGCTGTACGTCCACTCAGTTGACCGGGCTGTACGTCCACTCAGTTGACCGGGCTGTACGTCCACTCGGTTGACCGGGCTGTACGTCCACTCAGTTGACCGGGCTGTACGTCCACTCAGTTGACCGGGCTGTACGTCCACTCAGTTGACCGGGCTGTACGTCCACTCAGTTGACCGGGCTGTAGATCCACTCAGTTGACCGGGCTGTACGTCCACTCAGTTGACCGGGCTGTACGTCCACTCAGTTGACTGGGCTTTAGATCCATTCAGTTGACCGGGCTGTACGTCCATTTTTGACCGGGCTGTAGATCCACTCAGTTGACCGGGCTGTAGATCCACTCAGTTGACCGGGCTGTACGTCCACTCAGTTGACCGGGCTGTACGTCCGCTCAGTTGACCGGGCTGTACGTCCACTCAGATGACCGGGCTGTACGTCCACTCAGTTGACCGGGCTGTACGTCCACTCAGTTGACCGGGCTGTACGTCCACTCAGTTGACCGGGCTGTACGTCCACTCAGTTGACCGGGCTTTAGATCCATTCAGTTGACCGGGCTGTACGTCCATTTTTGACCGGGCTGTAGATCCACTCAGTTGACCGGGTTGTACGTCCACTCAGTTGACCGGGCTGTAGATCCACTCAGTTGACCGGGCTGTACGTCCACTCAGTTGACCGGGCTGTACGTCCACTCAGTTGACCCGGCTGTACGTCCACTCAGTTGACCGGGCTGTACGTCCACTCAGTTGACAGGGCTGTACGTCCACTCAGATGACCGTGCTGTACGTCCACTCAGTTGACCGGGCTGTAGATCCACTCAGTTGACCGGGCTGTACGTCCACTCAGTTGACCGGGCTGTACGTCTACTCAGTTGACCCGGCTGTACGTCCACTCAGTTGACCGGGCTGTACGTCCACTCAGTTGACCGGGTTGTACGTCCACTCAGTTGACCGGGCTGTACGTCCACTCAGTTGACCGGGCTGTACGTCCACTCAGTTGACCGGGCTTTAGATCCATTCAGTTGACCGGGCTGTACGTCCATTTTTGACCGGGCTGTAGATCCACTCAGTTGACCGGGCTGTACGTCCACTCAGTTGACCGGGCTGTACGTCCACTCAGTTGACCGGGCTGTACGTCCACTCAGTTCACGGGCTGTACGTCCACTCAGTTGACCGGGCTGTACGTCCACTCAGTTCACCGGGCTAAATGCATCAATCAAAGCGTGTCTTATGCTCCTTATGACTATTATATACCAACAGCGGGTACGGTGGCTCGGTCGCAATGAGGTAGTGAGCTCGTTGGGCAAGATGCAGGTGGCGTGTTCAAATCCCAGTGACTGTCTCCATCGTGGTGCCTCCACATGCCACTTAAGACTAGATCAGACCATGGAAATTTAGATATAGCATCAGGAAGGACAACCAATATTTTTAAAAATACGGTTTAGGCTGACACACAATCAGGTGTTTAGCGTTAGTCTTCATGTTTAATAGCAGTTTTGTATATTTGGTACTTATGTTTTTATGAAATAAACACAAACGCAATTAAAGTTTGAAAACTTTTAATAACAAATTTTTTAATTTAAAATCTTTATTTTGTCAATTTATTTATTTTTCGTTTTTTCATTGGTTTTTCATGAACCGTTTCATTCAATTGCTTAACATAATTTTTAGACGAACAATTAAAAAATTTAACAGAAATAAGTTCTTTTAAATTATGATTGAAATTACAAACATTTTCTTCAATCAGCAATGACTCATCAATTGTTACTCTATCAACAATTTTAACAAACATTTTTTTTATTTGTTTGTCCTAGAAATAGTTTCAGACTATTTGCTGATCTTTTCAATGAATTGAATACTTTCCAATTTTGTAGGCAAGTAGAGAAGGTGTACTCAGATGGCTTCAATAGCCCTCCTCTGTTGACATCGTTCAAAAAAACATCCAGCTTTTTCAATCTTAATTCGTCAATGTCTTTAAATTTTTCATCGACTAATATTTCTCTACAGCTGGTACACTTATTCTGATGAATGATGGAATGTGCAATTGCTCCTGCAACATAATATATTGTTGATGCTTCATCGTCATTAGGGCTTTCCGAAATTTTTAAACAATCTAAAATTGCATTTACATTTTCATCCGTACCAGCTGGCAAGCTTTTAACATCATCAATGAAATCATCGATCTCGCTAATATTCAATTTTGAATGAATTAACAGAGACATCATTTTTATCTTGGTGTTGCTATCTGCAACTTGCCGAACTGAGACAAAATAATTGCCCCCTGACATTTGGCGCAACCATCCAAATCTCAACTCTATGGGGTCCGACGGCAGATGACCAAGGAGGATGAATTTCAAGTCTGTCTCACTCATAAAATATTTGCAACAATTAGCAAGACCAGGACATGTTTGACCAACAGCCAAATAAGTCTCACGACTGAGTCCTTTTGTTTTTGCGTTTTGCCAGCTGTGTAGGAAATCACGAAATTCTAAGAGAAATTCTATTTTCCAATCAGAGGAAGATTTTACTGGATCCATGTGGTAGTTTTCTTTTCTTTTCCCCTTCGAACAAGTTTTTACATTTAAAACTTCCCAGAGTTTGAGTGATAATACCCACAAACCAAGCTGTTGCACTCCATTCAACTTTATTTTCATGCTCCATAATATTTTAAAGCATTCACAGTCGATTCGCAAAACACTGACGATGAGAGTTTGACAGACATTTTCTCAATATTTGTAGGATTCAGTACTTTCGCATTCAGCTTGTATGCTTTATTAACAACCATGTTCAGCTCCAAGTTGTAAAGATCCTCAATGTGCTGAAAATCGGCTGATGAATCAGGTGCTGCAATTTTATTGTTGCAAAATTTCGGAAAGACAAAGGATCGTCGATTCAAAAAGTTATTGTATATATTTTTTAAATTGTGGACTGCATCGAACATTAAAAACATTGGCTGATTAGTCCATTTGTTTTCAATAGATGGTTTAATCGTGCCTCCACAAAGTTCTTGAATATAAAACTTTCTGTTAACAGCTGCATTGTCAACCGAAATGCCAATTACAGTAACCCCTGCTCGGTGCACCATTTCCATCACTTCTGTGTAACATTGATGCATTTGGGCCAGCAGTCAAATTATGGATAGGGTAGAGCTACCATATCTCTAAATTTATGACAAAGAGATTTAACCATAAAACACAGAAGAGTAGAAGCTTGTTCGCCTTCAGCTGTCAATCCATGAAACTTGCCGGAAAAGTATTCAACACGCTTGGCCACATATATTTCATCGATTATGATTGTGCACATTCTATCCAGCTGGTTTAATGTGCTAACACAAAGTGTGAGGTAACTTGTGTTATCAAGCCCTGTTTTTTCATTTACTCGTCTTGTTAGTTTTTTTAAAGTGTTTATTGAAGGCAGGTTCAAAACTTCACTTTCCAATATTTTAGGAGTAAGTTGCAGTGCCTGATGTATATACCAGATATGACCAAATAATGGTTTGTGGTGTGTATGTTCTCGCATGTTTGTTCACCCCCACCAATTTCAACTGATCGACAAGAAATTGTATTTGTTGAAAAACAGGATTTGAATCTTCATAAAAAGTCATCATTTTTTTCAAATTTGATTTTGCTTCTTGCTTGATCTCATCAAAGGTTTCATGAAATGGAGTTTCATCAAAACATTTTAAACGAGCAAGCAAATTCAACAACTGACTCATTGTTTCCAAATTGGAAGAACAAATATCGTTTTGAAAATGATTTAGATAATTGTTTTCCTTTGTGATGTAGTGATATGTCGAATGATTTTGAAATTGAAATTGATGATTTAATAAACAAAATGTTATTCTGAAATTCCAACAAATAAATATATAAATGTTTATTTTGAATATGGAGTTGATATCCAGAAGGTATTTTCTCTTTACTTAATTTTTCTTTTAGATCAACTAAAGATAACTTGTTTATGACATCATTTTCATTGAACAAGTTTTCCAACTCCATCATTTGATTTTCAACAACTTCTTGGTCGAGCTGATGACGAAGACTTCATTGTTGTTCTACGGTACTTTGAGTTGATAAGTACAGATGGTGCATTCTGAAAAGCTACCTTGGCACTGCATCCTCTTTTAATTTAATTTTTGGTCTAATAGGTTTATTGGATTCACATCTTTTCTTTGATCGAGACATGTTTGGTATCTTTTACATCACTAACAAAATCACTTGGCAAGAAATGGAGCGAACACATTTTTGAATATTTCCCAGTTGAAAATTTTGGCAAGGATTAGCTCTAATCCATTTTTCACATAATTCCACATTGTTTAATGGATACGAATGAAAAGAAACCTCCTTTACTTTCCGCTTTTTCAACACTGTCATATCCACTTTTTGCATCCGTATGCAGAACACTTATTGACCATTTTCTTAGTTATTTATTATATTTAAAATTAGATTTATAAACCAAAACAATTATTTTACGTAAATTTTACCCAGAAAAAAGAGAAATTTTAGA
>JAGDYQ010000052.1:920300-946560 GCA_021962125.1 Bulinus truncatus | reverse complement strand
ATATCTGTAACAATAGCTTTAGATAGTTCTATACAATTTTAGAACCACCTTCAAACTCATGGGTACATGATACAGTCATATGTTTTGATAACTAGAATTCCAGCGGTTGATCTTTGTTTAGGGTAAAATTGGTTGTCATCACAGGTCTATGACCCCCAGAGATAGGTGATGATAGATGTAATTAGGCAGACAAAGGAATACTAGACCAGAGTGAGTTTTTAGCCGCACCAATCCCTAGGCTGGATTAAGAGTCATTAATATGTAGATGAGTTAGAAAGGGTGTTAGGGAACCAATCAAAAGTTCTGGGCGTTTGGGGCACGTGATAATTCACCATCACATAAATAGAGATGTAACTGAGATTTCGTCAGACCTACGATAGACAGACTGACAGTTCGACAGACTGACGATAGAGACATCAGGACACCAGTTGTAGAGATAGAGGAGAAGTTAGTGGAGAAATAGTAGAGGCACAAGCTATCAAGTTATTGCGTTTTACAGTACACAGTCAAAGTCTATTTTATTGAAGTATCTCTGAATAATTCTTTCGGGAACTCAGGATACTAAGTGTCAAAGTATTGCCAGGGAATTCCTTCGGGAAACTGGAATACTACGTGTTATATTGTGTACGAAGCATTTGTGAATACTGCTGCACATAAGTTCATACTACATATGTTTTTTTATTGTTGAATAAATATAATTGAATCGTGGAACTTTGCCTCATTGATTGGTGTGTTGTTTGAGAGTGCAACGGGACTGAACGCTACTTAAGATTATAAACCAGTTATGATATCGGCAGCTACATAAAACCAGTATAAGTATCTGAAGCAGCAGTGAGGAACACACCACACGGTGTTACCTTGGAGAAGCATTACATCAACAAGTACATAACATTATATACAAAAATATAGTGTTACAATATCTTTTATAGCGATTCAATCTAACGGTAGCACACTTGAACATCGTGATGTCCTTACAACTGATTCTATCACTTTCCAGGGCCAGAGTCACATCGTTTCCGGAAGTAAATCATTCTGTTCAGTCTTGAATACTCTTGAAGTTTGAATAATCATCTTCATCGAAAGTGATTTAATCAATTCGCCTTAATTATTATTTCATACGATAGTTCTCATGGTCTGAGTTTAATTTTTTTGTTTTCTTCATAAAATCGGATCCATTATTATTTTTTTTTTAATTAATCATTTTCTGGCCCAAATTTTTTATTTTACAATTAACCTCAGCTTCACTTGCCAACATTTTATACAAAATATTTTTGTTCCTGTTTATTGCAGATTTTTTTATTGACAAATATTTCAACGTCAATTAAAACACTAGCGCCCGTTTGAAATAAATATTCCTACAAAAAAAAAAACAACAACAACATAGCACGGGGTTTTTTTTTTGTTTCATGTAAAAATCTATTTCTTTATTATTATTTTTTTTTCATGATTATGAAGTACATTTCATTGGTTTCGCGTCTTTAACCAAATTTGCCCCAAATGGATCACAGTTCCCCCCCCCCCACACACACACACCGCTGCTGAATTCCATGTCTGAAGAAACTCCTCATACAAAGTGAGGTAAACTCCATCTCTCAAAAGCTTGCCTGGCACCATTCTTTATAAATCCATGGCTGGCACGGTTCGATTCTTTCATTCATTTCCGTTCCGCTGTATCGCACGTGACCACGTCACAATATCTTCTAATTGAAACCTCTCTCTCTCTCTCTCTCTCTCTCTCTCTCTCTCTCTCTCTCTCTCTCTCTCTCTCTCTCTCTCTCTCTCTCTCTCTGCTTCTTCACCTCTTTCTTCCTCTCACAACATTTTTTTTTGTTAAAGCTGAAAAAACAACTCATTTTTAAACTCAATGCCGATAAATCATTCAATTTAAAGTTACACAGTGACTCATGGCTGGTAGGCGTGGCCCAACTTCATTGACTGGATTGTCATGGTTTGGCGGTTTCACACTGGAACAGTTTCCATACACTGGGACTGGAGCAATTCTAGTGGGTTGGGGGGGGGGGTGGGGGACAATCTAGCCTTTTTTTAAACAGCGTTGGAAAAACATAGGAAAAGACAAATTAATAACAACATATCATTATCACTGTGTTAACTACAAAACCACTGTTTAAACATTGGATCTATCAATGTATGGGAGTGTGATGTCTATTAGTGTATGGGAGTGTGATGTATATCATTGTATGGGAGTGTGATGACTATCAGTGTATGGGAGTGTGATGTCTATCAGTCTATGGCGGTGTGATGTCTATCAGTGTATGGGAGAGTGATGTCTATCAATGTATGGGAGTGTGATGTCTATCATTGTATGGAAGTGTGATGTCTATCAGTGTATGGGAGAGTGATGTCTATCAATGTATGGGAGTGTGATGTCTATCAGTGTATGGGAGTGTGATGTCTATCAGTGTATGGGAGTGTGATGTCTATCAGTGTATGGGAGTGTGATGTCTATCAGTGTATGGGAGTGTGATGTCTATCTATGGCGGTGTGATGTCTATCAATGTATGGGAGTGTGATGTCTATCAATGTATGGGAGTGTGATGTCTATCAGTGTATGGGAGTGTGATGTCTATCAATGTATGGGAGTGTGATGTCTATCAGTGTATGGGAGTGTGATGTCTATCAATGTATGGGAGTGTGATGTCTATCAATATATGGGAGTGTGATGTCTATCAGTGTATGGGAGTGTGATGTTTATCATTGTATGGAAGTGTGATATCTATCAGTGTATGGGAGTGTGATGTCTATCAGTGTATGGAAGTGTGATGTCTATCAGTGTATGGGAGTGTGATGTCTATCAATGTATTGGAGTGTGATGTCTATCTATGGCGGTGTGATGTCTAATTATGGTAGTGTGATGTCTATCAATGTATGGGAGTGTGATGTCTATCAATGTATGGGAGTGTGATGTATATCTATGGCGGTGTGATGTCTATCTATGGGAGTGTGATGTCTATCTATGGTAGTGTGATGTCTATCAATGTATGGGAGTGTGATGTCTATCAGTGTATGGGAGTGTGATGTATATCAGTGTATGGGAGTGTGATGTCTATCAGTTTATGGGAGTGTGATGTCTATCAGTGTATGGGACTGTGATGTCTATCAGTGTATGGCAGTGTGATGTCTATCAATGTATGGGAGTGTGATGTCTATCAATGTATGGGAGTGTGATGTCTATCAGTTTATGGGACTGTGATGTCTATCAGTGTATGGGAGTGTGATGTCTATCAATGTATGGGAGTGTGATGTCTATAAATTTATAATATTCGCCGAGTCGCCCGATAAAAAATATGGTCGATCTTGAACCTTGGGCTATGTGAAACTTCCTGTCTCAAGTTACGAGAGATGTAAATAAATAGGTGCTATGTTTTGTTTGTGCGTTAAACCTTTGACCTTTGTGTGTTGAAATGATACATACAAAAAAAACAACAACTTTAGCATATCTGAGTTCTTTGTAAACAAAAATTCACGTCAAAATTTTATATTTTTTACATTTTAAATTTAAATTGGGGTTTTTGACCGCTGGGGAGCTTGCCCTAATACAACTTACAGACAGAGCCACTAGGTTGGGCCTTGTTGTCTAAAGACGACTAAAAATAAAACAAGCAATTTAAGTCTTTTCCGTTTCGGACAAAGGACATTTTAGAGCATTTTCGTGTACGCAGAGGCCACGGTTACGCCGGACGAAATCCGTATTTTTTTTCCGGGTTACAGCCATAGATAATTAGATATTGCTCCACGCGTATGTGTTTTGATAAATAGAGAGGGAAGTAATCATATTGAATAACTGTTACAAAAATAAATAATGATTACGCCCCTTTGATTAGCTTTTATTATTTATATTTAAAATATAAGCAAAAATGGTACATAAGAAACTCTTATATTTTGACCCTGAGAGGTCAGATCGCGAAATGGACTTTTGATGTACACTTGGCAGGCCAAGAACTACAAAATGATAAATACATCATGGGTCTAGGACTTATGGTTGCTGAGATATAGGGCGCTCCTTTGTTAATATAGCTTATATAGTAAAAAACGGTACTTTATAAGCCCCCTTTTACGGCCCTCAGAGGTCAGATCGCGAAATGAACTTTTGCTGCACACATGGCAGGCCAAGACCTACAAAATGATATATACATCATGGGTCTAGGACGTATGGTTGTTGAGATCTAGGGTGATGACGGACAGACAGACAGAAAGACAGACAAAACGGGGACAAAAAAAATGGGTCAATTCCACTTTCAAAGTGATCTATGCTATAGGTAACAATTCACTGGACGTTGTTTTGGTTTACACCGCACACTCATGTATTCTATCATTCCCCAATGCTGTTTGTGAGACCCCTCCCCCCTTTCCCAGTGTATAGAAACCCTCTCCTGATTCATTTATTATTCACCCACCGTGCTCGTTATAAAAATGACCCCATTTAATTACTGTGTACCTCCTGCCTTCCTATTTATTGTAACATTTTCCTCTTCTTTAATATACCCCTTTATTTCCATTTATTATCACCCCTTTCTTCCCATTTATTATGCTCCTTTATTTTAATTTATTAAGTCGATTTCCTTACATAAAACGTGTATGTTTCTTTCCATTTATTAAACCCCCTTTTGTCCCATTTATTTTACAAATACCCTTCCATTCATAATACCCCCTCCCCCCCTCTTTCCCTGTATTACACCTCCACCCTCTCATAATTCTCTTACCATTATCATTGTGTACCCAGGGTATAAATAGACAGTTTAATACATGTCATGTGACCCGTTTCCTGATTCCGTCACGTGACACGTAGCACACCTATTAGGAATAATTTTTTTTCCTCCTCTTCGTAACATCGGCGAAGTCTTGGTTGTGTGGGGGGGGGGGATAATAAAATACCAAGCAAAATTAATTGTCCATATCAAATGCTGGAATCCGTTAACACTGGAAACTTACCGGCGTCTGGATATTTGTCTATCGTTTTGGTTAGATCTCTATCGCACACGGACACTTCTGTCTGGTTTGTTCAGCGGTTCTCATTGTATGGTATTTCTCAAAAAGTGTGGGTCGCGGGATGCAGTTCAGGTGGGTGGCGACAGTATTTGAAATTGTAAAAATTAATTAAACGATCGCGAACCGACGTCTCCGTAATTCCAACAACCGTGTTACTCTGTGTTACTCTGTGTTACTCTGGATGGCACGAAACTAAATGTCCTGTTTATCGTTGAAGTGAAAGAAGAAACCTCAATATACAAGTTACAGACTTTTTGTTTTTTTTTAAATTATTCTTTATTTCGTTTAGTTTATCTTTGCAGGTGGGGGTCGCGAAAATAAAAACAAAAACAAAACAAAAACAAAATCTGTTGTATTAGTGAGTCGCGATGCGCAAACATTTGAGAGCCACTGTCACATTTTAACCGGCCCTTTGCCTTTGTCGTTAATACAAATGAAATAGTAAAAAAAAACTTTTTGAAAAATATGAACGTCTGACAACAGATACATGTAGTTAACACACATACACTACACACATACACTACACACATACACTACACACATACACTACACATACACTAAACACATACACTACACACATACACTACACACATACACTACACACATACACTACACACGTACACTACACACGTACACTACACACATACACTACACACATACACTACACACATACACTACACACATACACTACACACATACACTACACACATACACTACACAGATACACTACACAGATACACTACACACATACACTACACACATACACTGCACACATACACTGCACACATACACTACACACATACACTACACACACACTACACACACACTACACACATACACTACACACATACACTACACACATACACTACACACATACACTACACACACACTACACACACACTACACACATACACTACACACATACACTACACACATACACTACACACATACACTACACACATACACTACACACATACACTACACACATACACTACACATACACTACACACATACACTACACACATACACTACACACATACACTACACACATACACTTCACAATACACTGCACACATACACTACACACATACACTACACTCATACTTCATACACTACACACACACATACACTACACACACACATACACTACACACACATACACTACACACATACACTGCACACATACACTACACACATACACTACACATACACTACACACATACACTACACACATACACTACACACATACACTACACACATACACTACACACATACACTACACACATACACTACACACATACACTACACACATACACTACACACATACACTACACACACACTACACACATACACTACACACATACACTACACACATACACTACACACACACTACACACATACACTACACACATACACTACACATACACTACACACATACACTACACACATACACTACACACATACACTACACACTAAACACGCGAGCCGCGAGTGTAGGACAAAACCATCAGGAAAGTACCTGCTAACTTTCTATCCCATTTGTGGAGGATGCATGTTAAACACAATCATAAAATAGCCTTCCCCAAGCATGTTAAACACAATCATAATATAGCCTTCACCAAACATGTTAAACACATGCACAAAATAGCCTTCACCAAACATGTTAAACACAAGCACAAAATAGCCTCCACCAAACACTCACACTCAACCAATGGTCAGCATAAGGACACGGTCAACTTTCTCGGCAGTTCAAAAAAACAAACAAACAAAACACTCAATGTTAATTAGAAAATATAATGAAATAAAAACATATCGTTGTCCGATGAACAATTATCTGTGCCCCCCCCCCCCCAGTCCTCGAATGTCCTAAACAGACAGTTCAGTTGACCAGGAAACGGACATTTTCTAATATGTTGGAATAAAACCGTTTTAACTTTAAAAAAAAACTTTTCAAACAAGTCTCAGTGTTGCGTATGATAAACTTGAATTTGTAGATTCATTTCGCTTTCACCAGTGGTGGGTTAATATTCAAGTTCCGAAATGAGGTTTGAGAGTGGAGTAACCTTATCTCTCTCCACCCCCCCCCTTCCACTCCCTTACCTGATGGTCAGCATAAGCTATTTTTCCATTCATGCACAACCAAACAGAAATAATCTTGTCTTTATCGCTAGCTACTCCGTGACTTAAAATGTTTTAACATTAGCAAAAATTATTGAATTCTTGAAAAGATCATTCATTTTTGTGGAATGTTCCACTTTTTTTTGTGGTCTAAATGAAAACAAAATGTATGTCAGATTTTCATACGACCTACCACAAAGATTTTTTTTTTTAAAGCAAGATTTGTAGTTTCTGGGGGTGGGGGGAGGGGGAAGGGGGGGGGACTTGTTGATAAAAGTGTTAAGATTTCAAGGTAAACATTTAGGTAAACAACTGTGGCAACTAGATACTCACGTCTGCTGTTAAACTTGCCAGATTTTGTTTTTTAAAACGCCAAAATTTACTCCGTTTTTATTTTCTAGGAATGACGTGTTAATAAATTATTTATAAATTTAACTTTTACTTTTTTTTTTTTGGACCTGGGTAATAGGGGGAGTAATTCTTGAGGGTTAAAAAAACGACTTATAAAAATAGAATTATGGGACTTTAATACGAGATTTATAATGAATTAATGTTTTAAACCCCTTCACGCTGTGGTGCCTACTCCACCCCATTACTCCTGATTATATACACACAAGAAAAGATGTTAAAAGGTGTCCCTCTCTAGAGCAGCGCTTCTCAACCTTGTTCGCGACTTTACACCGGGGGGGGGGGGGGCAAACATTTTCCAGGGGGGGGGGGGCAAAAAACAACTTTATGACATTTTTTTTTAAATGTAAAGGGAGGGGGGAGCAAATGCCCCCCCTTGCCCCCCCCCCTCCCATGAATACGCCCATGCACCAAAGGGTGCCAAAATATGTCCGCGGGTACCCCTCAAAGTTTAGAGCAGACCGGTGTGACCTACTTCAACCTCATTGGTTGTTTTAAAACGAAAATTACATGTCGTTGTGTACACCCCTGCATAGCACTTACCCTGTACCCCTTGAGAACCGCGGCCCCAGAGCAGTGTTTCCCCCAATGCGGGGCACCCGAGCTGACATGTGGTCAATTTGTTCGTACTAATGGAGGAGGAGGTGTCAGTTCTTTAACTTAAAACTCATTCAGAGATCGATTCAATTTTTAAATCCACTATTGAAAATTATGGGGCATGACCTTTTTGTTTTTAGAATGATCTTGGTGGGTCATGGTGCGCGCACACATACACACACACCACACACACACCACACACACACACACACACACACACACTACACACACACACCACACACACAAAGATAGGGTAAACTATGGCCTGGACATTCTAGACTGCGGGGTGAGCTGAGGTAGTTCAGGGTATACACACTACACAAGTTAAGACGCCCCCCAAGGTTTATTGTGAGTTTTGACTGTGACGTGAGCAAACGTAAGCTCCTCGGCTCCTTCTCTTTATTGTAAACCAAACTTGGGCTGGGAATCCCCAGAGAAAGTGGGGGGGGGGGAGGGGGGCTCACAACTCATGTAAGCAACCGGGCCTAGCAAATGTAAACACAAACGGAGCTTCTGGTGCCTCGAGCAGGACCTCTTTGGGCGGTTGTGATGATACCAGTTTTTTTTTTCTTTCCCTTCGTTCTTTCTTTCTTCCAAGGGGAAGGGGAGACTATCTTGATGAAGATTTTATGGATTGTCTTTCTTGGGGATGTATGCACAGAATTTGACAGTTTTTTTTTTATAAGGTCACTGATTCACCCAAACGCCATTAACACGTGACCAATGTTCCGTCAGGAATCGATCAAATAAAATAACTATGTATGTACAACGAAGTGTTGAAACTATTTTATAGAATGCTGAAACTTGAAGTTTTGAGGCAAAAAATAACACGCGCAATTTTTTTTTTCTGTTTCTATTTACAGATTCTTATCACCTGACGGATTAACAGTGGAGAAAGCCACAATCCAGAGTTTTATTTGATCTTTTTTTTTGAGCGCAAGGTAAGAGGAAACAGTGTAATATGTTTTTTTATTATTTTTATTATGATATCTGAACATGTCCCTTGGCCATCTTCGGACATGGGCCAGTCTTTTACGATTTAACGGGCCCCATTCGATAATGACCATTTTTTTTTCTTTTGTCTTAGTTTATTCTTTAGAGTGTTTGTAGTAGGAGCCCAAGCCTACAGGCATGCCCGCTGAGGATGGGAAAGTATTTAAGGTTGTTTTTAAAGTTGTGACCATTTCCCGCCATTTCCCATTTGTTTATACATGTTGTTGACACACCTTCAAGCCATAATGTTATCGCATGAACTTTCACCTTTCCACCTTTCGAAAAGTTTTGTACGTTTTGGTCTCAGAAGATAAACCGATGGCCGGCGTGCATGATGTCATCTATTTCATTGTCTGGTTAATATCACGTGACATGTTGTTGACATTCGCCGCTTCACCGCGTCTGCATGCAGAGTCGTTCTTATGGGTGGGGAAAACTAGGCGAACGCATAGGGCGCTAGAAGGACTATCCCCAGCACGCATTCTTATTTAATCTGATGCTTTATGAGGCCGTATAGATACTGTTGGCTAGGGCCGATAATATATCTTAGTCTCTGCATAGAATCCCCCTCCCCCAATATCTCTACTATTCTCTGCCTAGTGCCCCCCCCCAAAGCTAAGGACGACGCCCCTGTTTGTATGAATGTAATAACTGTATGTCCTATTGACCATGCAGAAGTTTTGCCTAGAAATGAAATCACTCTGCGTCGAATGATACAATACAAACATCACACCAATTAATGTCTGAGATGAACAACGCTTCACGCTTGGTTTGATATTTTAAAACAACCTGTTGTTCCCTGTCAAAATCTTTTCAAGCAAAACAAAGCAAAAAAAAAAAAAACAAAAAAAAAAAACAAACAAACAAACAAAAAAGTAAAACTGAAATAAATAGATTAAAAAAAATTGATGGTGACGTCCCTTGATTTGAAACTTGATACGATGGGGAAACAATAAAGTAGCGGCTCAATCAGTTCAATATCTGCTCCGAACAGATTAATATCTGCTTCACGGGATAGCTCTGGCTACCTCATCCAGATATCTCATCCGTCTGTTGTCATCTTATCTCCGAACCGACACCGCGCATCGGAAAGCCCGACCCATCGGAAATCTATCGGCGCGAACCATTCCACCCTTCCATCTTCGTCGTCCTCGTTGTTCTTTAACCTCCATTGTGTGCCCAGACTGTTCTCGTTGCCGAGGTTCCTGCCAGATGATAAATGAGTTTCTGGACTACAACTGTCATTTTTTTTATTTTTGTTTCTCCACTCCGCTCAGCTCGTTTGTTACACCTTGCTTGAGAATTTAATCGTTTGATTGATTGATCAGGTTAGTAAATTCGATGACCGATGGATTACATTGATCAGCGCCGGCCCACTTGAGAGACGGTCCGTGGGGGACGGGGGGTTTGTTCTGCGCCAACTGTCTCTTGTCATCTTTCTAGATTTGATGGGCGGGCATGTGGACGGGTTCTTACTCTCCAATACACGCACCGCGATGGCTGGAATTACAAGGACATTTGAAACATGAAACTAAACAAGGGGGGGGGGGTGGGGGTGGAGGGGGTATAATCGAAAGCTTAAATAATCTGAAGGTATTATGGTTAGAGAGAGAGGGGAGGGGAAAATCAAAGATAATTGTGCATTTTATCTAAATCTGTGACGCGATTTAAATTTTCTTTAGTAATGTACGTCGTGGATAGTTGTAAAGATGAAATCGTATTCATACAGTTTGA
The DNA here is from genome assembly GCA_021962125.1 of Bulinus truncatus. Taxonomy (NCBI): domain Eukaryota; kingdom Metazoa; phylum Mollusca; class Gastropoda; family Planorbidae; genus Bulinus; species Bulinus truncatus. Next base: position 935,703 of record JAGDYQ010000052.1, on the reverse strand, counting down.
TTTTCGCATGACTTCTGTTTTTTTTTCTCTTAAGATGGCCATAGACATAGACTACCGTAGAGCCGTAGACCATATTGGATGCTACTAGCGATAACCAGATTAGATCTTATGATTCTTGTTTAAAAATGTCTTCCCCCCCCTTTTAATTGTTTGTAATATCTTTTTTGGGTTGTCAAGAGTTACCTGTACATCGTCGATTATTTTTCTTGAGTTGTGTCCCTTGGATCACATTTATATGCGCCTAGACTTAATGCAACGTTTCGCCGTACTGTTATGTTTTGTGAATTCTTACTTTGATTCATTTATAAGTGTCATTGATTTAAAATTAAAAAAAAAATATCAACTGAATGTTATCACTCCTGTCAACAACCATCCTCTTGGTATATTTAAAAAAAAAATAACTTCATAGTATATCCAACACACTGACGTGCTTTAGTCGGATGGTCTTGCGGTAAAGCGCTCGACTGTCGACCTGAAAGGTACCTGGTTCGATCTCCGGTGAGGACCAAGGAAAATTTTTCAGGTCATGGCTCAAGTTCCCGATATATCTCCCGCGGTGTCCCCATGGCCATCGCACAATCGGCTATGGTGGGGATGAAAGAAGGGCAACCATAACAACCGTCACATTAGTGGTTTATAGGATCTGAGAGATTTTATCTCATCCTCACAGGGGACATCACTCTCTAGCATTAGTCGCGCAACCCCTTCCCTATACAGAAAAACTAAGCTGGTAAATATGTCTGTCCCTTGCTGGGGGGGGGACAAAGCTAGTGCTGTCTGGGATGACCCCCCCCTCCACCCTTCCCTAGTTTTGCACCTGCCATTCATCTGCATCTGTTACAAATTTTCATCATGAGTGGGTTTTTTTGTGTGTACCATGACTATCTGTTGTGAATATTATAACAAATTTATTCTTTCAATTGTAAAGGGTGTAACATTGTTATTCATGTTTTATTTATAACATTTAATTCATTAAGTACCTTCTACCAAACAAATACAGCCCATTTGTTCAATTGTAGTGTAATACAAACTATTTTGTTTACAATTTTGAACACGCTCTGCTCTGTAATCATTACAATACTGTGATTTAGAATGATAGAACATAATAAAGTACAGACCAGGGGCGGACACTTATGACGTCGATTGGGGGCCCCAGTCCTTTCAGTACTTTCAAGATCCGCACTGTAGTCACTTTACTTATTTAGTGACCAATAGTATTTATGACCAATAGTATTTAGTGACCAATAGTATTTAGTGACCAGTAGTATTTAGAGACCAGCAGTATTTAGTGACCAATAGTATTTAGTGACCAATAGTATTTAGTGACCAATAGTATTTAGGTTATTGAAAAAAGAAACCGACTCATTGGGAGCAGCACACAACTCATTGAAGAGCCGTAGTATTGTAACGGGAGCCGTATATTGCTCCAAGAGCCGCACACATTGCTCCAAGAGCCACACAGTGCTATAAGATCCACATACTGCTACAAGAACCGCATATTTTTGGCCACCCCATAGATAGATCTATATTCCGCTTTAAAATCTTTCTTTGAACGTACATGAAATGATTAAAATAAATCCAGCTGGTGATCATTGAGACACAGTGACGACTAAGTGTCCTTTTCACTCCCCATTAGGCTGGCCTAAAGCTCAGTCGCACACAGTACTCGTCTTGAGTGACCACCGTTATTGATGCCCGGGGGAGGGGGGGCTAAAGGAGTACGTGTCCGGTTAGGATCACTCAATGAGTTTCTTCTGGTCAGATCAATCGTCTTTGATTTCACTAAAAGCTGTTGGCCATATCACTATGGGATTGTGACATGTGTTGGCCGCATCACAATGTGATTTTGACAGGTGTTGGCCACATCACAATGTGACAGTGGCATGTTGGCCGTGTCGCAGTGTGAAAGTACTGATGTCGTTGGACTTATAACAATGTGTCAGTGTGACAGATGTCAGGCATGTCACAATGACTGTGACATATGTAGGCCCAATCCAAAAAAAAAAAAAGTCTATGTATAGAGAACACAACACTTCACCACGTCAGCTGAAGATGATATGATTATTCTGGCGTGGATTAGATCGGTGGCGATATAAGGACGGTCGGGTTGGCGTATATCGCTCGTTTCAACCCTCAACCCCCTTCACGTTGCCTCGGACATGTGGCTATCTAGCTGAATGGTCTGTACTGCCTCTTCAAAAAAAAAAAACAACGTTCTAGCGCCAGTCTTAAGACTTTTGGTGACGTGTGCGTTTACAAAAATGACCACCAAGGCCAAAAGGCTCACCGCGGGGGGTGGGGGGTGGGTGGGATGGACACTGGGCGGTCCCCTGAGTCTTTTGGAGCCCGTTGCTTTCCATGATATTCTTTAAAATTACGCGGCACATACGTCTCTCTTAGATATAGTCAGGGGGCGCCATCCCAGTGTCGGAAGCTTTCTGGTGACCTACTTGTGCGAAGGCACCAACCAGCGGTTTATGCCTCTGCCTAAAGAGTTTGAAAAAAAATATTTGTATTTATCCTCCAGTTCGCCTGACTGGATCGAAGTGGTTATGGCTGTGAGATGGCCGGATTGTATTTGAATGTATGAAATGTAAAACACTCGAACACTGGAGCCATATGACAAACAAGAGGAATACATAGGGCTGGGGTAAAAAAAATTAATCTTCTCTTGCTGAGATTGTGGCGCTTACACGGTCACGTACTGGAGTAATCTGATCCACTCGCCACTCTTCGTGCCGGTTGGTCCGCGGGTCCTTTTTGTGACTTGAGGGAAAAAGAAGAAAAAAAAATAGTCCCGTCACACTTGCGACCTGCTCGCGCCTTACCTAACCCGGGTCACTGCCAGTTGCGGCTTCAAAAATAAAAAAAAAGTTTTACACATGAACGTAGGGTTTGTTCTACACATGTACGTAGGGTTAGTTCTACACATGGACGTAGGGTTTGTTCTACACATGGACGTAGGGATGCAATAATTGCACTTATTTTAAACGATTGAATGACAAAATATTTCTTTAAAAGTTGAATTCTTTGTTTCATTGTTTTCCCCTTATGTAGAAGTCTGAACCCACATCCAACTGACTGACATGTTTTATTGGGCGAAACCCAGTTCCCCCTAAGATCCATTGTCTAAGACCCAGTGAGCGATTGTCATATGTAGGTTAATATTTGACACTGACATATACTATCTGGGCTTAGAAAGGGCCCCGTATTTCAAATAGCTTAGGGCCCTATCAAGTCTAAATCAGGCCCTGGCTAAACGAATCTTATTTATTTTATAATAAATACACATTTCTAAAAAAAATATCATTATTAACAAACAATGACCAACAAACAATGACCCACAAACAATGACCAACAAACAATGACCAACATACAATGACCAACAAACAATGACCATCAAACAATGACCCACAAACAATGACCAACAAACAATGACCAACAAACAATGACCAACAAACAATGACCCACAAACAATGACCCACAAACAATGACCCACAACAAACAAAACAAACAACAGCCGGAGTACATGTTTATTTATCTATCAATCTTTTATAAGCCCCTTCCTCTACTGTAGTACAAACGTCAAGTTTACGTGTAAGTAAATGTATTCTTCTTTAACTCTCATTCTGATCTACTCTGTCGACGTGTTTATAACAAAAATAAACATAAGATTACTTTAAAAAAATAAATGTGATATTCATTTGCAAAACCTTAAATGGGGGGGGGGGAGGGGGGTGCACATATTTCTAGATATGCGGATGACTGCAACAGCTATAAAAGCGTGGGCGCCAATCTCAAACACCAGCATCATCATCACCACCTTAAGTTGTATAATAAATCCATCGATACATGTCAAGGGAGATTACTTTCAGTTTATTTTTCAATTTTTCATTACCGATTTATTAAAAAAAAAATATTTGAGAATAAAACAGTGAGTGCTTTTCCCCCATGGGGGAAGAAAAAATCGGGTCTGCGCATGCACAAAACTGTTTTTAACTTCTGCTTCTTACATACAACTCTTGCATTCAACCCTCCGAGGGGGGGAGGGAGGAGGGGGAGGAGGGGGGCATAATATTTGTTATTGAATCGTTCCCTCCCCTTCCCATCACTTACCTACGACACATCTTGTTTTGTTCTTTCTTGAAAGCACCGTGAGGAATGGGGGTGGGTGGAGATTGGAACCGGGCGGAGGATAGGGCGACTGAACATTTGTGTAAATGTCGAAAAGAACAAAAAAAAATGAACGGTTGAACTCACCTAGAGCAAGTTTTTGAATCTTGAGAGATGACGTTGTTTGAAACAATTTTTTTTTTTGCTGAATCTGTTAACAGTGTTTTTGTTATCAGTCTATTAGGTTTCTGTACCTGTAAAAAGTGCTTTTTTTATCAGTTTGTTAGGTTACTGTACCTGTAAACAGTGCTTTTTGTTATCAGTTCTATTCATTGGTTACTGAATATTTTATCAGTCATTTAGTTACTAAATCCTGCTATCGATTCCGCCTGTTACAGATCTATTACACTGGTAAACAGTGATTTCGTTGCCAGTGATATTTGAATCATTTTATACAAAGTCAACCATGCTGATTTAGAATATGTAAGTGCTTTTGCTAGATTGGCTCTATTTTACGAGATAATTAAAATTAATTAAATAATGTATGCACCGTGTTTGGAATTTGTCAAGAATTGCATGAAGTATAATAGTATACTAACAAAAAGTAGTGAAACTGTTAATAGTCATGCAGAAATTTGTTCAAAAATATGTGTAATAGTGTTATAGAAGAAAACATTTTCATTTGAAAAACTAATTATGTCTAATTAATTAATTAATTAATATGTTAATTGTCTATAGTAATGCATTAGCAAATCGCTATTTGCTCGACTTCCTTTTGTATGTGTCGTTGGTGCAATTGCGCTGGAGGCTCCAACAGTAGTCAGCCATCATATGTATGTCCCATCTTCCTTGATATCTCTCCTCCATCACCATCATATCCTGATGGAACCTCTCGCCTTGTTCTTCACTGAAGTCCCCAAGGTTACCTGGAAATTTGTCTAAATGACTGAGCAGGTAATGTACCTTGATGCTCATATTTGCTCCAATGTTTCTGAAGTTAGCGAGCATATCTTGCACCAGTTCTTCGTAATTCTTTGCTCTGTTATTACCTAAGAAGTTCATGACAACTGAAACAAAACTGTTCCATGAAGAAGCTTCAAGGTGATCCATGAAATTAGTATAATGTCGATCGTTGATGAGTTTCAGAATCTGAGGACCGTCAAAAATCCCAGCTTTCAGCTTCTCCATGCTCAATCCGGGAAATGATCTGCAAATATACTTGAAGCATTTGCCAGATTTGTCCAATTTGTCCAAATTGTTTCATTAAACCTAATTTGATATAAAGCGGTTGGAGAATGATCTTATTTTTGTCTACAGTCATGGTTTCCCTTGCAGGCCATGTTACTCTTGTCCAATGATCTTGCTTTGCCCTGCTATCCCAAAGGCACATGAAGCATGGGTATTTTGTGTATCCTGACTGCTGCCCAAGCAAGAAGTTTACCATTTTTAGATCAACACAAATTGACCACTGATGCTCATAATAACGGACTTTCTGCAATACTGTTTTGATATTCTCATACTCTTCTTTAAGTGTTGTTGAGTGAGCAATGGGAAGAGATGCATATTACCATTGTGTAACAGAACACATTTCAAGCTTGTGATGGAACTGTCTATAAAAAGACGCCAGTCTTCGGAATTGTAGTCTTGTAGTCCCATTTGGAGCGGAAGTCCAGGGATGTCATTACAGTAAACTTAAATATTGAAGAAGAAAATCTTCTCTTTTCCGATAAAATGTTATTTTAACTTCTGGTTTGAGAAAATTTCTTTCATTGAGCCTGGACACTAAAAGCTCAGATGCTTGCTTGGACAGATTTAGATCTCGTATTAGGTTATTGAGTTCTTCTTGGCTGAATGGTTGAGGTGTTGAAGAACTTCCTTCATAATCGCTTCCACTGTTTTCACCTGCCAAAAACTCCAGATCTTGCCCCTCGTCGGAGTCTGATGGTGAAAGCTCTAATAATCCAGTAAACACTGGTATAGGAACTTCACTGCTATGTGGAATTGGTCTCATTGCAGATTCAAGATCAGGATAACCCCACTTAGATTTCTTGTGGCTATTGAAGCCTTTAACATTCACAATACAAAAATAACAATCACCAAAATGATCTTTTGGCTCTCGCCATATCATTTGTACACCGAAACTTAGACTTTTCTTCTCACTATTTGTCCACTGCCGTAGGCTCTCCACGCAGTTTTTGCAGACCTTATGGGGAACCCAAGACTTGTCTTGGTCTTCCAGGTTCACACCGAAATAAGCCAAATATGCCTGCTACACAAAGTCAGTTATATTTCTTCTTTGCTTTTCAATCATGTATTCTCCACAGATGTAACAGAATACATTCGGATTATTTTTGCAGCATCTTCATGATGAACTCATGATGTCTTTAGAAAGCAGCTATAAAAGAGAAAAAAATAAACCAAGTTATAACTTGGTATAGTTAAATAAAACAACAGACACCGAACGTATTGCATTTGTTTTACACAAAGGGTACAATCATATTTTCAAGATTGTCCAATATCTCAGAAACTAGAGCCAATTCAGCAAAAGCAGTGGCAGTTTTGAAATCAGCACCCATGAATTGCTATAAATTCATTCAAATATTCTTGGCAATTCGAAAAAAAAATTTTTTTGTTGAGCTGTGTTATCAATGTGGAGAAAAAATTTAGTCTAAGCGTGATGACGCTATTTAGTAGGCTCCGCCTACCACATTATCCATGTCGTCATTCCGCCATCTTGAGTGTAAATATGGAGAGTTTTAGTGTATACGTCATTTGGTACAAATGACGTATATTAAACCGACAGTTGGGAGCACATGCTTTGTTTTTATAGTCAGTCTAGCTTTGGGCATCGATGTAGATGGATGCATCTTTACAGTTTGCTATTGTACTCCTCCTTGAATTTACCTTTATGTCAGATTGTCACAGGTTGTGACTAATTTATCGAAACTCCCTTATTCCAACCCTTGACCTAATAATAGCAACAACATTAATATGTATATTAAACTATACATCAACTCTACATTCCCGCTCTTTAGTTCCCCCCCCCCCGTTTCCACCCCACCCCCACTAATTACATTCCTCGTCCAGGTGTTCGGGCCGAACCTCCCTCGGCGAGCGAAGTTACTAGTAACAGAGACGTGTTACATTCTTCCCTGGTCGTCCGACCACCGCTTCACGGTCGGCTACTACAAAGAGAAAGCGCCCCGCTAAATGTCCAGTTATTTTACGGCGGACTGCTGCGTCTTCAAAGAGACCGCTCGATGTCCAGTTACTTTGTACGGCGTACAAAGTCTTCCCCCCCCCCTCTTATGCTCCTCCCCCTAATTTGAAAGTTTGAATGTTTGAATGTAGCCATTATTCATATCTGATTGGCTAATGGTCACGTGGGAGCAAGTGTTGAGGGAAGTAAAATATAGATGTTAAGTTATTTCGAGAGCAGTCGGCCCGTGAGCGGGGTCTTGTGCAGTCGATTAGTGAATAGTCTCTGAGAGAGAGAGAGAGAGAGTTAACTGGGGATAACGTCACTTATCCCCCTTATTCATGTTGTATTGGATTATTTGCTGCAGATTGAATTATCTTTGCTTATGAGAAGTCACCAGATCCTGGACGGATTGGTGCCGGTGTATAATAAATATATTTAGTGTTGTACACCCGACTTTGTCGAATTGATCCTAGTCGTCTGTTGTACCTGTGAATTACTGTGGAGACTGTGTGTGTGGCAGAAATATAAATAAAATACGGGTCGAACGTTGAGTCGGCCCTCATACGCCTAGACACAAGCCCAGGTTACCCTTCTCGGGATCCTCAACATCTGGGTCTCGTGAGTGGGGCCTGTAACGTCTGTGAGGCTCGTCTGGGGATCGAACCTTCACCTGGAGCAGCACTCTGCAACAACCAGGCGGGGCCGAAAGCCGATTCAACATAGACTCGGGGGGCTCAATATCTGCCACGAGTCATCTGGAGTCATCCCAGACTCACACCAGTCATCAGGAGCCATACCGGGCTCACCCCAGTCATCTGGAGCCATACCGGGCTCACCCCAGTCATCTGGAGCCATACCGGGCTCACCCCAGTCATCAGGAGCCATACCGGGCTCACCCCAGTCATCTGGAGCCACACCGGGCTCACCCCAGTCATCTGGAGCCATACCGGGCTCACCCGTCATCAGGAGCCATACCGGGCTCACCCCAGTCATCTGGAGCCACACCGGGCTCACCCCAGTCATCTGGAGCCATACCGGGCTCACCCCAGTCATCTGGAGCCATACCGGGCTCACCCCAGTCATCAGGAGCCATACCGGGCTCACCCCAGTCATCTGGAGCCACACCGGGCTCACCCAAGTCATCAGGAGCCATACCGGGCTCACCGAAGTCTCCCGAAGTCAACCAGACAGAACAAGGAAAAGCCGCACTGATCGGCAAATAAAAAAAAAACATTCTGACTTTAGACTTTATGATTGTGTGTGAGATTGTGGACGGTGAAAGTATTTCTTATTCTGTGGAAGGAGGGAGGAAGCGTCCAGGTAAGCCATTTAATACACTTCTCTTTTGATTGTGGTCATTGTGAGTGTTCTGGCCGGTGTGTTAAGCTGCACGGCGAGCTTTATCTGGGCTAACCGCTACTCTTCTTAGGCTCGTATTAACGTCCCCCACCATGAAGTCTATGGAGGAGTACGTACAGGACTTCATAGGCTTGGGGTGCGACGTTGATACAGCCATAAAGCCCGCTAAATGCGAACGCGATATAGAGGTGGAAGAGGCTAAGCATGAAGCAGTAGCTGAACGCGCTTTGAATGAAAGAGAGAAAGAGGTCGAGGGCCTAAGTGGTTGTCAGGGGGCCACGTTTGTACCATTCTTGGATAATGGGAGGGCCCATGGCATTTTAATGTTGTAGGGGCGCAGTGCATCTCGCTGCCATATGCATGCGGCAGGAGATGGGCCCTGGGGGCGCCAATTTATTTGTTCATGCTAGGTTGCAGAGAACCGGTGAACGTAAATGTATTTGGATTCTGTGTAAAGGTATTTTGAAACTGTAGTCATTTTGAATTTGGTCGAGTATTCTCATTTTGACTTTGTGTGTACAGTCATTCTAATTTTGTATACCTTCTTCTGTGTTGTTTTGAACATTTTAATTGTTGTTTTGGTTGGGTGTAATCATTTTGATCTGGAGGGCTTTTATTTTGACTTAGTGTACTTTTACTTTGATTTAGTGTGCTCTCATTTTGATTGTGAGCACTTTTCTTCTGATGTTGTGTACCTCCCCCTTTTCGTTTGTTGTCAGGGCGCCACATTAGAACCATTCATAGATTGGGTGGGCCCATGACCATATGTTGTTGACGCCATGCCACCTACCTCATGGTACATGTCCCTTAGATAGTTAAGGTCCAGCTGCTCTTTGGTAACACGAGGGTTGGGCGTGGGACTAGAGGAGCCAAGGGGCCCTCGAAACCGCGCAGTAGAACGCCTCGTCTGGTGCGGCCAGCGTAGGGTTATTCAAATGATTGCGCGGACCAGGTCTGATGTGTAGGGAAGTAAGGTTGTATGGAGCTGGGGCATACTCATTCCTTGTGAACGCTAAGAGGTTGTGCGCTACGGGCAGGCGGGCCTCATTGATTAGGCGGACGCCGGACTGGATGCATGTATAGTCGTCCTAACGGGTCCCTTAAGTGAATGAGTGGCTGGCTCAACTATTCCATCAAACTGGAGGGTTTTGATGTAGGTGAAACCCAAGGGGGTCTGTTATACAACAAAGGAAGAAATGTCTGTGAATGTCTATGCATGAGTGATTGTTTGTTTAGGCGGCCCTGTAGGGGCGCGCCCTTTTATTTTTCGTTGTAGAGCCGAGCGAGTAAACCAGGAACCGCGCATATACCAAAGGGAAGGATAATGTAGGGGCAGATTTGATGAGTCGGTGCCCAGCATAACTTCGTCGACGGCAGCTACATATCGGTTTGAGCTCACTCTCAAAGGGGCCACTCTTAGAGAGGTTATTATATGGCTTGCCTAGAGTGAGTGAACGCCGTGTGAGTGAAGTTATGTCAGTTGTCACATTTATTTATGCATGATTTCTTTTCCATTACAGGTTAAATGTTGTAACTCTGTTGTGTTGGTCGATGTAAAGTCATTCCCTCAAAGGAGACTATCTTGATTTCTCTATTGTGTATTCAGTACCGCCATGTAGGCTTACTGATACAATCAGTTTTATTAAGTGCCACCTTTCGAAAGAAGAGTGTTCACCATTTTCCTTTTTTTTTATTTTATCTCTGGACCAACTTGTGTTGGCCAGACCTTATATCCGGCGGTACGCCGTGATAATTGTTCTGGTATTTTTAGAAGTATTTAAGTATGTATGTATTTACCCACTGGCCCTATCCATTATGTTGTGGTCCGGGTTACTGAGATAATTTCCCCTTTTTATGTTATGTAATGGCCTCACCTACTACGGTGTCATCCCTATAGTTTCGATTTGAGTGGGGGAGTGATGTCACAGGTTGTGACTAATTTATCGAAACTCCCTTATTCCAACCCTTGACCTAATAATAGCAACAACATTAATATGTATATTAAACTATACATCAACTCTACATTCCCGCTCTTTAGTTCCCCCCCCCCCCCGTTTCCACCCCACCCCCACTAATTACATTCCTCGTCCAGGTGTTCGGGCCGAACCTCCCTCGGCGAGCGAAGTTACTAGTAACAGAGACGTGTTACATTCTTCCCTGGTCGTCCGACCACCGCTTCACGGTCGGCTACTACAAAGAGAAAGCGCCCCGCTAAATGTCCAGTTATTTTACGGCGGACTGCTGCGTCTTCAAAGAGACCGCTCGATGTCCAGTTACTTTGTACGGCGTACAAAGTCTTCCCCCCCCTCTTATGCTCCTCCCCCTAATTTGAAAGTTTGAATGTTTGAATGTAGCCATTATTCATATCTGATTGGCTAATGGTCACGTGGGAGCAAGTGTTGAGGGAAGTAAAATATAGATGTTAAGTTATTTCGAGAGCAGTCGGCCCGTGAGCGGGGTCTTGTGCAGTCGATTAGTGAATAGTCTCTGAGAGAGAGAGAGAGAGAGTTAACTGGGGATAACGTCACTTATCCCCCTTATTCATGTTGTATTGGATTATTTGCTGCAGATTGAATTATCTTTGCTTATGAGAAGTCACCAGATCCTGGACGGATTGGTGCCGGTGTATAATAAATATATTTAGTGTTGTACACCCGACTTTGTCGAATTGATCCTAGTCGTCTGTTGTACCTGTGAATTACTGTGGAGACTGTGTGTGTGGCAGAAATATAAATAAAATACGGGTCGAACGTTGAGTCGGCCCTCATACGCCTAGACACAAGCCCAGGTTACCCTTCTCGGGATCCTCAACATCTGGGTCTCGTGAGTGGGGCCTGTAACACAGATCATGTTCAAGAATTAAATGATTGTTTGATGTTACTTCACTGGAGTTAACTTCGTGATTTGTGTTGTCTAAATTATTACACCTTCTACAAGTATTATCATTAAAAGGACCCGTTACAACCTCACTTGTCGGGCGCTTTATTTTGATTTTTAAAAAAAAGTAAGATGTTCCGTTTAATAAATTGTAATCGAATCAATGTCTTGTTATAGATCAGGCTGTGCCCAACCTTTTTAGCTGTACTGAGTTGCACCGGGATTGAGACGAACAGTGGCGTATCGAGCTTAACTCGCGCCCGGGCACAATACCTTTTTAGCGCCCCCCCCCCATTTGAAAACCATATAATATTATATGTAAAATATACCATTTGGCGCGCCCCTTTGTGAGTAGCGCCCGGGGCATGATGACCCCTTCCCTTGCCGCCCCCTCACTACGCCACTGGAGACGAAGTTTTTAAGACCACATAGTAAAATTACGAAGCTCGTCCCACTGCTGGAGAAAGTCGTTCTATTTAAGAAGAACAATCGCTTGTTAATTGGTAGCACGTTAAAATTGCACGAGTTGCTTTGATCAATGGCATTTTTAGAGCATTTTCGAAAAAAAAATGCTCTATTGTCCCCGTTTTGTCTGTCTGTCTGTCCGTCCGTCCGTCCGTCCGTCATCACCCTAGATCTCAACAACCATAAGTCCTAGACCCATGATGTATATATCATTTTGTAGGTCTTGGCCTGCCAAGAAATGACTTTTTTTCCATTTCGCGATCTGACCTCTCAGGGCCGTTAAAGGGGCCTTATAAAGTACCGTTTTTACTATATAAGCTATATTAATAATGGACCGCCCTATATCTCAGCAACCATAAGTCCTAGACCCATTGTGTAGGTCTTGGCCTGCCAAGTGTACATCAAAAGTCCATTTCGCGATTTGACCTCTCAGGGCCAAAATATAAGAGTTTTTTATGTACCGTTTTGCTTATATTTTAAATATAAATAATAAAAGCTAATCAAAGAGGCGTAATCATTATTTATTTTTGTAACAGTTATTCAACATGACTTACTTCCCGTACTTTATATAAAACAACAATTGACGGAGTTTTCGGACGATTAAATGACTACAATTTAGAATGTTTCAATTATGAGTCCTATTTCAGTGACCACAAACCACTTGTAGTTAGATTTAAGAGAAAATAATTTTTTTTCAAATATAAAGAAACGTCTTTATAAATTTTTTTTTACAGATATATGCATTACACAATTGAATTTATAAACATTTCCAAAATTTACAAATATTTACTGAAAGATAACAAACGTACTGATACATAACATGAAAATGCGCTAACACGTCCTGTGTCCAGAATGGAACAGGCTTAATTGCTTGTTTTTATTTGTTGTAGTCATTTAAAATTTGTAAGTTGAGTATTCTCTCTCTCTCTCTCTCTCTCTCTCCCCCCCCTCTCTCTCCCCCCCCCCTCTCTCTGGTCCGTACGTGTAACTTAACAAAGCCTCGGGTTTAACATTCCGGCACTTTAGATATTATACAGTCGATTCCGCTTAATTGGGACACATCGGGACGGGGCTTTTTGTCCCAATTAAGCGGCTGTCCCAATTAAACATACAAATTTACTATTGGTTTCTTGGTTTGGTTTCTTTGAGATTTGTCCCAAATAAGCGGCTGTCCCAACTAAGCGGTGTCCCAATTAAGCGGAATCCACTGTACATCATTACAAGGACATCCCTAGATCAGAGCACATCGGGCATGGTCTGTTTAATAAATAGAATCATTAGCTCAACATATTTACCCCCCACCATGATTTGATTAGAAACATCATTTCAAAATTAAATAAAACTAAATACGGTCGTACGATTTCATTTAAAAAAAAAAAAACTACTCTATGGTAATATTTTTGGTTGAGATTGTACCAACTTAATTCGTTTTTTTTAACAAACAATAATTTATTTTAAGAAATCAATAATGTTTTTTAAGCAAATAAGACCATTTTAGGTACAAAAAAAAATGTAAACGTATGTTTTTCTCGTGATTTTAAGCGCGGGACCGACGAAACACTTAACAGTGATATAGTTATAGCAAAGGATATGTATTACTGTTATGCTATAAAATATTATTTTTACTTATTCGGTAACCCCCCCCCCCCAATGTTAATGTTCAAGTTTAATTTGAACCCCCCCCCCCCCCCCGATATTACATAAATAGCCACTAAAATACAAAAACAACCAAGTATTGGCCATACGAGACTATCTGTGCATGTACCGTGTTTTATTTTCAATATGCGGTACTATATACACGTAACAACAAAAAACCCGCAGCTATCCGTCCTACGGTCTGCCTGTGTATAAGACAAAGAGAGTTACAATACATGCCCCTGGCTGGTTGCCGTGTCACGTCTCTACGTGAGCATTACACTGTTGCTAGATGATGGGCGTGGCCAGCTAATGGATTGGATGATAATGACTTCTGTATTTGGTCAGCGGAATCTCGTTGGTCGGCATGATGACACCGAGTCTAATACATATGTCTATCTATGTATCTATGAATCTGTGTATCTATGTATCTATGTATCTATGTATCTATCTATCTATCTGTCTGTCTGTCTATCTGTCTGTCTTTCTGTCTATCTATCTAACTATCTATCTATCCATCTAATCCATCTAATCTTTCTGTCTCAAATGTCTGTCTGTCTGAGTAGTCGTCTACCTGTCTATCCGTCTGATGTATAAATCTATTTGTCACTTTTTCGATGTGTCGCTAATATAAACGTCTCTCTATCTGCCCGCACTGTCCCGTCTTTTTCATTATATCAACACGTTCCCATCTGTCTTTCTGTCTGTCTATCTGTCTATCCCCATGTGCTACGCCGGTTGCACACCAGAAAAAAAAATATATTTGTTCACGGCGCATAAAAAAAGTAAAGTTAAATGTTATTTTAAATGGGTCATTGGAACAGATTTCTGGGTCATCAGTATCTGTCTAGCTGTTGGTCGACATATCTGTCAGTAAGACAATGATCATTGATTTATATAGGCATGTGAAGCCACCCCCTCCCTCCTTACCACAAGGCCGTTTTTCGGTCGACATATCAGTCAGTGGTACATTATGATTGTTTGATATCGGCCAGTGTCCTCCCCCCCCCCCTCGGTCTGGTATAATTTATACTAATTTAGTGGAGCACGGGGTTCAGAACTGGGCACAACAGACTAAGACAACACATGTTCCGAAGGCTAGGCATTGGAAACAGTGAGGACTGCCTATGTGGGATGTCTCCAGAGAATGCAGAACATGTTCTCCAAACATGCCCTTTACATGACACAGCTCGCAACAGGTTCTGGCCACAGATGACCTCCTTTAATCAAAAACTTTATGGGAGCGAGACGGACCTGGATGCCACCGTGCAGTTCACCATAACTATAGACCTGGTCGTTTGAAATCCTCCATGTTCATATATCGAGAACAAAGAAGAAGAAGTGGAGCACGGGGGTAGGTGGAGGGGGGTGATGCCTTAGTGGCCATTGTAGTCCACAGTTGTGGTCGAAAAGTTTAAAAAAGATTTCCGTTGCGTTGGCAGTGAGCTTGTGGCTTATGGTCCCAGGTGAAAATCAAACGTAACTGGCGATCACCTGAGACGTTGACTGTGCAGATGCAGCGAGGAATATCAGATCTTAGAAATGATAACACTCTCGAAGACCTACTATAACAACACTCTCGAAGGCCTACTATAACAACACTCTCGAAGGCCTACTATAACAACACTCTCGAAGGCCTACTATAACAACACTCTCGAAGGCCTACTATAACAACACTCTCGAAGGCCTACCTATAGCGCTCTCCAATGCCTACGTACAACACTCTCGAGTGCCTACTTATAACACTCTCCA
>JAGDYQ010000052.1:904061-919800 GCA_021962125.1 Bulinus truncatus | reverse complement strand
GTGGCATCCAGGTCCGTCTCGCTCCCATAAAGTTTTAGATTGAAGGAGGTCATCTGTGGCCAGAACCTGTTGCGAGCTGTGTGTCATGTAAAGGGCATGTTTGGAGAACATGTTCTGCATTCTCTGGAGACATCCCACATGGGCAGTCCTCACTGTTTCCAATGCCTAGCCTTCGGAACATGTGTTGTCTTAGTATGTTGTGTCCAGGTTCTGAATCCCATGCTCCACTAAATTAGAATAAATTAAACCAGACCGAGGGGGGAAGGACACTGGCCGATATCAAACAATCATAATGTACTACTGACTGATATGTCGACCGAAAAACGGCCGGGTGGTAAGGAGGGAGGGGGTGGCTTCACATGCCTGTATAAAGCAATGATCATTGTCTTACCGACAGATATGTCGACCAACAGCTAGACAGATACTGATGACCCAGAAATCTGTTACAATGACCCATTTAAATAACATTTAACTTTACTTTTCTTATGCGCCAACGTGAACAAATATTTTTTTTCTGGTGTGCAACCTGCGTAGCACATGGGGATAGACAGATAGACAGAAAGACAGATGGGAACGTGTTGATATAATGAAAGTGACGGGACAGTGCGGGCAGATAGAGAGACGTTTATATTAGTAACACATCAGAAAAAAGTGACAAATAGATTTATACATCAGACGGATAGACATGTAGACGACTACTCGGACAGACAGACATTTGAGACAGACAGATTAGATAGATTAGATGGATAGATAGATAGATAGATTAGACAGACAGACAGACAGACAGATGATAGATAGATAGATAGATAGATAGATAGATAGATAGATAGACAGACAGACAGACAGACAGACAGACAGACAGACAGATAGATAGATAGATAGATAGATAGATAGATAGATAGATAGATAGATAGATAGATAGATAGATAGATAGATAGATAGATAGATAGATAGATAGATAGATAGATATATGTATTAGACCCGGTGTCATCATGCCGACCAACGAGATTCCGCTGACCAAATACAGCAGAAGTCATTATCATCCAATCCATTAGCTGGCCACGCCCACCATCTGCAGCAACACTGTAGGCTGCTCACGTAGAGACGTGACACGGCAACCAGCCAGGGGCATGTATTGTAACGTGGACTCTCTTTTGTCTATACTACACAGGCAGACCGTAGGGCGGATAGCTGCGGGTTTTTTGTTGTTACGTGTATATAGTACCGCATATTGAAAATAAAACACGGTACATGCACAGATAGTCTCGTATGGCCAATACTTGGTTGTTTTTTTTTATTTTAGTCGCTATTTATGTAATATCGGGGGGGCTTCAACTTAAACTTGAACATTAACATTGGGGGTAAGGAACTGAATAAGTAAAAATAATAGTATTTTATAGCATAACAGTAATACATATTCTTTGCTATAACTATATCACTGTTACGTGTCTCGTCGGTCCCGCGCCTAAAATCACGAGAAAAACGTTAACATTTTTTTTGTACCTAAAATGGTCTTATTTGAAAAAACATTATTGATTTCTTAAAGTAAATTATTGTTTGTTTAAAAAAAACGAATTTGGCTGGTACAATATCAACCAAAAATATTACCATAGAGTAGTTTTTTTTTAAAATGAAATTCGTATCAGACCATATTTAGTTTTATATAATTTTGAATTGATGTTTCTAATCAAATCATGGTGGGGTACGTATGTTGAGCTGATGACTTTATTAAACAGGCTCATGCCCGATGTGCTCTGATCTGGGGAGGGGGAGAGAGGGGGGAGGGAGGGAGAGAGGAGAGAGGGGGGAGGGGAGGGAGAGAGAGAGGGGGAGGGGAGGGAGAGAATACTCAACTTACAAATTTTAAATGACTACGAAAAATAAAAAAAATGCCATTGATCAAAGCAACTCGTACAATTTTAACGTGCTACCAATTAACAAGCGATTGTTCTTCTTAATTAAATAGAACGACTTTCTCCAGCAGTGGGACGTGCGTCGTAATTTTACTATGTGCTCTTAAACTTCGTCTCCAGTGGCGTAGTGAGGGGGGCGGCAAGGGAAGGGGTCATCATGCCCCGGGAGCTACTCACAAAGGGGCGCCAAATGGTATATTTTACATATAATATTATATGGTTTTCAAATAGGGGGCGCTAAAGGTTACAGTCCCCCGGGCGGCTATTCTCGATACGCCACTGCTCGTCCTCAATCCCGGCGCAACTCCGTACAGTGTTAAAAGGATGGGCACAGCCTGATCTATGGCAAGACATTGATTCGATTACAATGTATTAAGCGGAACATCTTTTTTTTTTAAATAAAAATAAAGCGCCCGACAAGTGAGGTTGTTACGGGTCCTTATAATGATAATACTTGTAGAAGGTGTAATAATTCAGACAACACGAATCACGAAGTTAACTCCAGTGAAGTAACATCAAACAATCATTTAATTCTTTGAACACGAACTGGACATAAAGGTAAATTCAAGGAAGTACAATAGCACACTGTAAACATGCATCCATCTACATCGATGCCCAAAGCTAGACTGACTATAAAAACAATGCATGTGCCCCCAACTGTCGGTTTAATATACGTCATTTGTACCAAATGACGTATACACTAAAACTCTCAATATTTACACTCAAGATGGCGGAATGACGCCATGGATAAAATGTTGTGGGCGGAGCTTAGACTATATTATTTCTCCACATTGATAATAGATCTGTAACAGGCGGAATCGATAGCAGGATTTAGTAACTAAATGACTGATAAAATATTCAGTAACCAATGAATAGAACTGATAACAAAAGCACTGTTTACAGGTACAGTAACCTAACAAACTGATAAAAAAAAGCACTTTTTACAGGTACGGAAACCTAATAGACTGATAACAAAAACACTATTAACAGATTCAGCAACAACAAAAATGTTTCAAACAACGTCATCTCTCAAGATTCAAAAACTTGCTCTAAGTGAGTTCAACCGTTCATTTTTTTTGTTCTTTTCGACATTTACACACAAATGTTCAGTCGCCCTATCCTCCGCCCGGTTCC
The DNA here is from genome assembly GCA_021962125.1 of Bulinus truncatus. Classification (NCBI taxonomy): domain Eukaryota; kingdom Metazoa; phylum Mollusca; class Gastropoda; family Planorbidae; genus Bulinus; species Bulinus truncatus. The sequence goes on along the minus strand of JAGDYQ010000052.1, from coordinate 916,753 downwards.
AATCTCCCCCCCCCCGCCCCCATTCCTCACGGAGCTTTCAAGAAAGAACAAAACAAGATGTGTGGCGTAGGTAAGTGATGGGAGGGGAGGGAGAACGATTCAATAACAAAATTTATACCCCCTCTCCCCCCCTCCCCCAAGGGTTGAATGCAAGAGTTGTATGTAAGAAGCAGAAGTTAAAAACAGTTTTGTGCATGCACAGACCAGATTTTTTTCCCCCTTTATTCTGAAATATTTTTAAAAAAAAATAAATCGGCATTGAAGAAAATGAAAAATAAACTGAAAGTAATCTCCCTTGACATGTATCGATGGATTTATTATACACTGCCAACTTAAGGTGGTGATGATGCTGGTGTTTGAGATTGGCGCCCACGCTTTTATAGCTGTTGTAGTCATCCGCATATCTAGAAATATGTTCACCCCCTCCCCCCATTTAAGGGGTTTTCAAATGAATGTCACATTTTTTTTTTTAAGTAATCATATGTTTATTTTGTTATAAACACGTCGACAGAGTAGATCAGAATGAGAGTTAAAGAAGAATACATGTACTTACACGTAAACTTGACGTTTGTACTATACTGTCTATACAGTAAAGGAAGGGACTTATAAAAGATTGATAAATAAAAAAACATGTACTCCGGCTGTTGTTTATTTAGTTTGTTGCGGGTCATTGTTTGTGGGTCTTTGTTTGTGGGTCATTGTTTGTTGGTCATTGTTTGTGGGTCATTGTTTGTGGGTCATTGTTTGTTGCTCATTGTTTGTGGGTCATTGTTTGTTGCTCATTGTTTGTGGGTCATTGTTTGTGGGTCATTGTTTGTTGGTCATTGTTTGTGGGTCATTGTTTGTTGCTCATTGTTTGTTGGTCATTGTTTGTGGGTCATTGTTTGTTGCTCATTGTTTGTGGGTCATTGTTTGTGAATAATGATATTTTTTTAAAAAAATGTGTATTTATTATAAAATAAATAAGATTAGTTTAGCCAGGGCCTGATTTAGACTTGATAGGGGCCCTAAGCTATTTGAGATACGGGGCCCTTTCTAAGTCCAGATAGTATATATCAGTGTCAAATATTAACCTACATATGACAATCGCTCACTCGAACAATGGGTCTTAGGGGGGGGGGGAACTGGGTTTCGCCCAATAAAACATGTCCGTCAGTTGGATGTGGGCTCAGACTTCTACATAAGGGGAAAACAATGAAACAAAGAATTCAAACTTTAAAAGAAATATTTGTCATTCAATCGTTTAAAATAAGTACAATTATTGTATCCCTACGTCCATGTGTAGAACTAACCCTACGTCCATGTGTAGAACTAACCCTACGTCCATGTGTAGAACTAACCCTACGTCCATGTGTAGAACTAACACTACGTCCATGTGTAGAACTAACACTACATCCATGTGTAGAACTAACCCTAAGTCCATGTGTAAAATTTTTTTTATTTTTGCAGCCGCAACTGGCAGTGACCCGGGTTATGTAAAAGGCGCGAGCAGGCTCGCACGTGTGACGGGACTATTTTTTTTTTCTTCTTTTTCCCCCAAGTCACAAAAAAGGACCCGCGGACCAACCGGCACGAAGAGTGGTGGCGAGTGGATCAGATTACTGCAGTACGTGACCGTGTAAGCGCCACAATCTCAGCCTGAAGCTGATTTATTTTTTTTACCCCAGCCCTATGTATTCCTCTTGTTTGTCCTATGGCTCCAGTGTTCGAGTGTTTTACATTTCATACATTCAAATACAATCCGGCCATCTCACAGCCATAACCACTTCGATAAATATATATTTTTTTTCAACACTTTCGGCGGAGGCGTAAACCGCTGGTTGGTGCCTTCGCACAAGTAGGTCACCAGAAAGCTTCCGACACTGGGATGGCGCCCCCCTGACTATATCTAAGAGAGACGTATGTGCCGCGAAATTTTAAAGAATATTATGGAAAGCAACGGAGCCCCAAAAGACTCAGGGGACCGCCCAGTGTTCATCCCCACCCACCCCCACCCACCCCCCAACCCCCGCGGTGAGCCTTTTTGGCCTTGGTGGTCATTTTTTCATAAACGCACATGTCACCAAAAGTCTTAAGACTGGCCCAGAACGTTTTTTTTTTGAAGCGGCAGTACAGACCATTCAGCTAGATAGCCACATGTCCGAGGCAACGTGAAGGGGGGTTGAGGGTTGAAACCAGCGATATACGCCAATCTGACCGTCCTTATATCGCCACCGATCAAATCCACGCCAGAATAATCATATCATCTTCAGCTGACGTGGTGAAGTGTTGTGTTCTCTATACATAGACTTATTTTTTTTGGATTGGAGCTACATATGTCACAGTCATTGTGACATGCCTGACATCTGTCACACTGGCACATTGTTATAAGTGCAACGACTGTCACCATCAGTACTTTCACGCTGCGACACGGCCAACATGCCACTGTCACACTGTAATGTGGCCAACACCTGTCAATATCACATTGCGATGCGGCCAACACATGTCACAATTCCCACAGTGATATGGCCAACAGCTTTGAGTGAAATCAAAGACGATTGATCTGACTAGAAGAGCTCATTGAGTGATCCCAACCGGACACGTTCTCCTTTAGCCCCCTCCCCGGGCATCAATAGCGGTGGTCACTCCAAGACGAGTACTGTGTGCGACTGAGCTTTAGGCCAGCCTAATGGGGAGTGAAAAGGACACTTAGTCGTCACTGTGTCTCTCAATGGTCACCAGCTGGATCATTACATTTTAAAATCATTTCATGTACGGTCAAAGAAAGATTTTAAACCGGAATATAGATCTATCTATGGGGTGGCCAAATATGCGGTTCTTGTAGCAGTATGTGGCTCTTATAGCAGTATGTGGCTCTTATAGCAGTATGTGGCTCTTATAGCAGTATGCGGCTCTTATAGCAGTATGCGGCTCCCGTTACAATACTACGGCTCTTCAATGAGTTGTGTGCTGCTCCCAATGAGCCGGTTTCTTTTTTCAATAACCTAAATACTATTGGTCACTAAATACTACTGGCCACTAAATACTACTGGTCTCTAAATACTACTGGCCACTAAATACTACTGGTCACTAAATACTACTGGTCACTAAATACTACTGGTCACTAAATACTATTGGTCACTAAATACTACTGGTCACTAAATACTATTGGTCACTAAATACTACTGGTCACTAAATACTACTGGTCACTAAATACTACTGGTCACTAAATACTACTGGTCGCTAAATACTACTGGTCACTAAATACAACTGGTCACTAAATACTACTGGTCACTAAATACTATTGGTCACTAAATACTACTGGTCACTAAATACTATTGGTCACTAAATACTACTGGTCACTAAATACTATTGGTCACTAAATACTATTGGTCACTAAATACTACTGGTCACTAAATACTACTGGTCACTAAATACTACTGGTCACTAAATACTACTGGTCACTAAATACTATTGGTCAATAAATAAGTAAAGTGACTACAGTGCGGATCTTGAAAGTACTGAAAGGACTGCGGCCCCCAATCGACGTCATAAGTGTCCGCCCCTGGTCTGTACTTTATTATGCAGAGCCGGCCTTAGATATTTGGCGGCCCTAGGCAAAAGTAACATGGTGGCCCCTCTACATATTAATTTTATATAGTAATCATGAACAGCAAAGTTGGACTAGATAGTGACACTAGTAAACGATTTTTTAATTAATAATAATTAATTAATAGACGAAAGAATATTGTGTTCAGAATTATGAAATTTAATAGTTATGTTTATTTACAGGACAATTTTTCTACACTTTATGCTTGCAAATTCGTCAATTAAACTTGCATAATCCAACGATGATGTTATATCATTCTCAATGGAAATCAGGGCAATGTCTACCAGCCTATCTTGCGTCATTGTGGAGCGCAAATAAGTTTTAATTAACTTTAATTTTGAAAAACTGCGTCCTGCTGATGCAACAGTAACAGGTATTGTTAACAAAATGCGTAAAGCGTTTGTAACATTTGGAAAGACCTCATTTAATCGGTGTGCATTAAAATACTTTAACACGTCAAGTGGAGATGTACCTTTAGGTATGACAAAAGTTAACGTTTTTAGTTCAGTAAATAAATTGAGTTCCTCGATGTCACTATCGATTTCCGTGATTGGTAAATGCGCAGAGGCAGAATTGCTAACATCAGAGAATACTTCATGTAAGTTTTTGCATTGTTTTTTTAGCATTGCGTCGTCACGATTTTTCAAGTCTGAAATTTTAAAGAGGAATCCAAAATTATTATTAAATTGTGTTAAATGTTCAAATCGTTCATTAAAAGACATTATAGCTTGATCCATCAACACGTTGAAGAAACCTATCCGATAGTTTTCTCTGGGATCTTGCACTGATTAATCTTCAGCAGATTCATATAAAAACTGTTTTTTAACTCTTTTTCGTCTCTAAGAAGTAACAATTGCTGAAAAACCCAATTCGTCATCACTCATTTCCAGCTCTTCTGCTAATGACTTTGCTGCAATTTCCGATGCCTGGAAGCCATTTTCTTTAAACGAAATAAGAAACTCACGCAACTTTTGTAGTAGCTCAAAATTTAAATCCAATTCTATGTTATCACGCTGCATCGTCTTACTTAGCAAATTAATTTTATTTAGCATTTCATACCAAACTGACAATGTTACAAGGAACGTGAAGTTTTTTAATTCTTTTGCTAGAGAATTAGCTTCTGTTCTGCATTTTGGATTATTAGCTTTTCTGAGACCTCAACCAATGCGTCATATATATCACCAATTTGATAGCGAATGGCTTTTACACTGCTCACTTTACAATCCCATCTAGTGTCGGACAATGGTTTCACTGTAAGATTTTTCACATGTTTTTTTATGATTTGCCATCTTTGAACTGATGCAGAAAATAAAACATAAATTTGCTGATCAATACCAAAAAATACTTAGCAACTACAGAGGATTTAGCCACTGGCGGCGGAGCAGAGGGGCAGCGGCCCCCCTAAAACTTTTAAGGGGGGTGGCGGCGCCCCCCCTTTGAATTTCAGTCTGCCCCCCCCTAAAATTTTAACTTTGTTTAACTTTTTTTTTAACTTTGTAATTCATTTTAGTTTATATGTATCATTTTCATTTTCATGATTTATTTGATTTATTTCTTAAAGTTAATATTTGAAAGAAATTATAATTAATTTACATTTTACAGTAATCACATTATTGAGAGTTGTTGTGGCATATTTCAAAACTAGTGGCAAGTATCCGGCTTTGCCCGGGTTAAAAATAAGGTTTTCTGTTTATTTAAGAAGCGTAATTTGATGTTTAATTAAGATTTAAAATAAGACGCGTAAAAAAGGATTTATTTGCATGCAATAAAAGGGTACATTTATCTTAAAGCAATGTGATACACAACATTTTTGCAGTTCCTCTCTCCCCTCCCTCTCTCTCTCTCTCTCTCCCTCTCTCTCTTCCTCCTCCCCTCCCTCCCTCTCTTCCTCCCTCCTCCTCTCTCTTTCCATCCCTCCCTCCCCTCTCTCCCTCCCTCCCCTCTTTCCCTCCCTCCCTCTCTCTCTCTCTTAGGCATGACTGTAGCAAAAGATAACAATTCCTATGGATGAAGGAATGGAATGTAATAATGAAGTAAGTAATGTGATATTTGGTTCCCCGTACCGATCATATTTATAGTAAGTTAGCTATGTGGGAGAGAAGCTCGTAAAACCTGAAATCGGGGTAAAAGTTTGCCAATTTTCATGTCTTTGATATCCAAAATAATTAATTACAATCAAAGTACCCATTAAGATGGAACGAAACCTGTTTAAGAACATTCCCCATGTAATTTTGTGTACGTGTACCAAAGTTCACGTTATTTGGTTGTTGTGCTTATTAAAAAACATTAGCTTGTGAAAAGAGGACTTCCAAAAGGTTTAATAACAATGATATTATTGTAATCGTTAGTTTGCGCAAGCTATTGAACGAAAATAAAATAAAAATCGTGTTTTTAAATTTTTAAAACAATGTAAATAATTTGTGATCTTTTTAATTTTTTCAATAATTTTTACAAAATTGGCGGCCCCTTTGAATTTGGCGGCCCTGGGCAAATGCCCAGTATGCCCAGTGCTAAGGCCGGCCCTGTTATTATGTTCTATCATTCTAAATCACAGTATCGTAATGATTACAGAGCAGAGCGTGTTCAAAATTGTAAACAAAATAGTCTGTATTACACTACAGTTGAACAAATGGGCTGTATTTGTTTGGTAGAAGGTACTTAATGCATTAAATGCTATAAATGAAACATGAATAACAATGTTATACCCTTTACAAGTGAAAAAAATAAATTTGTTATAATCTTCACAACAGATAGTCATGGTACACACAAAAAAAAAAACCCACTCATTATAAAGATGAAAATTTGTAACAGATGCAGATGAATGTCAGGTAGTGTTGTTTTCGTTGACGAAAACTAAAACTAAAACTAAAATTAGCAGCAAGACTAAAACTAGACGAAAACTAAAATTATTACAGAAAAAACGAAATAAAAACTGAAACTAAAATATGACCTGGGGCTAAAACAACACTAGGGTCAGGTGCAAAACTAGGGTAGGGCGGAGGTGGGGGTCATCCCAGACAGCACTAGCTTTGTCCCCCCAGCAAGGGACAGACATATTTACCAGCTTAGTTTTTCCTGTATAGGGAAGGGGTTGCACGACTAAAGCTAGTGAGTGATGTCCCCTGTAAGGATAAGATGACATCTCTTAGATCCTATAAACCACTAAACGGGACATTATTTTTATGGTGCCCTTCGTTCATACCCCCACCATAGCCGATAGTGCAATGGCCATGGAGGCACCGCGGGAGATATCGGGAACTTGAGCCATGACCTGAAAAATTTTCCTTGGTCCTCACCGGAGATCGAACCAGGTACCTTTCAGGTCGTCAGTCGGGCGCTTTACCGCACACGACCATCCGACTAAAGCACGTCAGTGTGTTGGATAACGCTATGAAGTTATTTTATTTTTTTTAAATATACCAAGAGGTTTGTTGTTGACAGGAGTGATAACATTCAGTTGATTTTTTTTTTAATTTTAAATCAAAGATGAATTAATTTTAAAAAAACAATGACACTTATAAATGAATCAAAGTAAGAATTCACAAAACATGACAGTACGGCGAAACGTTGCATTAAGTCCAGGCGCATATAAATGTGATCCAAGGGACACAACTCAAGAAAATAATCGACGATGTACAGGTAACTCTTGACAACCCAAAAAAGATATTACAAACAATTAAAAGAGGGGGAAAAAAAAAGACATTTTAGAACAAGAATCATAAGATCTAATCTGGTTATCGCTAGCATCCAGTAATTATGGTCTACGGCAGTCTATGTCTATGGCCATCTTTAGAAAAAAAAAGAAGTCATGTGAAAATCAAACTGTATGAATACGATTTCATCTTTACAACTATCCACGACGTACATTACTAAAGAAAATTTAAATCGCGTCACAGATTTAGATAAAATGCAAAAATTATCTTTGTTCCCCCCCTCCACTCTCTCCTCAACCATAATACCTTCAGATTATTTAACCTTTTGGTTATATACCCCCCCCCCCAATTGTCTAGTTACATGTTTCAAATGTCCTTGTAATTCCAGCCATCGCGGTGCGTGTATTGGAGAGTAAGAACCCGTCCACATGCCCGCCCATCAATCCAGAAAGATGACAAGAGACAGAACAAGCCCCTCCCCCCCCCCCCACACGGACCGTCTCTCAAGTGGGCCGGCGCTGATCAATGTAATCCATCGGTCATCGAATTTACTAACCTGATCAATCAATCAAACGATTAAATTCTCAAGCAAGGTGTAACAAACGAGCGGAGCGGAGTGGAGAAACAAAAATAAAAAATGACAGTTGAAGTCCAGAAACTCATTTATCATCCGGCAGGAACCGCGGCAACGGAGAACAGTCTGGGCACACAATGGAGGTTAAAGAACAACGAGGACGACGACGAAGATGGAAGGGTGGAATGGTTCGCGCCGATAGATTTCCGATGGGTCGGGCTTTCCGATGCGCGGTGTCGGTTCGGAGATAAGATGACAACAGACGGATGAGATATCTGGATGAGGTAGCCAGAGCTATCCCGTGAAGCAGATATTAATCTGTTCGGAGCAGATATTGAACTGATTGAGCCGCTACTTTATGTTTCCCCATCGTATCAAGTTTCAAATCATGGGACGTCACCATCAATTTTTTTGTATCTATTTATTTCAGTTTTACTTTTTTGTTTGTTTTTTTGTTGTTTTGTTTTGTTTTTTTGCTTGAAAAGATTTGACAGGGAACAACAGGTTGTTTTAAAATATCAAACCGAGCGTGAAGCGTTGTTCATCTCATATATTAATTGGTGTGATGTTTGTATTGTATCATTCGACGCAGAGTGATTTCATTCTAGGCAAAACTTATGCATGGTCAATATGACATAAAATTATTACATTCATACAAACAGGGGCGTCGTCCTTAGCTTGGGGGGGGCACTAGGCAGAGAATAGTAGAGATATTGGGGGAAATCATAGGCAGAGACTATTAGATATATTGGGGGAGTTCATAGGCAGAGACTATTAGAGATATTGGGGGAGTCATAGGCAGAGACTATTAGATATATTGGGGGAGTTCATAGGCAGAGACTATTAGAGATATTGGGGGAGTTCATAGGCAGAGACTATTAGAGATATTGGGGGAGTCATAGGCAGAGACTATTAGATATATTGGGGGAGTTCATAGGCAGAGACTATTAGAGATATTGGGGGGAGTTCATAGGCAGAGACTATTAGAGATATTGGGGGGAGTCATAGGCAGAGACTATTAGAGATATTGGGGAGTTCATAGGCAGAGACTATTAGAGATATTGGGGAGTCATAGGCAGAGACTATTAGAGATATTGAAGGGGGGATTATACGCAGAGACAATTAGAGATATTGGGGGAGTCATAGGCAGAGACTATTAGAGATATTGGGGGAGTTCATAGGCAGAGACTATTAGAGATATTGGGGGAGTCATAGGCAGAGACTATTAGAGATATTGGGGAAGGGGGATTATATGCAGAGACAATTAGAGATATTGGGGGAGTCATAGGCAGAGACTATTAGAGATATTGGGGGAGTCATAGGCAGAGACTATTAGAGATATTGGGGGAGGGGGATTATATGCAGAGACTAAGATATATTATTGGCCCTAGCCAACAACATCTACAGGGCCTCATAAAGCATCAGATCAAATAAGAATGCGTGCTGGGGAGAGCCCTTCTAGCGCCCCATGCGTTCGCCTAGTTTTCCCCATCCATTAGAACGACTCTGCCTGCAGACGAGGTGAAGAGGCGAATGTCAACAACATGTCACGTGATATTAGCCAGACAATGAAATAGATGACATCATGCACGCCGGCCATCGGTTCATCTTCTGAGACCAAAACGTACAAAAACTTTTCGAAAGGTGAAAGGTGAAAAAGTTCATGCGATAACAGTATGGCTGGAAGGTGTGTCAACAACATGTATAAACAAATGGGAAATGGCGGGAAATGGTCACAACTTTAAAAACAACCTTAAATACTTTCACATCCTCAGCGGGCATGCAGGTAGGCTTGGGCTCCTACTACAAACACTCTAAAGAATGAACTAAGACAAAACAAAAAAATGGCCATCATCGAATGGGGCCCGTTGAATCGTAACAGACTGGCCCATGTCCGAAGATGGCCAAGGGACATGTTCAGATATCATAATAAAAAAAAACATTACACTGTTTCCTCTTACCTTGCGCTCAAAAAAAAAGATCAAATAAAACTCTGGATTGTGGCTTTCTCCACTGTTAATCCGTCAGGTGATAAGAATCTGTAAATAGAAACAGAAAAAAAATGCGCGTGTTATTATTGCCTCAAAACTGCAAGTTTCAGCATTCTATAAAAGGGTTTCAACGTTTCGTTGTACATACATACTTATTTTATTTGATCAATTCCTGACGGAACATGGTCACGTGTTAATGGCGTTTGGGTGAATCAGTGACCTTTTAAAAAAAAAACTGTCAAATTCTGTGCATACATCCCAAGAAAGACAATCCATAAAAACTTCATCAAGATAGTCTCCCCTTCCCCTTGGAAGAAAGATAGAAAGAAAGAAAGAAAGAAAGAAAGAACGAAGGGAAAGAAAAAAAAACTGGTATCATCACAACCGCCCAAAGAGGTCCTGCTCGAGGCACCAGAAGCTCCGTTTGTGTTTACATTTGCTAGGCCCGGTTGCTTACACGAGTTGTGAGCCCCCTCCCCCCAAATCTGCCCCCCACTTTCTCTGGGCATTCCCACCCCAAGTTTGGTTTACAATAAAGAGAAGGAGCCGAGGAGCTTACGTTTGCTCACGTCACAGTCAAAACTCACAATAAACCTTGGGGGCGTCTTAACTTGTATAGTGTGTATATACCCTGATCTACCTCAGCTCACCCCGCAGTCTAGAATGTCCAGGCCATAGTTTACCCTATCTTTGTGTGTGTGTGTGTGTGTGTGTGTGTGTGTGTGTTTGTGGTGTGTGTCTGCGCGCCATAACCCACCAAGATCATTCTAAAAACAAAAAGGTTATGCCCCATTATTTTCAATAGTGGATTTTAAAATTGAATCGATCTATGAATGAGTTTTAAGTTAACGAACTGACACCTCCTCCTCCATTAGTACTAACAAATTGACCCACATGTCAGGTCGGGTGCCCCGCATTGGGGAAGCACTGCCTCTAGGGCCGCGGTTCTCAACAGTGGGGTACGCGCACCCCCCAAGGGGTTACGGGGGTAAGGCTATGCAGGGATACGCAACCATGTGTAATTTTCGTTTTAAAACACAACCAATGAGGTTGAAGCAGGTCACACCGGTCTGCTCCAAACTTTGAGTAGGTACCCGCGGACATATTTTCCCACCCTTTGGGGTCAAGTCGTGAAAAAAGGTTGAGACCGTTGCTCTAGAGAGGGGGGGGGGGACACCTATTAACATCCTTTCTTGTGTGTGTATGTAATCAGGAGTAATGGGGTGGAGTAGGCACCACAGCGTGAAGGGGTTTAAGCATTAATTCATTATAAATCTCGTATTAAAGTCCCATAATTCTACTTTTATAAGTCGTTTTTTTAACCCTCAAGAATTACTCCCCCTATTACCCAGGTCAAAAAAAAAATTAAAAGTTAAATTTATAAATAATTTATTAACACGTCATTCCTAGAAAATAAAAACGGAGTAAATTTTGGCGTTTTAAAAAACTAAATCTGGCAAGTGTAACAGCAGACGTGAGTATCTAGTTGCCACAGTTGTTTACCTAAATGTTTACCTTGAAATCTTAACACTTTTATCAACAAGTCCCCCCCTTCCCCCCCCCCCCGCGCCAGAAACTACAAATCTTGCTTAAAAAAAAATTCTTTGTGGTAGGTCGTATGAAAATCTGACATAAATGTTGTTTTCATTCAGACCACACAAAAAAGTGGAACATTCCACAAAAATGAATGATCTTTTTAAGAATTCAATAATTTTTGCTAATGTTAAAACATTTTAAGTCAAGGAGTAGCTAGCGATAAAGACAAGATTATTTCTGTTTGGTTGTGCATGAATGGAAAAATAGCTTATGCTGACCATCAGGTAAGGGCGTTGGGGGGGAGGGGTGGAGAGAGATAAGGTTACTCCACTCTCAACCCTCATTTCGGAACTTGAATATTAACCACCACTGGTGAAGGCGAAATGAATCCACAAATTCAGGTTTATCATACGCAACAGTGAGACTTGGTTTGAAAAGTTTGTTTTCTTTTTAAAGTTAAAACAATTTTATTCCAACATATTAGAAAATGTCCGTTTCCTGGTCAACTGAACTGTCTGTTTTAGGACATTCTAGGACCGTGGGGGGGGGGGGCACAGATAATTGTTCATCGGACAACGATATGTTTTTCATTTCATTATTTTTTGTAATTCACATTGAGTGTTTAGTTTGTTTGTTGTTTTTTTTTGAACTGCCGAGAAAGTTGACCGTGTTCTTATGCTGACCATTGGTTGAGTGTGAGTGTTTGGTGAAGGCTATTTTGTGCATGTGTTTAACATGTTTGGTGAAGGCTATTTTGTGCATGTGTTTAACATGTTTGGTGAAGGCTTTTTGTGCATGTGTTTAACATGTTTGGTGAAGGCTATTTTGTGCTTGTGTTTAACATGTTTGGTGAAGGCTATTTTGTGCATGTGTTTAACATGTTTGGTGAAGGCTATTTTGTGCATGTGTTTAACATGTTTGGTGAAGGCTATTTCGTACATGTGTTTAACATGTTTGGTGAAGGCTATTTTGTGCTTGTGTTTAACATGTTGTTGATGAGAAGCCCCTTCAATCGTGTCCTCATGCATCCTCCACAAATGGGATAGAAAGTTAGCAGGTACTTTCCTGTTGGTTTTGTCCTACACTCGCGTGTTTAGTGTGTAGTGTATGTGTGTAGTGTATGTGTGTAGTGTATGCGTGTAGTGTATGCGTGTAGTGTATGCGTGTAGTGTATGTGTGTAGTGTATGTGTGTAGTGTATGTGTGTAGTGTATGTGTGTGGTGCATGTGTGTGGTGTATGTATGTAGTGTATGTGTGTAGTGTATGTGTGTGGTGTATGTGTGTAGTGTATGCGTGTAGTGTGTAGTGTATGTGTGTAGTGTATGCGTGTAGTGTGTAGTGTATGTGTG
>JAGDYQ010000052.1:870832-903561 GCA_021962125.1 Bulinus truncatus | reverse complement strand
ATAAATGAATCCTTTTCGAAAGCAGCTATTTTTTCCTCCAACTCTTTAAAATTGTTGAATCGATCGCCGATTTTTATCGCCATTATTGTGTGATCATAAACTGCATTTCGCGCGAAAAGAAAATAACTTTAAATCATAAGAGTTCCTCAAAGTTTTGCTTGACGGAAGCGGTAAAAAAAAGATACCGGCCCCGTCATATGACGGAACCGGAGCCAGTGCGTTTTATTTAAACCGCTTTCCTTTAAAAGTAAATAGCCTGAATTATTTCCGGTGCAACAATTTTCAAAGTCCAATAGATGGCGCTGATAGTGCAGGCTTTGAACTGCAAAATAAATATTTCTTTAGCTGAAAGAACTGTGTCAAATGAGCTATTATTAGCTTTTCCTTTTGTCTGGCATTAAATGTCTCAACGGACAGACTATTGACAAGTACAATCAGAAGTTACTGTCTGGCCAGTCAACATTTGAGACTTGCCTATATATGTAAATAAATGAAACCTCCTTATTAATGTTGACATGTATTTTAACAGTAAATTTCTTTAGTCACACACACACACACACACACACACACACACACGCACACACACACACACACACACATACTCACACACACACACACATACACATACTGGATGTGGTCATTAAACAAAACGAGTTTTAGCAGAGGTCTGTTTATTTAGGAGATTTAGTTTAATGCAATTATAGTGCCTGAATCAAATCTCACCCTCTGGGTGTAGTTTTAAAAAACATTTCCCTGTATTTACGGTAATTAGACGAATGGATCGGTCTGTTTACTTAAAGATAAAATTGTTACGGTAAACTTTAAAAACAAACAATTCGCTATCAAATGAAACTACGAAACAATATTTAAATGAATTCATCTTTGAAAACTGTTTCCTCCTAAAATGTTTAGTTTGTTGCTTTCTTAAACTCGTCCGTTATTTTTTTTTTTGGACATCTGAGTGGAGAAGACCGTCACAAAATCCTGGACCGAGTTTAATGGGCCTACAAATTCTGTCATTGGCTTTAATTAAGGGTGGAATATTAGTGGAGAGAAAGTGTGGGGAATGGAAGGGGGGTGGGTGGGTGGTGATGGTGCAGTTCTGATGATAATTGTACGTCTTTTACAACAACTGGCTGCCAGTCAACGCAGTGGCCATGTTGCAGACACTGAGACATTGAATTGAGACATTGAATTGAGACATTGAATTGAGACATTGAATTGAGACATTGAATTGAGACATTGAATTGAGACATTGAATTGAGACATTGAATTGAGACATTGAATTGAGACATTGAATTGAGACATTGAATTGAGACATTGAATTGAGACATTGTACTGAGACATTGAACTGAGACATTGAATTGAGACATTGTACTGAGACATTGTACTGAGACATTGAATTGAGACATTGAATTAAGACATTGAATTGAGACATTGAATTGAGACATTGAATTGAGACATTGTACTGAGACATTGTACTGAGACATTGAACTGAGACATTGAATTGAGACATTGAATTGAGACATTGTACTGAGACATTGTACTGAGACATTGAACTGAGACATTGAATTGAGACATTGAATTGAGACATTGTACTGAGACATTGTACTGAGACATTGAACTGAGACATTGAATTGAGACATTGTATTAATGCTCCCTGCTTAATGCTGATGGTAACATATAAAGATAAAAGGAGGTGGTGTGAGAGGGGGGGGGAGGGCGGATAACTGACGATGAAGTAAACTGAATCATTATTTTTTTTATTTATTTCCTTTGACTGGCAAGAGAACCACTGTTCATACACTGCCCCCTGTTGACTGGCAAGAGAACCACTGTTCATACACTGCCCTATGTATGTGTTCCAGTTATTGTCAATTAGGTTAAGAGCTGTGTGCTATACTAGAAGTAAAGTCTTTTTATCTTGGTGCGCAACTGTTTCCACTAATGGACATTACTTTCGAAAACATACTTGCGTTTGGATAAAGGGGTAATGGGGTGAGGTGGGGAGCGGCGTAATTCTTTTGTAGTAGCCATTTGTGCATCACCACAGTAGCCCGCGGCTTCAACTGACCCAAGGTTTTATCGGAGGTCAAGGTAACCTGCGATATCCGCAGTTAAAAAAAATTGTTACAACCGTATATTGATGTCTTTTTATTTATTTATTTATTTCGCAACAATTTTAAGTTTGGTTTCTTATTTTTTAAAAATCGATCGTCTGCTGGATATTTCTTTTCAATGATCGTGTCGGTTGAGACGTGAAGTGTTCACTTGAAAGTGTTCTACGGTAAAAGCAGTTGCACCCAATTAATGTCTTTATATAACAAAAGAACCTATCACATTCATTGAATAATCAATAGCTGGGACAAGATGGCATGCGGCCATAGATTATATCAAATCAGTGCACGCGTTATCTTTCACATGTACACAGATTTGGGTGACGTAATTCTGCACTTTTAGAATAATAAAAGATATAGTTAAAAAAAAGATTCAAGGGAAACACAGTATATGGATTGCTTTTTCGTGTATGTTTTCCAGGAGGACTAATATATTTTCTGTGTGTGTGTATATATATATATATATATATATATATATATAAAGTCAAGAGACCAATATCTACTAATTGAAAGCAACAATAATGATTGACCCTAGCAGTGGACTTAGAGCACAAATTAAGTTCACTGGCATATTTATCTGCAAGCTGTTCGAGCCAATTTTAAAATAGGACACAATGATATTGCTGAAAGTGATTATATTTTTTCATAAAAGAGACATTGATATCTGGGGGCCCTAGAGACTGATATAATTGGGCGGCTAGAGATTACAATATATCTGGGGGCCCTAGAGACTGATATAATTGGGGGGCTAGAGATTACAATATATCTGGGGGCCCTAGAGACTGATATAATTGGGGGCCCTAGAGATTACAATATATCTGGGGGCCCTAGAGACTGATATAATTGGGGGCTAGAGATTACAATATATCTGGGGGCCCTAGAGACTGATATAATTGGGGGCACTAGAGATTACAATATATCTGGGGGCCCTAGAGACTGATATAATTGGGGGGGGGCTAGAGATTACAATATATCTGGGGGGGGCTATAGACTACAATATATGTCTGGGGGTTTCAGGCTAACTTGTCCATCTTGGCCCTAAACAAATCAGATTAAATAGGAAGTAAAAATTTAAATGGGCCCTGTTTTTGTGGGGGCCCCTATGTGATCGCCTCCTTGGTCCATCAATAAGTACACGGATCTGCTGGTTGTGATATGAATGCTGTTATTGTGTTTTGTTGTTAAATTATTTCTCATTATTTAAATAAAAATCTGACTAAGTCCAGATAGTGTGAGTTGTGTGTCACACTGTCCAATGCCGTCCTTGGACAGAAAGGAAATGCTCGGGGGTGCAGTGACCGCAGAGACGCTATGATTAAAAAAAAACAACAGAATTTCGAACCCCGGACCTACTGCGTGGTTTGTCCAGGCTTTTTTTTTTTCAGGCATTAATTTTGTGATCCGGATCTTTCACAGACTCGAATCCCAATGATTCGAAGTTGCGTATTTAGGCCAGTGATCTCAATGAAGTCACGACACTTCCGCTCTGCGAATCACAACAACTCAAGTTTCAGTAGCCAGTAGCGTCTGTCGATACGGTTGATTGAACTCTAGGACTGCTCGCCAGGTTACAAGTATGCATCAAGCACGCTCAATGATAAATGCATGAAAGTAGTAGTCCCCCCAACCCCCGGGCCGCGGACTGGTACCGGTCCGTGGATCTATTGGTACTGGGCCGCACAAAAAAAATGTAATTATTTCCTTTTAATTTAATGTGTTTTTATTTCACTGGGGATTGTGCGACTTTCTATGGACGAGAAATAATCAACGCCCCCCCACCACCCCTCCTTTCCTGTGGACCGCGGTGAAATTGTTCAACGTTGACCAGGTCCGTGGCTAGAAAAAAGGTTGGGGACCACTGCAGTAGAGTACCCCGACGGTACACACAACTTGTTATTTTTTTTTAAATGGCTTTCTTTATGAATTTAACAACAATTAAACATAATGTTTGACATTAATTTTACTTTACTGGCGGTACGGTTGTGTTTATTTGTTCTACCATTATGTTCCTGGGGGGGGGGGACTTTCTTGTTCCTGTATCGAGCCATCGACCAGGACAGTTCCACAGTATACGCCCCCTCCCTCCCCCCAAACCTGCCTCCATAACTGAGTGTACAATGGCCCCGGAGGCGCCGGAGGACAGACATAGATAACTCTCTCTCTCTCTCACACACACACACACACACTCACCGATCGGTAAATACTGCTGTAGTATTTGAATTGGATCGAATCCCAGACCGCTGTGCCTTAGCCCGTTTCACTGTGTATCAGCCTATGTCTATTTTTAGTTCATTGTACTATTGTTTTGTTTTTGTTTATTTTCTTCCCAACTCAGCACAATTAAACAATTACATAGACTCACAATTAAACTAACACACAGACTTCATTAGACTTAAAACTTTTAAATTTCAAAGGTTTAAAAAAAAAGGGGGGGGGGGTTGTCGGAGAGCAAACTAAAAGGGAGACTATAAATGCAAGAATAATACAATATTTGGATTGTGTGCCCTTGCATGGCTATTCCTCAATTTCCATTTCTTTCCCCACTCCTTACAACTGACCCAACGTGTGTTTGACCTTTGACTGACAGCAACAGCCGTATCACACCCTCCTATGTGGGGGAAGTGTGTGTGTGTGTGTGGGGGTATACTATTCATGATCAAACATCTCCTAGTACAGGCCTAAAAGAAATTTAATACAAAATTTCCACGGTGAACAAACACGGCTCTTGGAGCCGCCTTGCTGCTCTTCACAGTATTTAGTTCTCGCTTCATTGAATAATTGTTTGTTTTTCATTACTTTATTTTTCTCTTGTTATATTGACTACTAGTTGCAAGTACCCGGCTTTGCCCGGGCTTAAAATAAGGTTTTCTGTTTACCTTCTGTTTTCTCCCTACCCCCTCTCTCCCTTCCTCTCTCTCCCTCCCTCCCTCTCCCTCTCTCCCTTTCCCTCCCTCCTTCTCTCCCAACGTCCATCCTCCCTCTCACCTTTCCTCCCCTCTCTCCCTCCCTCCCCTTTCCACCTCTCTCTCTCCCCCTCTCTCCCCCTTCCTCCCTCCCTCATTCCCTCTCTCTCCCTCCCTGCCCCTCTCACTCTTTATCTCTCTCCCTCCCTCTCTCCCACCCTCTCTCTCTCCCTCCCTCCCCTCTCTCTCCCTCCCTCCCCTCTCTCTCCCTCCCTACACCCTCTCTCCCCCTTCCTTTCTCTCTCCCTCTCCCCCTCTCCCTCTCTCCCCCTCCTTTTCTACCCCCTGTCCATCCCCCTAACCTCTCTCTCTCTCTCTCTCTCTCTCTATATATATATATATATATATATATATATATATATATATATATATACTTATTATTATGGCTTCACACTTCTTCTAAAATCCTTCTTCATTCCTTTATCTTCCTCAAACTGTACAAATCAGGGAGTATGAAAAAACAACAACAATTCTTTGCATCACAAAGGCACAATACAGCACCAGCGCGCGTTCTTTTCGAATCGGGAAATGACGTCACAGAGGAATTTTATTTATGGCGCCGTCGAGATTACTTTAATATAGTAAAATACTAAAATAAAAAAAAATTAATTACAATTAAACTACCCATCGAGATGAAACGAAACCTGTCCTATAACCTTCCCCATGTAATTATATGTATGTGTAACAAATTTCACGTTATCTGTTTTTCTGGATCTTGAGTTATAAGGGAACAGACAGACAGACAGACAAAAAATGCGTCTTATAAGTATAGAGATATTGTGTGTTGTTATGGAACTTTGCAGATAACTGAAATACAGTAACGCGCTTCTCTCGTATGCTATGATTGGAGACCATCCTGACGGGATGTAACAAACAATGCGATGGTTCTTGTATTATTATCTCCCATCTCGCTAGTAGCCAGGTGAGATCAAAGTAGTAGCATGCTGCCGATTCCACTGAATCATTTATAGGTAGGCAATCACCCAGTTATAGATAGGCAATCACCCAATTATAGATAGGAAATCACCCAGTTATAGGTAGGCAATCACCCAGTTATAGGTAGGCAATCACCCAGTTTTAGGTAGGCAATCTCCCAGTTATAGATAGGCAATAACCCAATTATAGGAAGGCAATCACCCAGTTATAGTTAGGCAATCTTCCAGTTATAGATAGGCAATCACCCAGTTATAGGTAGGGAATCACCCAGTTATAGGTAGGAAATCACCCAGTTATAGGTAGGCAATCACCCAGTTATAGATAGGCAATAACCCAGTTATAGGTAGGAAATCACCCAGTTATAGGTAGGCAATCACCCAATTATAGATAGGTAATCACCCAGTTATAGGTAGGGAATCACCCAGTTATAGGTAGGCAATCACCCAGTTATAGATAGGCAATCACCCAGTTATAGGTAGGAAATCACCCAGTTATAGATAGGCAATCACCCAGTTATAGGTAGGCAATCAACCAGTTATAGGTAGGGAATCACCCAGTTATAGGTAGGGAATCACCCAGTTATAGGTAGGCAATAACCCAGTTATAGGTAGGGAATCACCCAGTTATAAATAGGCAATCACCCAGTTATAGGTAGGAAATCACCCAGTTATAGGTAGAAGGCAATCACCCAGTTATAGTTAGGCAATCTCCCAGTTATAGATAGGAAATCACCCAGTTATAGGTAGGCAATCACCCAGTTATAGGTAGGCAATCGCCCAGTTATAGGTAGGCAATCACCCAGTTATAGATAGGCAATAACCCAGTTATAGGTAGGGAATTACCCAGTTATAGATAGGCAATAACCCAGTTATAGGTAGGCAATCACCCGGTTATAGATAGGCAATAACCCAGTTATAGGTAGGAAATCACCCAGTTATAGATAGGCAATCACCCAGTTATAGGTAGGGAATCACCCAGTTATAGATAGGCAATCACCCAGTTATAGGTAGGCAATCAACCAGTTATAGGTAGGGAATCACCCAGTTATAGGTAGGGAATCACCCAGTTATAGGTAGGCAATAACCCAGTTATAGGTAGGGAATCACCCAGTTATAGATAGGCAATCACCCAATTATAGGAAGGCAATCACCCAGTTATAGTTAGGCAATCTCCCAGTTATAAATAGGCAATCACCCAGTTATAGGTAGGAAATCACCCAGTTATAGGTAGAAGGCAATCACCCAGTTATAGTTAGGCAATCTCCCAGTTATAGATAGGAAATCACCCAGTTATAGGTAGGCAATCACCCAGTTATAGGTAGGCAATCACCCAGTTATAGGTAGGCAATCACCCAGTTATAGGTAGGGAATCACCCAGTTATGGGTAGGGAATCACCCAGTTATAGATAGGCAATCACCCTGTTATAGGTAGGCAATCACCCAGTTATAGGTAGGCAATCACCCAGTTATAGATAGGCAATCGCCCAGTTATAGGTAGGCAATCACCCAGTTATAGATAGGCAATGACCAGTTATAGGTAACCAAGGTGACGGATGATGTATTAACTTTAGAGAAAGACTGTGAGCATCTCTGCTGCATTGCAGACAACTACAGCTCCATTAGTTGGAGATGTTGAATTAGTAAACAGTGAGAGTGTCTGAAGATATGAAAGGGTTTCAAAACACACACACACACACACAGACACACAGACACACACAACACACGCACGTAAACACATAATCCATTTTTCATTAACAAATATCTATTATTACTTATGATACTAGTTTATCGGTCATCTATTAAGATGTTCAATAAAGATAATGTTGTATCAGTCAAAGTTCGAAGGTCAGGTCTAGATTTCCTAATAGTATAGAAATACAACCAGCGCTAGGAAGTTAAACCAAAAACCACCTGAATGTATGGCTAGTGGCTTAGTGTTGATTCAGGAGTTGGACAGTCATGTGACCTCATTTAGATTCTGGTGCTGAGAATTGATTTCACTTGATATCAAGATCACATGATCAAAGTAAGAAAAAGAAACACTCGAAAGTTCCAATAGCCATTAAGTTCAAACAAGGTTGTAGGTGATTGGTCAATACGTACTGTGTAGAATGTCTTGATGGCAGCAGGAATCATGAATGGTTTTAAACCATTGTTAAAACAAAGCGAAAACTCATTTTCTTTGTTCTATCAGAATAAACCTGGCCACTGTCGGAACATATTAAGTCTTTCAATTACTACTTACCATGGGGGACGGGGGGGGGGGAGGGGGAGATACACTTGTAGAATGTTATTGAGATGGCGTTGAGTATGGGGGAAGTCAGGGGTTGGGGGTTTAAATCCAGTGAATAAATATGTCAGGCAAGGCATATATATATATATATATAGATAGATAGATAGATAGATAGATAGATAGATAGATAGATAGATAGATAGATAGATAGATAGATAGATAGATAGATAGATAGATAGATAGATAGATAGATAGATAGATAGATAGATAGATAGCACAGACAGACAGGTAGACGGATTGTTTGAAATGAAGGGAACACAGATCCCATACACACACACACACACACACACAGAGATACACACACTGATAGACACAACTATTACCGTTCTTAGATATCTGGGGGCCCTTGTCAGAGATATCTGGAGGGGGGCCTCAGCTAAAGTATCTTCGGGATACAGATGTAATAGAAATAAGGGCAGGAAGGACCCTTTGGAAGTGAGGGAGGGGGGCCCATTGACAGGCGTCTAGTTAGCTTATCTTTAAGAACGGCTATGCGCGCACACACACACACGCACGCAGCCATCCAACACACACATACAAACACACACATGCGCACGCACGAACATACACACACACATATGCAAACACACACATGCACACGCACAAACATATACACACACACACAACACACACAACACACGCACACAAAACAAACTAGTTCAACTGATAAATAAACATTAGAAAAAAAAAATGCTCTAAAATAGGGATGACGTATTCGGGAGTTGTTTCCCCCTTCTTGCAGTCACATGCCGAATGTCCCAGACCTCTCCCCTCTCCACCCCCCTACCCCCCTCCTTAACCTCCGAGTCCCCAACCCTATCCGAATCACCCACACACAATGTGAGAGATGAGGCATTATTTTCGGCTCGTTTTCGGTTGTCCGTTCTAGCCATTAGTGGCTCTGACGCTCAAACCTGAACCAAATACAATTTTCTTTTGGCCAATTCTAGAAAGTAAAAAAATAAAATAAAAGCGCTTGTGATGACTATCTGGCCTGCCTCGTTGCCAAATTGGCTTTCATTGTTCTTGTTCCGTATGATGCAGCAGTCGAGAGCTAGGGATCTGCTCATTTTTAAAAACTGTTCAATATTTGTTTTTTTTTTTGTAAACGGCAAGCGTGCACAATTTTTTTTCGGTATACAGTGATGAACTCTGTATTTTAAACTGGAGAAACATTATGAGTCTGCTGAGTCGGCCAATTTGTCAGTAAATCCTGTATTTCTACCACTCAGTGCAACCTCTGTGTAAATATTCGTGACGTGCTGTGCCTACCACTGACTTCCTTCCCGGTAATCTCGAACAGTCTTTATATGTTCATACGCATGTGAGTAGAAGATGGCTTTATGGTCAGAAGCGTTCCTTGCTTACGGTCAAGGGAAACTGAATATGACAGGTATGTATTTTTTTTCGTCTGCACATAGTCAGGGCCGTAACTCAGTAGGTACGCCGCATGGAGGTCGCGACCCGAAACTTTGTCGTGGGCCCATTGTACTGCCGTGGGCCCATCGTACTGCCGTGGGCCCATTGTACTGCTATCTGCCATATAATTTAGTTATTGCTGGGTAAGTATTGTCAGAGGCGGCCCAGTGGTGGGCCCATAGTACTGCCGTGGGCCCATTGTACTGCTATCTGCCATATAATTTACTTATTGCTGGGTAAGTATTGTCAGAGGCGGCCCAGTGGTGGGCCCATAGTACTGCCGTGGGCCCATTGTACTGCTATCTGCCATATAATTTACTTATTGCTGGGTAAGTACTGTCAGAGGCGGCCCAGTGGTGGGCCCATAGTACTGCCGTGGGCCCATTGTACTGCTATCTGCCATATTATTTACTTATTGCTGGGTAAGTACTGTCAGAGGCGGCCCAGTGGTGAAGATTGTCAGGGGGTAAGATTGGATGGCGGCCGCCATAAAGTAAAGGTTGAGGTAAGGGGGGGTACTACCCGGGCGGCAGATTTCCCTCAGCCGGGGTCGGCACTTTCTTCAGGATGAAGTCGAAATGTCAGTACAGGTTAAACATAGACGATCCCAGGGCCGTAGCTACTTATTGTGGCGCCCTGTGCGAGTTACAATTTTTTGGCGCCCTTCCTCCAATATTGAAAGAGTGAAAACATTAAACAGCGCTCTTTCGGCGCCCCATCCTGGTTTACCGGAGTACTCTTCCCATGCTACTGCCAGCAGGGGCGTAGTCAGAGAATCTAGGGCCCTTGACAAATTCTGACAACTGGGGCCCCCTATACCCCCACATAAAAGGGTATAGTTTAGTTTCTGGACTGTAAATAAAAAAAAAACATTCTCAACCGACGGTGCTCTCCCAAAGACTCTGGGGTCCATGACAAGTCTCCCCACCCATTTTCTCAACGGCCCTGAATACACTTTGAGAACCTCCAAATATGAACGACACCAAAAATATAAAATTCGGTTAATTCCCCTAGAAACATAACATACTGTTGTTCGATGGGCCCCCGCCAGCTTATGTACGTGTGTGCCCTCCAGCAGACGAGGTGTACGCCCCTGCAATAAAACCGTTCTTATGGGTAGGCAAACTATGCTTAAGACCCACTTTACCGCCCCCTCCCCTTCCCACACCTTATTTTGAGCTCCCCAAAACGTACGAACGGCATCGCAAGTAACCTTTGCCCCGCTTTGAAAATTTCACATTTGTTTTTCTTCTGTCGTTTGTCAAAATGACTATAAAAGATTTCTCCTGTAATTCTATTCAATTGGTTTACCAGAAACTATCCAGGGAAATGGGGAGAGGGGGGGGGGAGGGGAAATAACTCATTCGTCATTCTTAGCCGAGTATTGTGTAATAACTGCCTGAACCCGATTCCCTCCCCCTAAACCCATTTGGTGAGTTTGGACAAACTTTGACATCCCCCCCCCTCACAATCTCCTGATTCTTGACCTCAACCCACCCTCTTCCCGGGAATGAAACTGCCAAAACAATTCATCATTTAGGAAACTGTCCCATAAGAAAAACTCCCTGCAGATATCAAGTAGCCAGTAGATTTGAAATGTGGCGGGCCAACGGTTTACCATGTGTTCCACCCATTGAGTTGAGTTGAATGGCCGGCCATGTTTGTGTCCTTATTTACATGAAATTGAGATGTAGAAGACGGTGTTATGGTTGTTAGTCATGAACTACAAACAATAACTATGTGTGTTGTGGGAGCTGATGTTATGTTGATACAGTCACATGATGTAGCAGACGATATTGTGTTATTACATGTTGTGGGAGCTGATGTTATGATGATGTAGCAGACGATAGTGTGTTGTTACATGTCGTGGGAGGTGATGTTATCTTGATACAGTCAAATGATGTATTAGACGATGTAGCAGACGATATTGTGTTGTTACGTTGATACATTCACATGATTTAGCAGACGATGTAGCCCCATTATATATAGCTGACATTGGTGCTCATGTCATTACGTATACATGACGTAGCTGCTGATGTGGGTGGTCCAATGAGAATCTATAGAGCGTCCGTCCATGGATTTCTATCAATGATCCGCGCCCGCAGAATCTTACAACATTGGTTTGCAGTCAGTCCGCATTGCTGAAATTTAGCTGTTTTAGCTAAATTTAACTAAAATATTTTTTAGATGTTTTAACATTAATGTTATCATCCCTGTTTAACATCCCTCCCTATTTTTTATTCTTCAAAAAGCCACCTTTGTTTATTGATTTATTTTCAGATTCAGTGGCAAAAGTTTACGAATAAGTAAAGTATCAATTAAAACTAAAGTATTATAGACAAGGACGCGAGGATCCGCGTCAGTCCGCGAGTCCGCAACCTAACCATACGAAGCGTCTGCTGTCAGTCCGTGGATTCGGAAAAGTCTGCGGACCTGCGTCCGCAAGCGGACGCGTCCGCTATCCGCTCGTCTATGATCACTACCTACCACGACAGTGTCACGTGACATTTTATTACTCACACCGAATATGTCGCAATTAAAACGAGCTTCGTATTTATCTCATTTTTTCTGACCGGATTTCTAGCAGACGATACGGAGCTCGAAGAAAGAAGCAGACGATATCATTAACTCAAGGAAACAAAGCAGACTTGATGTGTCCCACAGGGCATCAGTCGCTCGTGCCCATTGAATTAGATAAACAAATAAACAAATCATACAACCAACACGATGTTTAGCCCCCCACCACTCCTACCCCCACCCCACGCCATTTCTAACATGTGGGCGAGATTTAACACTTTACGTCATGTCATTCACAAACGTCACACGCGATGTCATGTCATTTACAGATGTCACTTCAACGGCACGAAGTAGTTATTATTATTATAAGAAAAAATATTTTTTTTTTAAACTCAATTTAATAAAGCTAATTACTCGATTCAGGCAAAATGTGATTAGACCTTTAAGTGGAAATATTGATTTGAAGAGAAAAGTACATAATGGGAGGATAACTCTTGGCCACAAATAGTCAAACAATGGCGAAGATGTACTTAAAGAAAGTATTTATTGACCTGAGTTGACCATCGCTAGACAACTCCGTGTTCTGTTTCACATTTGAATGGCTCAAGAGTCAACATGACCCGGAAAAGTTTTCACTGCCTCTCCCCCCCCCTCCCCCCGGCCTTTCCCCATCCTTTCCCCAGCATTCTTTATTCCTCCCAATTTCTGCTTCAGCTCGATCTGTCTGTCCAATTAAAGTCTGAGAAGATCCTCCATCCACTATATCCACAAGTGATAGTGAAAGTGTGTTGCCCAGTATGGGAGACAATCGTTTGGTGGAAGTAAATCTTTTTTTTTTCATAGGGTGGTCTGCCCTTGGCGCGCGGGAGACTATTATGTGAGGCTCTTTCTGGGTGAAGAATTTTCGGAGAGTCGGGGGCCCTCAAAGGTTTAATTTAGTTTAATGACTTAACAGCTGCCAAATTGGATGTTTTATGTCCAGATTTAGATCTTTTTTGAGCCATAAGGAAAGTTATATGGATAATAGATCTAGATATTTTGTTCATTATTTTTTTATTTACAATTTTGACCTTTGGCTATATTTTTTTGTGAAACTAGTATCTGTTTCAGATAATTCTTCTGGGAAAAGGTTGGCATTCATAGTGGCAAAATCATGTCTCATTTATTCAAAAGTTTGCTGTAGGGTCAAAACTAAAAAGTATTACTGTTCACAAAAACCAGTTTAGATATGTTAATATACAGTTTATTTCTCACTCAATTTTCTTGTTTTAATTATTTATTTTTGTAGAAATGTTGATAATCATTAACTATTTTTCCGCATCAAAATTTTTAATTCTTCAAAACACAATAAATTGCTTCATTAAATCTAACGCACTCTGTGGCTCACATAGAAAGTCCTTTGAAGGTTCTTTTCTTTTTAAAATATTTTCTAAAAATAGAATCTACTCTCTAAACAGACGTACATTTTTCCTTCCTAATGAAGATAGCACAAAGTAGGCGCCATTATCTGTTGACGATGTGTTGTTCGTGTTGCTGTCTTTACTGCTGCTTTTGTTATTGTTATTTCCTGTTCTAAGTTGTTGATGACGACAGGTTAAACTAGGAACTGACCTTGGACGCAGTTGAACTAAATGTTTGTAAACACTTTAAATTGACCAGTTAATAACAAACACTTGACTGGACATTTAGTTGGTGGCTAGATTAAAAACATAATGAAGTAAGGTAGTTGAAAGTGTATCACTATAAGCAAACAGTCAAACCAAGGATTGTGTCTGAGATTCTGTGATCTTAGGTCTGATGTTTCTAGTAGCTACAGGAGACTGTTTTGCTCCAGGACTAAGGACCTTTAACTCTTCTTTCTCTGTTCACCCCGCAGCTCCTCCCCCACACCATTCCCCCCGCCAGTTTAAATATTCCCAAACGTCGCCAAGTACATGAACTCGTGGTTTATTTTGTGACCATCTGCCACCTCACCCCCTTTCCCCAATTCTGCATAACCCACCCCCGGGGGTTGGGGTGGGGGTCTTTCAATCATTTGTAATGTAAACCTGGTACATTCACTTTTTAAATCAGTCAACCCCTCCCCCCGGCCGGGTTCATTTTTTTCCACTTCCCCGTTGAGACGAGCTTGTCATAGGCGGCGAAACACCATTGATGTCTAGGTGTGGGAGCAGTGACGTTACTAGAGCAGGAGCGGCCAACCCTGGGGACACTTACAAGGGCAACATTTGACGTACTTCAAGTCGGGGTTCGACCAGGCACGCCGAGAGGGGGGCAAGGGGGTCATTGCCAGGGGGCCCGCATCTGTAAGGGGGACCGGCCGGCTCGATCATGTCAATTTTTCACGACTCGTTGTTTATTAAAGGGCCCGCATTGATGTCTTGCCCTGGGGCCCTTGACTCTCGGCGCCCCTGGGTTCCACAAAAATGTTTCATGTCTCGGGCGCCAGTTTCCCTGTGGATGGTAATATAGAACTTCATACCCTCTCCCGGTCTTTGATGATAATATGTTATCCGAATAGGTCGATATACACATGCCAAGACCATGTTAGTTAATAAACAGTTTTTAATTGACCAATGAAGCACGACAGATCAGAGTTCGAATAAATAAACTACAATAAACCAGTACATTAGTTTCCGGCGCTAGAAATCACGTGATCTAGCAGAACCAATGGTGAGCTAAGAGAAAGATCACACGTTCTGAGGTTAGGAAGGAGATTACCGGGGGGTGGGGGGGGGGGAAGAAGAGAACATCGACATTCAACATGGTCCCAGACGGGTGCATTTTTTTACCACTCAAATCATATTGACTATATCAGTGGTCCCCCGGGCCGCGGACAGGTCAATGGATAAAATGGTTATGGGCCGCCCAAGAAAGATTAAATTATTTCCTTGTTAGTTACTGTGGTTTATTTCTCTCGGGATCGTGAGACTTTCCATGGACGAGAGGTTAAACCGGAAGCTGAGCGGCTGTGATAGCAGTGGCACCATCGTAGAGAGAAATAATCCACGCTCCCCCCCCCCCACCGGTACCCCGGGCCCGCGGTGAAATTATCTAACGTCGACCGGTCCACGGCGAGAAAAAGGTTGAGGACCACAGGACTAGATGATCCAGGGGTGGGCAAACATTTTAAGTCGCGGGCCACTCTGGGTTCATAAGTCTGACCGGTTGACCGGTGTTGGAATGAAGGAACACGTAACGGGGCTGGATTCTGCCTGCGGTCCGTTGATTGTCCATCATTGCCTTTATCTATATCCTTTAAAAAACAAAAAAAAACAAAAAAACTACCCTTTGCTGGTGACAATTTAAGTTTCGCCCGGGGACGGGTCGCCCACTTACGCTCCTCCCCCTAGCAGCGCCACTGACAAATACCATTAGCTTCTACCCCTCTGATTGATCCAGTATTTATACATATATTGTAGTGACATCATAGAGATAGTTCTGCTGTAATCAATAATAAGAGCTCGTAGTGAAATCAATGCATCAGACACGTTCCTCCATGATTATAACCACCTGCCTGTGTTGTATAAATAATCTTATTAACAGAGAATATTACTAATATCTTATCAGAGCTAATATACTTCAGTGAGGAGGGAAAAAAAATTTCGCCAAGGAAAGCCTGCCGGGGGTTAGAGGTTATCTATATTTAGACCACAAAGCTAGTAACAAGATTCAAACGCACGAGGCGGCAGACGATGAAGAATAGGTTTAAATAAACCAAAATTTTTCTTCTAATTGCAACATGTTCTTCACGATATTGTACATTTCTCATCATGTTAAGTTATTTATACTAAAACAATAGCGGGCATAAACAGAACGGCGAATTTTTTTGTAACAAGAACAATCCAACCTTTCTGTTTGGAGAAGCTGGCAGAATGAAATAGCAGGGCAGGGCAGAAAGACAAGGATAGCGGCGCGTGTATTGATTGGTGGAAATTGTGATACTGGTGAGAACCAGGGGGAGACAAATACCAAAATCACAGTGCTATAAGGGGCAGTTAACTAGGTGTGTGTGTGTGTGTTTTACTAGTATAATATTATCATTTGTGAATTTCGTGCAAGAAATGAGGATAACACACAAATGTAATGACTTAATGAAAACAGGATTTGGAGTGAACTCAATTGTTTCGTTGATATTTGTTTAGTTGGCAATATTTATTTTGTGTGTGTGGCTTGTTGCCATTGTTTGATGGAACAGACACCAAGGATAACAAAATGGATACACGTAAAAGATCTTTGTCGGAGAAATAAGCGAGTTAGCCGAAACAATACGTTTTGGTTTTTTTTTAAATGTTTAAATTGTGCACTTCGTGAGGAAGCTGCGCCTGTGCATGTCATGCTGTGTCTGCAACGTGCACCGGGTAATCGCCCAGCCATGATGTAATCGAATATGTCTCAAGGTATCGTTCTATGGCTGCTGTTGGCTGTAGTCACGGTCAAGATGAATTCTGTGTATTTCGGGCAGGTATCGAATCAGAGAAGAGGTATGAACATATTGTCTGTTGTTGTCTGTCTGTTGTTGTCTGTCTGTTGTTGTCTGTTGTTGTTGGTGGGGGGGGGGGGGGGGGGGGGGGGGGGGGGGGGGGGGGGGGGGGGGGGGGGGGGGGGGGGGGGGGGGGGGGGGGGGGGGGGGGGGGGGGGGGGGGGGGGGGGGGGGGGGGGGGGGGGGGGGGGGGGGGGGGGGGGGGGGGGGGGGGGGGGGGGGGGGGGGGGGGGGGGGGGGGGGGGGGGGGGGGGGGGGGGGGGGGGGGGGGGGGGGGGGGGGGGGGGGGGGGGGGGGGGGGGGGGGGGGGGGGGGGGGGGGGGGGGGGGGGGGGGGGGGGGGGGGGGTTTAGTTTACAGGGAGATTCCAACAGCTTAATTCGACTTTCTGATTGGCTACATCGAGTTTCTGATTGGCTACATCGAGTTTCTGATTGGCTATATCGAGTTTCTGATTGGCTACATCGAGTTCCGTGAAGTTGAGAGCATCGTGTCTGTTGATAAGAATGGCGGTAAAATTGTCTTCCTGCTTGTCGTCAGGAAGGTACGAACCGCTGAACTCTATATTTAGTATTGAGGTCAGTGGTTTGAACTGGGACCGCTGCAAGGGGCAGGCAACCCGGACACTTGTCAGCAGCTTCAAGCCACAAGGGAGGTAAGGGGGGATTACTTTCGACTGTAGTTGAGCCAGATATTATAACTGTACTGGAGCTGATTACAGGGCTCTCTGTCTCTCTCTCTGTCTCTCTCTCTCTCTCTCTGTCTCTCTCTGTCTATTTGAACTCTCGCAGTGATAACTGCGGGCTGAGACTTAGTCTCTTAGAGCCCGTGAGATCAGACTTGCTGTGTCTCTCAACATCTGGAGACTGCCATAGAGCCCGATAGCGAGACTGCCATAGAGCCCGATGGCCAGCAAGCTTCCGGACTGGTCCACCCTGTAGTCCGCCAGTCCGGTGCACTCGCCCCCCCTCCTTTCATTTTCAACCCATGGTGGTCCCTATGATTTCCATAGACTAAGCCATTCTAAAGTAGATTCATGTATCCTTAGTGCATGGTCTACTAAAATGTGTTCGGGCTGCGTCCATGCTGACTAAAAAAAAACTGACCACAGAAAATGACCACAGATTTTGACCATGAAAGCTAACCACAACTATTGACCTCAACAATGGATCACAACCATATCAACTGACCATAGAAATTGACCACTACAGCTGACCACTGCAACTGACCACTGCAACTGATCACAAAGTATTCATTTAAATAGACCGCATTTGACCGCATTTACGTCATATTCTCGTTTGTTAACTCCAACCTGTTGCGACCATTTCTTTGTTTTGGTCTCACGTTAGACTCAATCATTTCAGAGAAGTTCATTGTCATCTATTCGACATTTCGCTTAAAAGGCAGATCTTTTAGAAAGTTTTCTCTCTCTCTCTCTCTGTTTCTTTCGCTCCTTGAAATCTATTGTTTTTAAAATTGAAGTATGTAAGAAAATCAAAAATATAGATTTTACACGCCAAAGAATAAATGTGGAACAAATATTGTTTGTATGACGTATGGCTCTGTTGACTAGGAAATATAATTTATTTCATTATATACATTATTAGTTGCCGTTACACACACACGAGCGCGCGCACACACACACACACGCACATACACACGAGCGCGCACACAGGCATATGCACACACAAACACGTTTACACAAATACACACACACAAACAAACACAGCAAGTAATACGTTACAATGAGCTAAGTGTATTGTCTGTAAAACATATGAAACAGCTGGGAATGCAAACAATAACAATACCTTAACATAGCAGACATGATGCAAACAATAACAATACCTTAACATAACAGACATGATGCAATCTCTGGAGTGGAACGACTGGACTTGGAGTCCCACACGGTTGTTGGTTTTTTAACGACACACAAAAGTGACCACTACAGCAGTGACCACTACAGCAGTGACCACTACAGCTGTGCATAATTGTGGGAGGTGGGATGAGGGGGTCCCTAGAGAAAGACTACCCAAATACTTGGCCGGTAGCCCCCTCTTAGCAACAGATTTAATAGGAATGAACTTCCAAAGGGGGCCCTCTTCGTAACAGATCTATCGGGAATAAACTTCTTAACGGGGCCCCCTCTTACAGTGGTAATTTAGAGCTAAAAACATGTATTTACCCAAGGTCTTATTCCCCTACCCCCCCCCCCTTGGAAAAACAACTCAAAAACTGCTAAGGTTTGTGTCACGTTGATTGGTGTTGTGTCTGTTAAGTGTTTCAGCGAGTTCCGTTGCACGCTGAAGTGTGCGTGCTTTTGTTAGTGCTTCATCGCATGTTTACATTGTTTGTATGTGTGTGTGTGTGTGTGTGTGTGTGTGTGTGTGTATTCCGGTGATTTTTGTTATTTCACCCCTCGAGTGTTTTGGTTTCACTTGCTGTACCCAGATCGTTAGTTTTTTTTTTTTCAAACGCCGGGTCAACAAGATTGAAACAACAACACAAACACCCATTGTGATAATAACAAACAATATGGCGCAGGAAGTGTACAGCGGGTAGTGTGACCTCATAGGGCGCTGTACCATGTAGTGGCGCTGAAAGAGCGCTGCGAACATGTTTTTGGGAGTAGGGTGCCCGAAAAATGTAACTCGCACAGGGCGCCACACTAGCCATCTACGGCCCTGGTAACAGACAACAACTAAAAGTACGGACACGTGTGACCAATGGCTGAATATGTTTCATACACGAGACCTGAAAAACTTTAATATTAAGTTCGGCCCCATTTTAGTTCGAAATGACCTACTTCTATGACCCACTTCTACGACATACTTCTATGTTTAGTTGTTCTTCTAGTGATCTTGTCGAATACCACAAGAATTTTTCCCCATCTGATATCTGCCCCCTCCCCCCGCTTCTCCGGCCATCTACTTCCCACCGCCCAGAAAAAAAAGAAATTCTGGAATTATTCTTGAGTCTGTCGATTTCATCAGATGAATGACCCCCCCCCCACTACCACCCTCTCTCACATCCCACCCCACCCTACCCCCCCCACCTTGTTCCTCTGTCAATCAGTTTCCAATAATGTTTCTTGTCAGTGGTCTGTGGTCCCCCCCCCACCCTAGCCACGTCTGATGACAACCAGTGGGTACTGATCCGGTATCGTAAGATGTGTGGGATGGGGGGGGAGGGAGGGAGGGGCTGACACAGCTGTCCTACTTATCTCCGACATGGAACCAGTGGGTCGTGGTCAATTTGGGTCTCATTCTATAATTGGTCAGTTTTTGTTTCCCAAAAAAAAAAATTGTTTTCGGTGACGTAATATTTTATTCATAAAAACACCAACGGCAAAATATTTATTTAGAAAGTTGTTTGCTAATCACACCTTATTAGACAAAGATATACATAGACAAGGCTGATAGATCGGCACGATAAATAGATTAGATAGATTGATAGCTAGATTGATAGATAGATACGATTGATATATAGACAGATATATGGAGAGACAGACATATGGATCAAGGGGTTAGATCAGATAGGTACATCGGATAGATAGATTCATTCGTTGAACAAGAGTGAGAGAGAGAGAGAGAGAGAGAGAGGGTGAGTGAGAGAGAGAGAGAGAGAGAGAGAGAGAAAGAGATAGACAGGTAGATAGAGAGAGAGAGACATAGATAGAGAGAGAGATAGACAGAGTGAGAGAGAGAGAGAGAGAGAGAAGAGAGATTCACGCAAGTTAAAACTAGAAAAATGGAGATATTTGAGTGAGGTATATAAATGAGAGACAGAACATAATGATTCATACAATCTCTGTTTTAGACTGTATCAAACACACACACACATACACACACACACACACACAAATACGGTTGTTTATTTACATTCTTGTATCATCGGCAAAGGGAAACTACTCTACAGTGTTGTCGTCTGTTCTTTAGGTCAAAGTTGATGACCCCTTTTCCCCATCCTTAGACAGGACGTGACGTAATTTTTTTTTCTTCTCAGATCTCTATCAGACTGGATCCGGTCACTCGTGGTGTGTCATCTGTCATATAACATATTGCCGTGATGCCATTGTGCACGCGCTAACTGCCAGCCAATCGAAACTAAGCATAGATTAAGGTTTTATCTTGGGTCACCTATTCAAGGGAGACCACTATATTTACCCGCGGACTTTGAATATCTTCAATACTATCAGGCTCGCATTAGCGACCTTCGGATGTGGCTAGTAGGAGCGTTATAACACTACTACACTGTTGTAGGCCCCCGTATTGGTAGGATATATACTACACTGTTCTAGACCCCGTATTGGTAGGATATAGACTACACTGTTCTTGGCCCCGTATTGGTAGGATATAGACTACACTGTTCTAGGCCCCGTAATGGTAGGATATAGACTACACTGTTCTAGGCCCCGTAATGGTAGGATATAGACTACTGTTCTAGGCCCCGTATTGGTAGGATATAGACTACACTGTTCTAGGCCCCGTATTGGTAGGATATAGACTACACTGTTCTAGGCCCGTATTGGTAGGATATAGACTACACTGTTCTAGACCCCGTATTGGTAGGATATAGACTACACTGTTCTAGGCCCCGTATTGGTAGGATATAGACTACACTGTTCTAGGCCCCGTATTGGTAGGATATAGACTACACTGTTCTAGGCCCCGTAATGGTATAAATACAGTTGCAGGCCTTGGATTGGTACACTCTTGTTTTGGTAAAATATATAGACTACATTGTGCTAGGCACTGTCTTGGTACAGTATATGTAAGGGGGGGGGGGGGGGGGGGGGGGGGGGGGGGGGGGGGGGGGGGGGGGGGGGGGGGGGGGGGGGGGGGGGGCTAGGCACTGTCTTGGTACAGTATATGTACACCGCTCGAGGCACCGTCTTGGTACAGTATATATACACCGTTCTAGGCCTTGTATGTGTACAATATATAGACTTCAATGTTCTAAGAAGCAGGAATTCTAGAATATTCTCGCATTGTTCCAACTCTGAACGGTAAAAAAAAAAAACAATGACGTCATATTTTCGCCTCAAGTCTATTATTCCGAAGGCAGTTTACGACAACTGGCTGCTGGCTTCTAAAAATAGTTATGGGCCCACCTGACCCCCTATAGGGCCCGCAGAACGAAATATTATTGTGTTCTGTTTGTAACAGGTGTGGGTACCTCGACGAGTTGAGTCAATGCTGGGGGGAGGGGGGGTATACGATATCTTTGTGTTCGTGTGTTATCTGTCCTTTCGTCCTGGGGAAGGGGGGATAATTGTTGTTTGATCGTAAGTGTTTCTAACCATTCATCTGTCTGTTCACGTCTATCTTTTAAGGTATATACATATTGGTATATACATATTACTATCAACATGTTTTTTTTTTTTTAATTTTTTTTTTTTTTTAACGCCGCCATTGCCAGCATGGTAGGGTGTAGTGTGCCTACCACACCAACATTGTTGGCGGCGCTGAAGCACGTCTGCCATGCCTACAGAGCGGCGGGGTGAGTGTGCCCACTATCATCTGCAGGGATGGCAGAAAGATGGGTTTTAATCCTTGCCCAAACCGGCCAGACCAGCAGGGTGTGTGTGCTGCCGGTCGGCCAGAATGGCAAGGAAAGTGGGTTTTTCCTGCCACTCGGACAGAAGGGATTGAGTGTAGCGTGCTTGTACCCTCAGGCCTTACGAAATGACAGGCTGCGCAGGATTGGTGCTTGGAGTGGGACGGAGTGGAAGGGGTGTTGTGTGCCGATTTTCTGTCCTTCACTCCACCGCCAGCTGTGAATCTGCTGCAGTCTCAGATCCGTCCTCACCACGATGCCTCCACCCTCATAGCCATTAGAGAACTTCGTGATCCATCTCATGAATCATGAGTATGTCTCCAGACCAGAAAGTTCATACAGAGTGCATAGAAATATATTCGTGATACTCTCCCAGAAACAACATAAAAATATTGCAGGCCAAAAATTATTTGCGTACCGACTAATTTTACTATGTACCATCTAATATATTTGGAATGGTTTTATGACAAGTTACTTTGTGCTGTAATGAGAACAGTATAAATGTATTTATTTGATATTGAATAGATTTATATATATATAGTACATCACATTAAATATTAGAAAAAAAATTATATTTTTTTTTTTTTACAATATGTTGATTTTATGTTAAAAGGTTTCAAAATATTTTTGTAAACAAACTTCTGCATGCGTTAATTTTTTTCATTAAATCACACAAATATTTTTTCGCTCCCTTTAAACCGCCATATTTTATTTTATTTTCCCCCATCGTCTGCTCAGTGAGCTAAATTTAGCTGATTTAGTTTAAACCCCTCGATTGAGTCTCACGTCATTCATCCTATCCCCCTGATGCTCGGGTTTCCAATTCATCTTTAATTTCTCAATTTAATGTTTATTCATGATGATGTCAGTTATTGCAGCGGTCATATCCGTTATAGCAGTGATGATGTCAGGTATTGCAGTGATGATGTCAGCTATGGCAGTGGGGGGGTTTTTTTTTTTTTTTTTTTTTTTTTTTTTTTTTTTTTTTTTTTTTTTTTTTTTTTTTTGGGGGGGGGGGGGGGGGGGGGGGGGGGGGGGGTTTTTTTTTTATGATGATGTCAGCTATGGCAGTGATGATGTCAGCTATGGCAGTGATGATGTCAGCTATGGCAGTGATGATGTCAGCTATGGCAGTGATGATGTCAGCTATGGCAGTGATGATGTCAGCTATGGCAGTGCTGACGTCAGTTATGGCAGTGATGACGTCAGCTATTGCAGTGATGATGTCAGCTATGGCAGTGATGATGACAGCTATGGGTCAGAACCATCTATAAAGTCATAGACTGATGTTGGTCCCGAGTGTCCACTAAATGTCACGCCACGTCATCATTCCACCAAATATGTAACAGATGGAAATATCATGAGATATCTGGGTAGACAAGGAGGTGTAGATCCGTGATCCTCAGCCTGTCTCACGACAGTACCCCAAACACTGTGAGAGTATGTCCGCGTGGACCCCCCTCGCACGTAAGTTCGAGAATAAATGCAGTGGCGTCACTAGGAAGGTGGGGTGGGGGTGCGTCCGTACAGGGTGACACGATATCAGGGGTAGACACCAAAATGAACAGTTCTAAATTTCATTGCAGAAGAACGTGCTCACTTTCGTAATGGAATGTGCTCACCGATCTAATGTGATACTTGAGTCACGTGGTTTTTTTGGTGATGAGTCACGCAGCAAAACTGGCGAATTTCCTTAAAACTCTTTGGTTGTTTTAAACGAAAATTAAATGTCGTTGCTTACACCTGCATAACCTAACCCCCCCCCCCCCAGCCTTTGGGGTATGGGTAACCCCGGTTGAGAACTGCGACTATAGATATCAATTAGTACTGGATGTTGCTTGGGCACTAGTAATATAGAGAGACGTGGATGATAATCAATTACTGGATAGGTGGTCTGTTTGGGGGGGGGGGGGCTTTTCGAAGTACGGGCCTAACGTGCGCGGCGGGTGAGTCCGACGTTAAAACTGTTTGTGTCTGTGTATGTGTGTGTATGTGTGTGTATGTGTGGGTGTATGCGGTGTGTGAGTGTGTGTGTATGTGTGTGTATGTGTGTGTATGTTTGTGTATGTGTGTGTATGTGTGTGTATGTGTGTGTGTGTGTGTGTGTGTATGTGTGTGTATGTGTGTGTGTGTATGTGTGTGTATGTGTTTGTGTATGTGTGTGTATGTGTGTGTGTGGTGAGTGAGTGCGGGTATGTGTATGTGTGTATGTGTGTGTGTATGCCTGTATTTATGTGTGCGTGAGTGCGGGTATGTGGTCAATGTGAGTGTGTGTGTGCATGAGTTTTTGGTAAGAGGGTTTAAAAAAATATGATTTGCTAGTGTGTATGTAAACATAAGCCTACACACACACACACACACACACACACACACATACACATACCCGCACTCACTCACGCACACACGCACAAACACATACCCGCACTAACTCACGCACACACACATACACACACACCCACACCCACTCGCACACACATACACACACACGCACGCACACACACATACACACACACTCAAGCACGCACAACACAAACACACACACACGCACACACCCCCCCCACACACATAAACACCCCCCCACGCACACACACACCCCCACACACACACTCACAAGGATGTGCGGTGTCTCTGGACTAACGCCAAGACTGATCGCCCCGTTGAGAGTTTCGCCGGTCAGTTTACGGTATTGGTCATCCGTACAGTACCACGCAGTTCACCTCGTCCAGCTACCAGGCCAACAGACCATTAAAACTTCATCAAACTCCTCTCCCCACCGGGGCACACAAATACTTTGGCACATCCCATAATTTCCATCCTACTCCCATAATTCTCTACCGGCACCACGCGCTAGTACGCCAGAGTTTTATTTGTGTTGTTACTTTCATAAGTCTTTGTTTTGCAGGACACAGTATCCAACTTGGCTTGGCTGGTACATCTATCATCGTCATGGTATGGCGGTTTGCTGACTGTTATTGTTTGTTTAGAAATCAAAACTTTTCACCTTTATCGAGACAGTACTGTAGTGCGACGGACAGTAGCCGGTGGTCAGCCAGTGGTCCGCGAGAATATGTCACTGGTCGTAATGAACAAATCACAAATTGTTTCGTTTTCATTTATTGATTATATTTTTTATTCGCCACCAAAAATATTAAAAAAAACACACACAAATCTATAGGTTAGAGATTATTGAATCTGTTTAAATCAATGAAGTGGCGAGTTTTGAGTCACATACACACACACACACACACACACACACTCACACACACACACTTGAATGAGTGGTTTGATGGAATACAACTAATGCGTTGTGCTGTCTCTGCGAGCCAAGGCATGCTGTCTCATAAATTACTTGACGAGCAGTGATGAGAAAGGGAGACAATAATTCATTTAAATATTATTTACGCTTCACATTGTGCAGCCGTTAATAATTTTTTTGATTTATTCAAATGTTATTATGGACTAAACTTTGATGATTTATAAAATTTGATTTTTTTATAAAAAAATAATTCCCCCCCCCCCCAACCCAAAGGGCCCACGACGTCCACTCGTTGCATCCTACAGGATCATCATGCCCCTGACCGTGAGAATGAAACATTTCACTTTACTACCACCTCACGGAAATACAACTTGTGAATTGAGTGGTCAATGAGACGAGGTCGATCTTAACAGCCTTACGGGCCTCTGGGGCCCCCACATCCGCCATATAATTGGTCAGTCAGTATTAGGCTAGGACCGTCACCAGAAAAGTTTGAGGCCACAGTAAAACTATGAGAACTATGATCCTCTCTATGTCCCCTCTCTATGTCCCTCTCTATGTCCCTCTCTGTGGCCCCTCTCTATGCCCCCTCTCTATGTCCCTCTCTATGTCCCTCTCTGTGGCCCCTCTCTGGGGCCCCTCTCTGTGGTCCCTCTCTATGTCCCTCTCTATGCCCCCCTCTCTATGACCCCTCTCTATGACCCCTCTCTATGACCCCTCTCTATGACCCCTCTCTGTGGCCCCTCTCTATGGCCCCTCTCTGTGGCCCCTCTCTATGGCCCCTCTTTATGCTCCCTCTCTATGACCCCTCTCTATGACCCCTCTCTATGGCTCCTCTCTATGGCTCCTCTCTATTACAAGTAATAACAATAGATTTTGAAGACGATGATCTCATCCGTAGCCGGAACAAGTGTTCGGTTCCCCACCTCTTCCTCGTGACGGCCCTCATGCAGAGGAGTACCTAGGGTGGTGGGTGGGGGTCCAAATTCAGAAAGTCCCCCGCGCCCCAGCTTGAGGGGACCCCAATTTTTTTTTACATTAAATATTAAGTACATTATCTCATGTCATGGTGTCGAATGCCATAATGCAGGGGCCCCCAAAGAGTCCAAGCCCCCCGGTCC
The DNA here is from genome assembly GCA_021962125.1 of Bulinus truncatus. Classification (NCBI taxonomy): domain Eukaryota; kingdom Metazoa; phylum Mollusca; class Gastropoda; family Planorbidae; genus Bulinus; species Bulinus truncatus. The sequence continues at coordinate 876,902 of JAGDYQ010000052.1, read as the reverse complement.
CCCCAAATCCCTAGGTTCGGCACTGCCCTGATGAAGCCACTGTACCCATGGGCAAGTGCCCCGATAAGACCATGCAGTAAGATGGCCGAGATTGAGGTTCCAATATGTTTCCGTCCTGTTTGTATAATGAAGCCATCTGTGCATCCCTGTCCATTTCATGCATGAAATAATTTGAGCTCGGGCTAACGTGACGTGAACTCATTACACCAGACACACATACACGCACGCACACACAGACTTGCCCGCACACAATCAGTACGATATTCAGGTCACATGACCAGCATGTATGGCAACATCCGCTTTTCCACAGCAGACTATGATTAATTAACGTCATTTCCCATGAACCGTGCGCGCGCAGCTGTGAATCGCGCGCAACATAAACATTACATCCACTCAGCTAAATATCACACCATTTTCCTAGCCTGCATATTTTAAAAAACAAACAACTTTGATTTGTGTAATTTTTCACGGTCTATTGGGTGAGTTAATTGGAAACAAGGGTCACGTGATATAAACTCGTCTGTATGTTTTGAGGTATAAATGACCTTGACATTTGTTAAACCGGAACTGCATGAGTGCAGCATACTTTTTCAGTTTTTTTTTATTTTTCTATCCGCGAGTTCCTGTTGTAGAATTAATTAATTTGCTGTTTTTATTTCACTGCCTCTTTGATTGTGCTGTTTTGTTGTTTCGGTGTTCTGGTTGTTCGGCTGTTCTGTTTGCTGTTTGATTGTTTTGTTGATTTGTATCATTTATTGAAATGGTTGAGAATTTCGTCTGCTATACTTCTGTTATGCTTCCGTTATCACTTCCGTTCTACATATTTATTTAATGGTAAACATGGTTGTCTTCATGCTCAAGACAATATGATACTTGGTCTTTGACCCACGAGGAGTGCGTTATTTTAGCCGAAAAACCTCCGTACCTAGGAACCTCCTTTGACCTCAGTTTTTTAACCTCCAGTGTCCGAAGAAACTACAATAGCCTATAATTGAACCTTCCAATTTGGACACAACCTTTATTGCAGTGGATATCCCAAGAACCTAAAAGTGTTTTATGAACGCTCTCCAGTGGCCCAATATGAATCCTGCGTTATGGCCCACCGTATAACCTCCTTGATCCCAAGAACACTTCAGTGGCCCAAGATATCCTTTTTATTACCAATTGCCCAAGAACCTCAAGTTGCCCAGAACTGAGCTCCCATGAGTTCCCACTGAAAAACCTCCAGTGGCCTAAGAACCTCCAGTGGCCTAAGAACCTCCAGTGGCCTAAGAACCTCCAGTGGTATTCAAACAATGCAACCTATTATAACAGTGGGGCGAAGACCCTATGAAACAACTAGACTGGCCGCACTTGGCCCACGGGCTGTAGTTTTCCCACACCTGACCTATGACCAATTCCTATCACAGTTATTGTGACTATTCAGCCAGAGTAGGTGTGGTATTAGTTAGCACTTTAAGTTCTGTTTAGGTTGTGTCACTAGCGTACAGTTTAAACATACATGAATGAAGTCGTAAAGATTTATTTTTTCAAATGCGAACTAAAACAGGCGTCATTCAAACAGCATTACTACATCGACATAGGTTTTGATTTTTTCCATTCTGAAATTTAAATTCAGGATCAATATAATACCAAGAAATGTCAATAGTAAAAAAAAAACGAAACGAAACATTTTAAACGAAGTAATTTGGCGCCAGTGAACATCTAGCTCTACCGTTAAGTGTGGACGGAATCGATAGCGAGCGACTCTGCGATACTTTGTTTTATTTACTTGAGCGATATTTCTGCTCAACTCAGAGTATGTTTGGTATTAGTGTCAAAACCTTTGGTAAATATAGGTCATAATAGTTTCACTTTTTTTTTCTTCATTCTACTTAACATCTTCTGCATTGATCTTTTTATTATCTCATACATTTTTTTATACTATCAGGCTGACCCATATTTGTAATCACTTCTAAAAATAGAAACTGTTACATGGAGATAACTTCCGATAGAATTTCCCTTGTCAGAAAGTGTAGAGATTCGCAGAACGGGAATCGAATACACAGAATGCACTACGTCTTTCAGGATGAGTGTATTTCGTTGGATATGTTTCATAGGCTGAACAGAATCGATTACGAAGAGATTTAAATGTGTCCGCGAATCTTTTGTATAGTTTTATGTTCTGGCTAACTGGGAGTTAATTAAAAATCCGTGTATGGGGGACATTTAACTTCAATTAATTCTTTTTATGTAGTTAAACTAAATATGCTGAGTTAAAGATGTTAAACTAAAGATGTTAATAAAGAAATAAAATTAAGATGTTAAACTAAAGATGTTAAACTAAAGATGTTAAACGAAAGATGTTAAACTAAAGATGTTAAACTAAAGATGTTAAACTAAAGATGTTAGACTAAAGATGTTACACTAAAGATGTTAAACTAAAGATGTTAAACTAAAGATATAAACTAAAGATGTTAAACTAAAGATGTTAAACTAAAGATGTTAAACTAAAGATGTTAAACTAAAGATGTTAAACTAAAGATGTTAAACTAAAGATGTGTGACTAAAAATGTTAAACTTGAGATGTTAAACTAAAGAATATCATTCAATAGTAAATTTTAGAGAAATTTTTGCTGTCTCTTTGTAAATGTAAGGAATAAGTTGAGCCAGCCTCGGTTTGATTCAATACAACATGTGCACGTCATTGTTATCAAGTCAACAGTCTGTTGTGTTATACAGCGGGTACGCAGGGGAACAACTCTAAAGCCTAAAGGTGGACACGCCCAATCAATAGTTGCCGTTCCTTCCGGAATCCCAACAGTGACAACATGGCGACCTGACGTTGCCCTTCAGCGAATGATAGTTGCCCCAGGCGATGTGGCAATGCTGATGATGATGATGACATAGTGAGATGGGGGGGGATTTAACTACCGCTGATGTTTACATATTACTAGTACCTGGAGCGGTCAGTGAAACAAACAACATAGGAGTGGTCAACAGGTCCATCACATTCTCGGCGCTTTAGTCTTTCTGGATGGTACCGTTGTGTCTGAACATTGATGTTTCCGTCATTGAGTTTCCCCAACATCTATCTATCTATCTATCTATCTATCTATCTATCTATCTATCTATCTATCTATCTATCTATCTATCTATCTATCTATCTATCTATCTATCTATCTATCTATCTATCTATCTATCTATCTATCTATCTATCTATCTATCTATCTATCTATCTATCTATCTATCTATCTATCTATCTATCTATCTATCTATCTATCTATCTATCTATCTATTCATCTATCTATCTATCTATCTATTTATCTATTTCTGTTTATATCTATGTAATCTATCTATCTATTCATCCATTCATCTATTCTTACATACAACAGTTCGTTCGTCTGTCTATCCTAAAATATAGAGAATTGTGCTAAGTATGTTATCAAGCTGTGAGATAACATTATATTTCCTTCTATCGAAATGTTCCATACCTTCGCTAAAACTACATAAACAAAGTGCATAAAAGGATTTTGATATTTGAATTTAACGCATAGCAACAGTAAAATGATCTGTTTATTCTCGATATGCTACAACCAGAATACAAAAATAGACTAACACACGTAAATGTGACACCAATCTTTTAACACCAATCACAATCTATTCTTTCAGCAGGATACATTGTTCCTTCACTAAAGTTGAACGTTGTTACGTCGTGCTAGGCCGTAACTTGTGTTACTTCCACTGTTGAGTGTTAACTGCTACGCCATAACTATGTGTTACTTCCACTGTTGAGGCGTTAACTGCACGCCATAATCTTATGTTACTTCCACTCGTTGAGTGTTAACTTAGGGCTACACCATAACTCGGCAATGTTACTTCCGACTAAGTTGAGTGTTAACTAAGCTACGCCATAACTTGTAGTTACTTCCACTGTTGAGTGTTAACTTGCTACGCCATAACTTCTGACAAGTGAAGACAAATTCATAAGTTTGATCAAAAGAGAATTGACTCAAGTTTTTTTTAATGGAGGTGAACAACAGACAGACAGACATGCCATTTGTTTGTTTTAAATACTTTTTTTTTTTAGATTTGCGGGATTGTTTTACAGTTGTGTGAGGTCAAATGTGTGTGTGTGTGTATTTTATATTCGTATTTGTTTATCATGCCGTCTCCAACAAACTGTTACTTGTATTAGACAATAACAACTAGTTCAGCCTGTAACATTTCATCGACTGTGGAGTGCTTGTACCGAGATGACGTCATCGATGTCTTGCATGGCCCACATCAGTGGTTCCAAAAATGTGGGTCGCGAGCTGTTTAATGAAGTAGGTCGCCCAATTGTTCAATTATCACTTGACCTTTAATACATGAACATACATTAAATGTTCATTTTGACTCTGCCATTTCTTTCTTTACACATGGGCCGCGAAAACTGAACATAGGCCTTAAGGTGGTCCATAGGCCTTAATGTGGTCCATAGGCCTTAATGTGGTCCATAGGCCTTAATGTGGTCCATAGGCCTTAAGGTGGTCCATAGGCCTTAATGTGGTCCATAGGCCTTAAGGTGGTCCATAGGCCTTAATGTGGTCCATAGGCCTTAATGTGGTCCATAGGCCTTAAAGGCCATTTAATGTTTCTTAGTAAGTTCTCGAATTGAAAATATTTGAGAGTCACCGGTCTACAAAGTTGAGACGTTTAGTTTTTGATCTGTTACAGTTGATCTTTTTTACAAATGACTTTTTCATCGAACTTTTTCTAAATTATTTATTCTGTTGTTGACTTTTTTTGCTGTTTTTATTGTAGACATTTTACCTTGACTTACTGTTGACATCTGTGTGCATGTATATATATATGTCTAGGTTCAGTTATTACTGTTACGACATCTGTATTTAATTATGCATATACTGCAAAAATATTATTATGGTGATAAGTTACTGTATGATGTTATTTTGAGATGTTATATGAGTAGGTGTTATAGCGAGATAGTGTTATATATAGTCCTTTTTGAAGCCACTAATATGATAGGAATTTGGGTGACTGTTTGGATGCTGTCTCTCATGAAGGTATGAGGTATTTGGATGATATATACTATTTGATGATAACATACAGTATTTGCTGATGATAGGTAAAGTATTTGGTTGATGGTATGATATAGTATTTGTTCGATGATCGATGCAGTATTTGTTTGAGGATATATACAGTATATATTTGATAATATGGATACAGTATTTGTTTGATGAAACATACAGTATTTGTTTGATGATGTTATACAGTATTTGTTTGATGATATATGTGGTATTTGTTTGTTGACATAAGCAGCATTTAGGCTTCTAATGATATGATACGGTATTTGTTTGATGATATATACAGTATTTTGTTTTGATGATATATGCCACAGTATTTGTTTGATGATATATACAGTATTTGTTTGATAATTGTAACGTGTAGAATCGCCCTTCTCCCCCACCAACCCCAGTTTACCCAGGGTCAAAGTCTGCAGCCGCTAAGTGTTGTGTAGATTCGTTCATCGACGCTCGTCTTCCTCTCAGTCCCCTCAATCGTTTCACCGACGTTCTCCCCCCCCACCCAAACGTTGCACCAACGTAACGCCCCTGACCTTCCTTATAAAAGACGGTGAATAGCAGTAGTTGAGTTAGTAAGGTGCTGACAGACATACGAGATAGACGTAGTTATAGTAGTGTTCTAAGATTCTAAGAGTTCGTTGTAAACTTGTAGTGACATTTGGCAAAGTAGATATCATTAGACCTAGCGACTTATATTGTATGTACATATATATTCACCTAAGTGTTTAGATTAGTTTAGAAGCCATTGGTAAGTTGGATCTTAGAGTTTATATACCAGTGTTGGTGTTGTATATATATATTTGAGAAATTGTATTCGTCACATATTTGGCGATCCTACGCCTTGTAAAGTAAAAAGAAAGAGTATAACGTTACAATGATATACAGTATTTTGTTTGATGATATTTACAATATTTGTTCGATGATAGGTATGGTATTTGATTGATGATATAGTATTTGGAAAATAGTTGTAGTTTACTTAAACGACATAATAAATAAAACAGAAA
>JAGDYQ010000052.1:820007-870332 GCA_021962125.1 Bulinus truncatus | reverse complement strand
TATAGCTGATATTGGTGCTCATGTCGTTACGTATACATGACGTAGCTGCTGATGTGGGTGGACCAATGAGAATCTATAGAGCGTCCGTCCATGGATTTCTATCAATGATCCGCGTCCGCAGAATCTTACAACATTGGTTTGCAGTCAGTCCGCATTGCTGAAATTTAGCTGTTTTAGCTAAATTTAGCTAAAATATTTTTTAGATGTTTTAACATTAATGTTATCATCCCTGTTTAACATCCTCCCTATTTTTTATTCTTCAAAAAAGCCACTTTTATTTATTGATTTATTTTCAGATTCAGTGGCCAAAGTTTGCGGAATAAGTAAAGTATCTATTAAAAGTAAACTTATTATAGGCAAGGGGGCGCGAGGATCTCGCGTTGGGTCCGCGGGTCCACAACTTAACCATACGAAGCGTCCGCTGTCAGTCCGTGGATTCGGAAAAAGACTGCGGACTTGCGTCCGCAAGCGGACGCGTCCGCTATCCGCTCGTCTCTGATCACTACCTACCACGACAGTGTCACGTGACATTATATTACTCACACCGAATATGTCGCAATTAAAACGAGCTTCGTATTTATCTCATTTTTTCTGACCGGATTTCTAGCAGACGATATGGAGAGCTCGAAGAAAGAAGCAGACGATATCATTAACTCGAGGAAACAAAGCAGACTTAATGTGTCCCACAGGGCATCGGTCGCTCGTGCCCATTGAATTAGATAAACAAATAAACAAATCAAACAACCAACACGATGTTTAGCCTCCCACCCCCCCCCCTCGAGCCATTTCTAACATGGGGGCGAGATTTAACACTTTACGTCATGTCATTCACAAACGTTACACGCGATGTCATGTCATTTACAGATGTCACTTCAACGGCACGAAGTAGTTATTATTATAAGAAAAATATTTTTTTTAAACTTAATTTAATAAAGCTAATTACTCGATTCAGGCAAAATGTGATTAGACCTTTAAGATATTGATTTGAAGAGAAAAAGTACATAATGGGAGAGTAACTCTTGGCCACAAATAGTCAAACAATGGCGAGATGTGCTTAAAGAAAGTATTTATTGACCTGAGTTGACCATCGCTAGACAACTCCGTGTTCTGTTTCACATTGAATGGCTCAAGAGTCAACATGACCCGGAAAAGTTTTCACTGCCCCCCCCCCCCCCCGCCTTTTCCCCAGCCTTTCCCCAGCATTATTTATTTTTAAAATTCCTCCCCAGTTCTGCTTCAGCTCGATCTGTCTGTCCAATTAAAGTCTGAGAAGATCCCCATCCACAAGTGATAGTGAAAGTGTGTTGCTCAGTACGGGGAGACAATCATTTGGTGGAACTAAATCTTTTTTTTCAAAGGGGTGGTCTGCCCTTGGCGCGCTGGAGACTATTATGTGAGGCTCTTTCTGGGTGAAGAATTTTTGGAGAGTCGGGGGCACTCAAAGGTTTAATTTAGTTTAATGACTGAACAGCTGCCAAATTGGATGTTTTATGTCCCGATTTAGATCTTTTTTGAGCCAAAGGAAACTTATCTGGATAAAAGATCTAGATATTTTGTTCATTTTTTTTATTTACAATTTTTACCATTGGCTATATTTTTTTTGTGAAACTAGTATCTGTTTCAAATAATTTTTCTGGGAATAGGTTGGGCATCCATAGTGGCACAATCATGTCTCATTTATTCAAAAGTTTGTTGTAAGGACAAAACTAAAAAGTATTACTGGGTTAGGGTTTAGTTTTCACTCAATTTTCTTGTTTTAATTATTTATTTTTGTAGAAATGTTGATAATCATTAACTTTTTTTTCTGCATCAGAAATTTTTAATTCTTCAAAACACAATACATTACTTCATTAAATCTAACGCACTCTGTGGCTCAAGTAGAAAGTCCTTTGAAAGTTCTTTTCTTTTTAAAGTATTTTCTAAAAATAGAATCTACTCTCTAAACAGACGTTAATTTTTCCTTCCTAATGAAGATAGCACGAAGTCGCGCCATTATCTGTTGTTGTTGATGTGTTATGTGTGTTGCTGTCCTTACTGCTGCTTTTGTTTTTGTTATTTCCTGTTCTAAGTTGATGATGACGACAGGTTAAACTAGGAACTGACCTTGGACGCAGTTGAACTAAATGTTTGTAAACACTTGACTGGACTTTAAATTGACCAGTTAATAACAAACACTTGACTGGACTTTAAATTGACCAGTTAATAACAAACACTTGACTGGACATTTAGTTGGTGGCTAGATTAAAAACATAATGAAGTAAGATAGTTGAAAGTGTATCACTATAAGCAAACAGCCAAACTAAGGATTGTGTCTGAGATTCTGTGATCTTAGGTCTGCTATTTCTAGTAGCTACAGGAGACTGTTTTTCTACCCCCTTTCCCCCACCAGTTTAAATATTCCCAACGCCACCATCTACATGAACTGGTGGTTTATTTTATGCTCATCTGCCCCCCCCCCCTTTTTTTTCTAAATACCCCCACGGGAGAGTCTTTCAATCATTTGTAATGTAAACTTGGTACATTCACTTTTTAAGTCACCAGATCCCCCTCCTCACCCCCACCCCCATTCCCCCCGGGTTCATTTTTTTCCACTTTCTCGTTGAGATGAGCTTGTCATAGGCGGAGATACACCATTGATGTCTAGGTGTGGTAGCAGTGGCGTTACTAGAGCAAGAGCAGCCAACCCTGGGGACACTTACAAGAGCGACAATTGACGTACTTCAAGTCGGGTTCGACCAGGCACGCCGAGAGGGGGGGCAAGGGGGGTCATTGCCAGGGGGCCCGCATCTGTAAGGGGGACCGGCCGGCTCGATCATGTCAATTTTTTCACGACTCGTTGTTTATTAAGGGGCCCGCATTGATGTCTTGCCCTGGGGCCCTTGTTGGCTCTCGGCGCCCCTGGGTTCGACACAAAATGTTTCATGTCTCGGGCGCCAGTTACCCTGTGGATGGTAATATAGAACTTCATACACTCTCCCGGTCTTGATGATAATACGTTATCCGAATAGGTCGATATACACATGCCAAGACCATGTTAGTTAATAACAGTTTAATTGACAAATGAAGCACGATAGATCAGAGTTCGAATAAATAAACTACAATGAACCAGTTCATTTGGTTCCGGCGCTAGAAATCACGTGATCTAGCAGAACCAATGGTGAGCTAAGAAAAAAAACGTTCTGAGGTTAGGAAGGAGGTCACCGGGGGGGGGGGGAGGGAAGAAGAGAACATCGACTTTCAACATGATCCCAGACTGGTGCATTTTTTTATCACTCAAATCATATTGACTATATCAGTGGTCCCCGGGCCGCGGACCGGTCAATGGATAAAATGGTTATGGGCCGCCCAAGAAACATTAAATTATTTCCTTGTTATATACTGTGGTTTATTTCTCTCGGGATCGTGCGACTTTCTATGGACGAGAGTTTAACCGGAAGCTGAGCGGCTGTGATCGGCATTGGCACAATCGTAGAAAGAAATAATCAACGCTCACCCCCCCCCCCGGTACCCCGGGCCGCGGTGAAATTCTTTAACGTCGACCGGTCCACGGCGAGAAAAAAGGTTGAGGACCACCGGACTAGATGGTCCAGGGGTGGGCAACCATTTTAAGTCGCGGGCCACTCTGGGTTCATAAGTTTGACCGGTTGACCGGTGATGGAATGAAGGAATATTTATTAAAAGCAGAACTCATTACATAGAAGGCTAGTTGCTAGAAACACGTGACGGGGCTAGTTGCTAGAAACACGTAACGGGGCTGGTTGCTAGAAACACGTAACGGGGCTAGTTGCTAGAAACACGTAACGGGGCTGGTTGCTGGAAACACGTAACGGGGCTAGTTGCTAGAAACACGTAACAGGGCTGGTTGCTAGAAACACGTAACTGGGCTGGATTCTGCCTGCGGTCCGTTGATTGTCCAGCATTGCCTTTATCTATATCCTTTAAACAAACTATCCTTTGCTGGTGGCAATTTAAGTTTCGCCCGGGGACGGGCAGCCCACTTACGCTCCTCCCCCTAGCAGCGCCACTGACAAATACCATTAGCTTCTACCCCTCTGATTGATCCAGTATTTATACATATATTGTAGTGACATCATAGAGATAGTTCTGGTGTAATCAATAATAAGAGCTCGTAGTGGAATCAATGCAGGGGACACGTTCCTCCATGATTATAACAACCTGCCTGTGTTGTATAAATAATCTTATTAACAGAGAATATTACTAATATCTTATCAGCGCTAATATACTTCAGTGAGGAGGGGAAAAAAATTTCGCCAAGGAAAGCCTGCCGGGGGGGGGGGGTTAGAGGTTATCTATATTTAGACCACAAAGCTAGTAACAAGATTCAAACGCACGAGGCGGCAGACGATGAAGAATAGGTTTAAATAAACCAAAATTTTTTCTTCTAATCGCAGCATGTTCTTAACGATATTGTACATTTCTCACCATGTAAAGTTATTTATACTGAAACAATAGCGGGCATAAACAGAACGGCGAATTTTTTGTAACAAGAACAATCCAACCTTTTTGTTTGGAGAAGCTGGCAGAATGAAATAGCAGGGCAGGGCAGAAAGACAAGGATAGCGGCGCGTGTATTGATTGGTGGAAATTGTGATACTGGTGAGAACCAGGGGGAGACAAATACCAAAATCACAGTGCTAAAAGGGGCAGTTAACTAGGTATGTGTGTTTTACTATTATAATATTATCATTTGTGAATTTCGTGCAAGAAATGAGGATAACACACAAATGTAATGATTTAATGAAAACAGGATTTGGAGTGAACTCAATTGTTTCGTTGATATTTGTTTAGTTGGCAATATTTATTTTGTGTGTGTGGCTTGTTGCCATTGTTTGATGGAACAGACACCAAGGATAACAAAATGGATACACGTAAAAGATCTTTGTCGGAGAAATAAGCGAGTTAGCCGAAACAATACGTTTTGGTTTTTTTTTAATGTTTAAATTGTGCACTTCGTGAGGAAGCTGCGCCTGTGCATGCCATGCTGTGTCTGCAACGTGCATCGGGTAATCGCCCAGCCATGATGTAATCGAATATGTCTCAAGGTATCGTTCTATGGCTGCTGTTGGCCGTAGTCACGGTCAAGATGAATTCTGTGTATTTCGGGCAGGTATCGAATCAGAGAAGAGGTATGAACATATTGTCTGTTGTTGTTTGTTGTTGTTGGTGGTGGGTTGAGTTTCAGAGATGAGCGGACAGCGGACGCGTCCGCTTGCGGACGCAGATCCGCAGACTTTTCCGAATCCGCGGACTGACAGCGGACGCTTCGTACGGTAAAGTTGCGGACTCGCGGACTGACGCGGATCTTCTTTAGCGTTACCATAAAAAATTTCAAGACATTTAAACAGCTAAATTTCAGCAATGCGGACGCGCGGACTGACTGCGGACCAATATTGTAAGATTCTTCGGACGCGGACGCGGACGCGGATCATTGGTAGAAATCCATAGACGGACGCGGACGCTAAATTTCAAGATCCGCACACCTCTGTTGAGTTTACAGGGAGATCCCCACAGCTTAATTCGACTTTCTGATTTGCTACATCGAGTTTCTGATTGGCTACATCGAGTTTCTGATTGGCTACATCGAGTTTCTGATTGGCTACATCGAGTTCCGTGAAGTTGAGAGCATCGTGTCTGTTGATAAGAAGGGCGGTAAAATTGTCTTCCTGCTTGTCGTCAGGAAGGTACGAACCACTGAGCTCTATATTTAGTATTGAGGTCAGTGGTTTGAACTGGGACCGCTGCAAGGGGCAGGCAACCCGGACACTTGTCAGCAGCTTCAAGCCACAAGGGAGGTGTGGGGGGGGGAATTACTTTCGACTGTAGCTGAGCCAGATATTATAACTGTACTGGGGATGATTACAGGGCTCTCTCTCTCTCTCTCTCTCTCTCTCTTAGTCTCTTAGAGCCCGTGAGATCAGACTTGCTATGGCTCTCAACATCTGGAGACTGCCATAGAGACCGATGGCCAGCAAGCTGCCGGACTGGTCCACCCTGTGGTCCGCCAGTCCGGGGCACTCGCAAAGCAAATGATCGATTACAGGGCTGTCGGCAGCTAATCTTGTCCCTCCCCCCCCCTCCTTTCATTTTCCACCCATGGTGGTCCCTATGATTGCCATAGACTAAGCCATTCTAAAGTAGATTCATGTATCCTTAGTGCATGGTCTACTAAAATGTGTTCGGGCTGCGTCCATGCTGACTAAAAAAAAACTGACCACAGAAAATGACCACAGATTTTGACCATGAAAGCTAACCACAACTATTGACCTCAACAAATGACCACAACCATATCAAATGATCATAGAAATTGACCACTACAGCTGACCAATGCAATTGACCACTGCAACTGATCACAAAGTATTCATTTAAATTGACGCATTTGACCGCATTTACGTCATATTCTCGTTTGTTAACTCTAACCTGTTGCGACCATTTCTTTGTTTTGGTCTCACGTTAGACTCAAATCTTTCAGCATTACAGAGAAGTTCATTGATATCTATTCGACATTTCGCTTAAAAGGCAGATCTTTTAGAAGATTTTCTCTCACTCTCTCTGTTTCTTTCGCTCCTTGAAATTTATTGTTTTTAAAATTGAAGTATGTAAGAAAATCAAAAATATAGATTCTACACGCCAAAGAATAAATGTGGAACAAATATTGTTTGCATGACGTATGGCTCTGTTGAATAGGAAATTTAATTTATTTCATTATATACATTATTAGTTGCCGTTACACACACACTAGCGCGCGCACACACACACACGCACACACACGAGCGCGCACACACGTTTACACAAACACACAAACAGAAACAAACGCAGCAAGTAATACGTTACAATGAGCTAAGTGTATTGCCTGTAAAACATATGAAACAGTTGGGAATGCAAACAATAACAATACCTTAACATAACAGACTTGATGCAATCTCTGGAGTAGAACGACTGGACTTGGAGTCCCACACAGTTGATGGTTTCTTAACGACACACAAAACTGACCACTACAGCTGTGCATAATTATGGGAGGTGGGGGTGTGTGTCCCTAGAGAAAGACTACCCAAATACTTGGCCGGTAGCCCCTCTTAGCAACAGATTTAATAGGAATGAACTTCGTAACAGGTCTATCGGGAATAAACTTCTTAACGGGACCCCCTCTTGCAGTGGTAATTTAGAGCTAAAAACATGTATTTACCCAAGGTCTTATCCCCCTACCCCCCTTTCCTTGGAAAAACAACTCAAAAACTGCTAAGGTTTGTGTCACGTTGATTGGTGTTGTGTCTGTAAGTGTTTCAGCGAGTTCCGTTGCACGGTGAAGTGTGCGTGCTTTTGTTAGTGCTTCATCGCATGTTTACATTGTTTGTATGTGTTTATATATGTGTTTGTGTGTGTGTGTGTGTGTGTATTCCGGTGATTTTTGTTATTTCACCCCTCGAGTGTTTTGGTTTTACTTGCTATACCCAGATCGTTAGTTTTTTTTTTCAAACGCCGGATCAACAAGATTGAAACACAACACAAACACCCATTGTGATAATAACAAACAATATGGCGCAGGAAGTGTACAGCGGGTAGTGTGACCTCATAGGGCGCTGCACCATGTAGTGGCGCTGAAAGAGCGCTGCGAACATGTTTTTTGCGCTTCTCCAATTGGGAGTAGGGTACCCGAAAAAATGTAACTCGCACAGGGCGCCACACTAGCTATCTACGGCCCTGGTAACAAACAACTGCTAAAAGTACGGACACGTGTGACCAATGGCTGAATATGTTTCATACACGAGACCTGAAAAACTTTAATATTAAGCTCGGCCCCAATTTAGTTCTAAATGACCTACTTCTATGACCCACTTCTATGACATACTTCTATGTTTAGTTGTTCTTCTAGTGATCTTGTCCAATACCAGAAGAATTTTTCCCCATCTGATATCTGCCCCCCCCCACCCCACCCACACTTCTCCGGCCACCTACTTCCCACCTCCCAGAAAAAAAGAAATTCTGGAATTATTCTTGAGTGTCGATTTCATCAGATGAATGACACCCCCTACTCCCACCCCCTCTCACATCACATCTCACCCTACCCCCCCCCCCCACCTTGTTCCTCTGTCCATCAGTTTCCAATAATGTTTCTTGTCAGTGGTCTGTGGTCCCCCCCCCACCCTCGCCACGTCTGATGACAACCAGTGGGTACAGATCCGGTATCGTAAGATGTGTGGGATGGGGGGGGGAGGGAGGGAGGGGCTGACACAGCTGTCCTATTTATCTCCGACATGGAACCTGTGGGTCGTGGTCAGTTTGGGTCTCATTCTATAATTGGTCAGATTTTGTGTCCCAAAAAAAAATTGTTTTCGGTGACGTAATATTTTGTTCATAAAAACACAAACCGCCAAAATATTTATTTAGAAAGTTGTTTGCTAATCACACCTTATTAGACAGAGATATAAATAGACAAGGCTGATAGAGCTTCAAGATAAATAGATTGGATAGATTGATAGCTAGATTGATAGATAGATACGATATAGACAGATATATGGAGAGACAGACATATGGAATCAAGGGGTTAGATCGGATAGGTACATCGGATAGATAGATTCATTCGTTGAACAAGAGTGAGTGAGAGAGAGAGAGAGAGAGAGACAGAGAGAGAGAGAGAGAGAGACAGACAGAGAGAGAGAGAGATAAAGAGATAGACAGGTAGAGAGAGAGAGAGACATAGATAGAGAGAGAGATAGACAGACAGAGTGAGAGAAAGAGAGAGAGAGAGAGAGAGACAGAGAGAGAGAGAGAGAGAAGAGAGATTCACGTAAGTTAAAACTAGAAAAATGGAGATATTTGAGTGAGGTATATAAAGGAGAGAGAGAACATAATGATTCATACAATCTCTGTTTTAGACTGTATCAACACACACACACACACATACACACACTAACACACACACACACACACACACACTAATACGGTTATTTATTTACTATCTTGTATCACCGGCAACGGGAAACTACTCTATAGTGTTGTCGTCTGTTCTTTAGGTCAAAGGTAAGTTGATGACCCCTTTTCCCCCATCTTTAGACAGGACGTGACGTAATTTTTTTCTTCTCAGATCTCTATCAGACTGGATCCGGTCACTCGTGGTGTGTCATCTGTCATATAACATATTGCCATGATGCCATTGTGCACGCGCTAACCGCAGCCAATCGAAACTGAGCATAGATTAAGGTTTTATCTTGGGTCACCTATTCAAGGGAGACCACTATATTTACCTGCGGACTTTGAATATCTTCAATACTATCAGGCTCGCATTAGCGACCTTCGGAAGTGGCTAGTAGGAGCGTTATATACACTACTACACTGTTGTAGGCCCCCGTATTGGTAGGGTATAGACTACACTGTTGTAGGCCCCCGTATTGGTAGGATATAGACTACACTGTTGTAGGCCCCCGTATTGGTAGGATATAGACTACACTGTTGTAGGCCCCCGTATTGGTAGGATATAGACTACACTGTTGTAGGCCTCCGTATTGGTAGGATATAGACTACACTGTTGTAGGCCCCGTATTGGTAGGATAAAGACTACACTATTGTAGGCCCCCGTATTGGTAGGATATAGACTACACTGTTGTAGCCCCGTATTGGTAGGATATAGACTACACTATTATAGGCCCCCGTATTGGTAGGATATATACTACACTGTTCTAGGCCCCGTATTGGTAGGATATAGACTACACTTTTCTAGGCCCCGTAATGGTAGGATATAGACTACACTGTTGTAGGCCCCGTGATGGTAGGATATAGACTACACTATTCTAGGCCCAGTATTGGTAGGATATATAGACTACACTATTCTAGGCCCCGTATTGGTAGGATATAGACTACACTGTTGTAGGCCCCGTATTGATAGGATAAAGACTACACTGTTGTAGGCCCCGTATTGGTAGGATATAGACTAAACTATTCTAGGCCCCGTAATGGTAGGATATAGACTACACTGTTGTAGGCCCCATATTGGTAGGATATAGACTATACTGTTGTAGGCCCCGTATTGGTAGGATATAAACTACACTGTTCTAGGCCCCGTATTGGTAGGATATAGACTACACTTTTCTAGGCCCCGTAATGGTAGGATATAGACTACACTGTTGTAGGCCCGTATTGGTAGGATATAGACTACACTGTTGTAGGCCCCGTGATGGTAGGATATAGACTACACTATTCTAGGCCCCGTATTGGTAGGATATATAGACTACACTATTCTAGGCCCCGTATTGGTAGGATATAGACTACACTGTTCTAGGCCCCGTAATGGTATAAAGACAGTTGCAGGCCTTGTATTGGTACACTCTTGTTTTGGTAAAATATACAGACTACAATGTGCTAGGCACCGCATTGGTACAGTATATATATATATATATATATATATACACTGTTCTAGGCACCCTCTTGGTACAGTATATATATACACTGTTCTAGGCAACGTCTTGGTACAGTATACATGCACTATTCTAGGCACAGTCTTGGTACAGTATACATGCACTATTCTAGGCTGCACTATTCTAGGCACCGTCTTGGTACAGTATATATACACCGTTCTAGGCCTTGTATGAGTACAATTTATAGACTACACTGTTCTAGGAAGCAGGAATTCTAGAATATTCTCGCATTGTTCCAACTCTGAACTGTAAAGAAAAAACAATGACGTCAGATTTTTGCCTCAAGTCTATTATTCCGAAGGCTGTTTACGACAACTGGCTGGCGGCTTCTAAAATTAGTTATGGGCCCACCTGGCCACATATAGGGCCCACAGAATATTATTGTGTTCTGTTTGTAACAGGTGTGGGTACCTCGACGTGTTGAGTCATTGATGGGGGGGGGGTATACGATATCTTTGTTCGTGTGTTATCTGTCCATTCGTCCTGGGGAAGGGGGATAATTGGTGTTTGATCGTAAGTGTTTCTAACCATTCCTCTGTCTGTCTGTCTGTTCGCGTCTATCTTTCAATGTATACATATTACTATCAACATGGTTTTTTTTTTTTAATAAAAATTTTTTAACGCCGCCATTGCCAGGATGGTAGGGTGTAGAGTGCCTACCACACCAGCATTGTTGGCGGCGCTGATGCACGTCTGCCATCCCTACAGAGCGGCGGGGTGAGTGTGCCCACTATTATCTGCAGGGATGGCAGTAAGATGGGTTTTAACCCTTGCCCAAACTGGCCAGACCAACAGGGTGTGTGTACTGCTGATCGGCCAGAATGGCAAGGAAAGGGGTTTTTCCTGTCACTCGGACAGAGGGGAGGGTGTAGTGTGACTGTACCCTCAGCCCAAAATGGAAGGCTGCGCAGGTGTGCTTGAGTGGGACGGAGTGGAAGGGTGTTGTGTGCCGATCACATCCATCACCACCGCCAGCTGTGAATACTGCGGTCTCAGATCGTCCTCACTGACCACAGTACCTCCACCCTCGCAAGTAATGGTTTTATTTTTCCTCATTAGAGAACCCTTTGATCCATCCGCCGTGAATCATGGTATGTCTCTCAGACCAGGAAGGAGAGTTCATACAAATTGCAAATATGTTATGATACTCTCCGAAACAATAAAAATATTACGGCCAAAAATTATTTGGTACGACTAATTTTACTTTACCAACGAATATGTTTGAAGCATAAACGTGTTATGAATAGTTGCTGTGCTGCAATGAGAACAGTATGAATGTATTTACTTGATATTGAATAAATTTATGTATAAATAGCACATCACATTAAATATTAGAAAAAAAATGATTATATTTTTTTACAATATTTTGATTTTTATTTTAAAAGGTTTAAAAATATTTCTTGTAAACAAACTTCTGCATGCGTTAAATTTTTCCATTAAATAACATACATATTTTTTGCTCCCTTTAAACCGCCATATTTTATTTTATTTTCCCCCATCGTCTGCTCAGTGAGCTAAATTTAGCTCGATTGAGTATCACGTCATTCAACCTATCCCCGTGATGCTCGGGTTTCCAATTCATCTTTAATTTCTCAATTTAATGTTTATTCATGTTCCATGGGGTTTACAATTTAATGTTTTCAAATAGAACACAGAACAAAACAACAATACAAAACAAAAAATCAAGTGGGGGGGGAGGTTTTTTTTAAGAACATTTCTGATTTTATAGAAGATTATGTGAAGATTTTTTGGCTGTGTTTTGCGGACGTTTAACTTTGATTTGAAAAGATTTTGTCGTAAATTGGATGGAATAATTTATGGCAGTGATGATGTCACTTATGGCAGTGGTCATATCCGTTATACCAGTGATGATATCAGTTATTGCAGTGATGATGTCAGCTATGGCAGTGATGGCGTCAGCTATGGCAGTGATGATGTCAGTTATGGCAGTGATGATGTCAGTTATTGCAGTGATGATGTCAGTTATTGCTGTGATGACATCAGCTATAGCAATGATGATGTCAGCTATGGCAGTGATGATGTCAGCTATGGCAGTGATGACGTCAGCTATGGCAGTGATGATGTCAGCTATGGCAGTGATGATGTCAACTATGGCAATGATGACGTCAGCTATGGCAGTGATGATGTCAGTTATTGCTGTGATGACATCAGCTATGGCAATGATGATGTCAGCTATGGCAGTGGTCATATCCGTTATACCAGTGATGATATCAGTTATTCCAGTGATGATGTCAGCTATGGCAGTGATGATGTCAGCTATGGGTCAGAACCATCTATGAAGTCATGGACTGATGTTGGTCCCGAGTATCCACTAAAATGTCACGCCACGTCATTATTCCATCAAATATGTAACAGATGGAAATATCATGAGATATCTGGGTAGACAGGAGGTGTAGATCCGTGATTCTCAGCCTGTCTCACGACAATACCCCGAAGACTGTGAGAAAGTATGTCCGCGTGGACCCCTTCGCACGTAAGTTCGAGAATAAATGCAGTGGCGTCACTAGTAGGGAGGGGGGTGCGTCCGCACCGGGTGACACGATATTATGGGTGGACACCAAAATGAACAGTTCTAAATTTCATTGCAGAAAAAAACGTGCTCACTTTCATAATGGAATGTGCTCACCTATCTAATGTGATACTTGAGTCACGTGGTTTTTGGTGATGAGTCACGCAGCAAAACTGGCGAATTTCCTTAAAACTCTTTGGTTGTTTCAAACGAAAATTAAATGTCGGTGCTTACACCTGCATAACCTAGCCCCCTAGCCTTTGCGGGACGATAAACCCAGATTGAGAACTGCGACTATAAATATCAATTAGTACTGGATGTTGCTTGGGCACTAGTAATATAGAGAGACGTGGATGATAATCAATTACTGGATAGGTGGTCTGTTAGGGGGAGGGGGGGTCGAAGTACGGGCCTAACATGCTCGGCGGGTGTGTCCGACGTTAAAACTGTTTGTGTCTGTGTATGTGTGTGTATGTGTGTGTATGTGTGGGTGTATGCGTGTGTGTATGTGTGTGTATGTGTGTGTATGTGTGTGTATGTTTGTGTATGTGTGTGTATGTGTGTGTATGTGTGTGTATGTGTGTGTGTATGTGTGTATGTGTGTGTGTATGTGTGTGTATGTGTTTGTGTATGTGTGTGTATGTGTGTGTGTGCGTGAGTGAGTGCGGGTATGTGTATGTGTGTATGTGTGTGTGTATGCCTGTATTTATGTGTGCGTGAGTGCGGGTATGAGTATGTGTATGTGTGTGTGTGTGTGCATGAGTTTTTGGTAAGAGGGTTTAAATAATATGATTTGCTAGTGTGTATGTAAACATAAGCCTACACACACACACACACATACACATACCCGCACTCACTCACGCACACACGCACATACAAATACCCGCACTCACGCACAAATACATACCCGCACTAACTCACGCACATACACATACACACATCCACACCCACTCGCACACACATACACACACTCTCGCACGTACGCACACACACATACACACACACTCAAGCACACACACACACATACACACACTCACGCACACACACACCCACACGCACACCCCCCACACACCCACGCGCACACCCCCCCACACACACACACTCACAAGGATGTGCGGTGTCTCTGGACTAACGCCAAGACTGATCGCCCCGTTGAGAGTATCGCCGGTCAGTTAACTGTATTGGTCATCAGTACAGTACCACGCAGTTCACCTCGTCCAGCTACCAGGCCAACAGACCATTAAATCATCATCAAACTCCTCTCCCCACCGAGGCACACAAATACTTTGGCACATCCCATAATTTCCATCCTACTCCCATAATTCTCTACCGGCATCACGCGCAAGTACGCCAGAGTTTTATCTGTGTTGTTACTTTCATAAGTCTTTGTTTTGCAGGACACAGTATCCAACTTGGCTTGACTGGTACATCTATCATCGTCATGGTATGGTGGTTTGCTGACTGTTATTGTTTGTTTATCGAGACAGTACTGTAGTGCGACGGACAGTAGCCGGTGGTCAGCCAGTGGTCAGCCAGTGGTCCGCGAGAAAATGTCACTGGTCGTAATAAACAAATCACAAATTGTTTCGTTTTCATTTATTGATTATATTTTTTATTCGCCACAAAAATATAAAAAAAAAGACACAAATCAATGGGTTAGAGATTATGGAATCTGTTTAAATCAATGAAGTGGCGGGTTTTGAGTCTCACACACACACACACACACACACACACTTGAATGAGTGGTTTGATGGAATACAACTAATGCGTTGTGTTGTCTCTGCGAGCAAAGGCATGCTGTCTCATAAATTACTTGACGAGCAGTGATGAGAAAGGGAGATAATAATTCATTTAAATATTATTTACATTTCACATTGTGCAGCCGTTAATAATTTTTTTGATCTATTCAAATGTTATTATGGACTAAACTTTGATGATTTATGAAATTTTATTTTTTTATAAAAATAATTCCCCCCCCAACCCAAAGGGCCCACGACGTCCACTCGTTGCCAGGGTCATCATGCCCATGACCGTGAGAATGAAACTTTTCACTTTACTACCACCTCACGGAAACACAACTTGTGAATTGAGTGGTCAATGAGATAAGGTCCATCTTAACAGCCTTACGGGCCTCTGGGGCCCCGCATCCACCATATAATTGGTCAGTCAGTATTAGGCTAGGACCGTCACCAGAAAAGTTTGAGGCCACAGTAAAACTATGAAAGCGATGGCTCCTCTCTATGTCCCCTCTCTGTGGCCCCTCTCTGTGGCCCCTCTCAATGGCTCCTTTCTATGACCCCTCTCTATGACCCCTCTCTATGTCCCCTCTCTGTGACCCCTCTCTATGACCCCTCTCTATGACCCCTCTCTATAGCTCCTCTCTAGGGCTACTCTAGACAACAAATTACAAGTTGTAGAGTACGAAGGATTGGTGCAGATATTCATAAATCTATTTTTATTAATCTTGAGTTTGCGCACCGCACTTTTCAAAATACTATGAATTATGTTTATGTGTAATATTAACTATGTGACGTATTGGTTGCTATTTGACGTCACATGAATTTTTCCTTACTTGGAGACAAGCTTTATTGAGAGAGATATATTTTGGTCGTGGTAGAAGTAAGTTACGTTTTAGATGCAGTGCTAGTAAGTCAGACTTTGATCTAGAGCCATGAAGTTGTAGTGTTAGTTGATAGTCTTTAATGCCTTTAAAGAAGGTCAATTCGTATTTGACATAATGTCTTCAATAGGTGCATTTCATATAATATCTTCAATGTCTTTGTTATAATGTAATAAATAATGAATCAGCAACCGGCCTTGTTTGCTTTATGAAGAAGTGGTGTAAGATTGAGCATTGTCTTTGAGCTACCACAACGCCTCCAGTACAAGTACATCACAATGAAATACCATAAATCATACAACCTTCACACAAGTAATAACAATAGATTTTGAAGACGATGATCTCATCCGTAGCCGGAATAAGTGTTCGGTTCCCCACCTCTTCCTCGTGACGGCCCTGATACAGAAGAGTACCTAGGGTGGTGGGTGGTGATCCAAATTTAGAAAGTCCCCCGGGCCCCAGCTTGAATTTTTTTTACATTGAATATTAAGTAGATTATCTCATGTCATGGCGTCGATTGCCATAATGCAGGAGCCCCCAAAGAGTCCAAGCCCCCGGTCCCCCAATTCCCTAGGTTCGGCATAGCCCTGATGAAGCCACTGTACCCATGGGCAAGTGCCCCGATAAGCCCATGCAGTAAGACGGTCGAGATTGAGATTCCAATATGTTTCCGTCCTGCTTGTATAATGAAGCCATCTGTGCATCCCTGTCTATTTCATGCATGACATAATTTGAGCTCGGGCTAACGTGACGTGAACTCATTACACCAGACACACACACACGCACGCACACACAGACATGCCAGCACACAATCAGTACGATATTCAGGTCACATGACCAGCATGTATGGCAACATCCGCTTTTCCACAGCAGACTATGATTAATTAACGTCATTTCCCATGAACCGTGCGCGCGCAGCTGTGAATCGCGCGCAACATAAACATTACATCCACTCAGCTAAATATCACACTATTTTCCTAGCCTGCATATTTAAAAAAAAAAACAACAACTTTGATTAGTGTAATTTTCCACGGCCTATTGGGTCAGTTAATTGGAAACAAGGGTCACGTGATATAAACTCGTCTGTATGTTTTGAGGTCTAAATGACCTTGACATTTGTTGAACCGGAACTGCTTGAGTGCAGCATACTTGTTCAGTTTTTTTTTTTCTACACGCACGTTCCTGTTGAAGAACTAATTAATTTGCTGTTTTTATTTCCCTGCCTCTTTGATTGTGCTGTTTTGTTGTTCGGCTGTTCTGTTTGCTGTTTGAATGTTTTGTTGATTTGTATCATTTATTGAAATGGTTGAGAATTTCGTCTGCTATACTACTGTTATGCTTCCGTTATACTTCCGTTATACTTCTTTATTTAATGGTAAACATGGCCGTCTTATGCTCAAGACAATATGATACTTGGTCTTTGACAGTGCTTTTTTTCTAGCGAAAAATGTTTGGGAACTCATTTCACATCTGTTTTTTAACTTATGTCAGAAAATACTATAATAGTCTATAATTGAATTTTCCACTGAACACAAATTTTATTGTAATGGATATTTAAAGAAATAAAAGTTTTTATAAACGTTTTATATAATTGTTTAATATGTATTCTTGCGTTATAGCCTACCGTATAACCTGCTTGATCTGAAAAACATTTCTGCTTGAAAAAATTATTTTTTTATTACAAATCTGGCCAAAAAAGCTATGGGAACTGAGCTCCCATGAGTTCCCACTGAAAAAAAGCACTGGTCTTTGAACCCACGGGGGGGGGGGCCAGGAGATACGAGCTTACAGTGGCCTAAGAACCTCCAGTGGTATTCAAACAAAGCAACCTATTATAACAGTGGGGCGAAGACTATGAAACAACCCGACTGGCCGCACTTGGCCCACGGGCTGTAGTTTTCCCACACCTAACCTATGACCTACGACCAATTCCTATCACACTTAGTGTGACTATTCAGCCAGAGTAGGTGGGGATAGGTTACACTTTGCTCTCTGTTTAGGTTGTGTCACTAGCGTACAGTTAAACATGCATGATTGAAGTTGTAAAAATTTATTATTTTTTCAAATGCGAACTAAAATAGGTGTCATTCAAACACCATTACTACATCGACATAGGTTTTGATTTTTTCCATTCTGAAATTTAAATTCAGGATCAATATAATACCAAGAAATGTCAATAGTAAAAAAAAAACGAAACAAAACATTTTAAACGAAGTAATTTGGCGCCAGTGAACATCTAGCGCTACCATTTAAGTGTGGACGGAATCGATAGCGAGCGACTCTGCGATACTTTGTTTTATTTACTTGAGCTCAATCCAGAGTATGTTTGGTATTAGTGTCAAAACCTTTGGTAAATATAGGTCATAATAGTTTCACTTTTTTTTTCTTCATTCTACTTAACATCTTCTGCATTGATCTTTTTATTATCTCATACATTTTTTTTATACTATCAGGCTGACCCATATTTGTAATCACATCTAAAAATAGAAACTGTTACATGGGGATGACTTCCGATAGAATTTCCCTTGTCAGAAAGTGTAGAGATTCACAAAACGGGATTCGAATACACAGAATGCACTACGTCTTTTAGGATGAGTGCATTTCATTGGATATGTTTCATAGGCTGAACGGAATCGATTACGAAGAGATTTAAATGTGTCCGCGAATCTTTTGTATAGTTTCATGTTCTGTTAACTGGGAGTTAATTAAAGATCCGTGTATGGGGGACATTTAACTTCAATTAATTCTTTTGATATAGTTAAACTAAATATGCTGAGTTAAAGATGTTAAACTAAAGATGTTAAAATAAATATATTAAGCTAAAGATGTTAAACGAAAGATGATAATTAAAGATATAAACTTAAGATGTTAAACTAAAGATGTTAAACTAAAGATGTTAATTAAAGATAAAAACTTAAGATGTTAAACTAAAGATGTTGAACTAAAATGTTAAACTAAAGATGTTAAACGAAAGATGTTAATTAAAGATATAAACTTAAGATGTTAAACTAAAGATGTTGAACTAAAATGTTAAACTAAAGATGTTAAACCAAAGATGTTAAACTAAACATGTTGAACTAAAATGTCTAACTTAAGATGTTAAACTAAAGAATATCATTCAATAGTAAATTTTAGAAAAATAGTTGCTGTCATTTTGTAAATGTAAGGAATATGTTCAGCCAGCCTCGGTTTGATCCAACACAACCTGTGTACGTCATTGTTATCAAGTCAACAGTCTGTTGTGCTATACAGCGGGTACGCAAGGGGAACAACTCTAAAGCCTAAAGGTGGACACGCCCAATCGATAGTTACCGTTCTTTCCGGAATCCCAACAGTGACAACATGGCGACCTGACGTCGCCCTCCAGCGAATGACAGTTGCCCCAGGCGATGTAGCAATGCTGCTGATGATGACATAGTGAGATGGGGGGGGGGGGTTAAACTACCGCCGATGTTTACCTATTACTTGTACCTCGAGCGGTCAGTGAAACAAACAACATGGAAGCGGTCAACAGGTCCATCACATTCTCGGCGCTTTAGTCTTTCTGGACGGTACCGTTGTGTCTAAACATGTATGTTTCCGTCATTGAGTTCCCCAACATCTATCTATCTATCTATCTATCTATCTATCTATCTATCTATCTATCTATCTATCTATCTATCTATCTATCTATCTATCTATCTATCTATCTATCTATCTATCTATCTATCTATCTATCTATCTATCTATCTATCTATCTATCTATCTATCTATCTATCTATCTATCTATCTATCTATCTATCTATCTATCTATCTATCTATCTATCTATCTATCTATCTATCTAGTATATATCTATCTATTTATCTATTTCTGTTTATATCTATGTAATCTATCTATCTATTCATCCATTCATCTATTCAACAGTTCGTTTGTCTGTCTATCCTAAAATATAGAGATTTGTGCTGAGTATGTTATCAAGCTGTGAGATTACATTATATTTCCTTCTATCGAAATGTTCCATACCTTCGCTAAAACTACATAAACAAAGTGCATAAAACGATTTTGATATTTGAATTTAACGCATAGCAACAGAAAATTGATCTGTTTATTCTCGATATGCTATAACCATAATACAAAAATAGACTAACACACTTTAATGTGACACCAATCTTTTAACACAAATCACCATCCATTCTTTCAGCGGGATACATTGTTCCGTTCACTAAAGTTGAACGTTGTTACGTCGTGCTAGGCCATAACTTGTGTTACTTCCACTGTTGAGTGTTAACTTGCTACGCCATAACTTGTGTTACTTCCACTGTTGAGTGTTAACTTGCTACGCCATAACTTGTGTTACTTCCACTGTTGAGTGTTAACTTGCTACACCATAACTTGTGTTACTTCCACTGTTGAGTGTTAACTTGCTACGCCATAACTTGTGTTACTTCCACTGTTGAGTGTTAACTTGCTACGCCATAACTTCTGACAAGTGAAGACAAATTCATAAGTTTGATCGAAAGAGATTTGACTCAAGTTTTTAATGGAGGTGAACAACAGACAGACAGACATGCCATTTGTTTGTTTTAAATACTTTTTTTTTTAAATTTGCGGGATTGTTTTACAGTTGTGTGAGGTCAAACGTGTGTGTGTGTGTGTATTTTGTATTCGTATTTGTTTATCATGCCGTCTCCAACAAACTGTTACTTGTATTAGACAATAACATCTAGTTTAGCCTGTAACATTTCATCGACTGTGGAGTGTTTGTACCGAGATGACGTCATCGATGTCTTGCATGGCCCACATCAGTGGTTCTAAAAATGTGGGTCGCGAGCTGTTTAGAAGTAGGTCGCCCCAATTGTTCAATTATCACTTGACCTTTAATACATGAACATACATTAAATGTTCATTTTGACTCTTTTATATTCTGCCATTTCTTTCTTTACACATGGGCCGCGAAAACTGAACATAGGCCTTAATGTGGTCCATAGGCCTTAATGTGGTCCATAGGTCTTAAGGCGGTCCATAGGCCTTAATGTGGTCCATAGGCCTTAAGGTGGTCCATAGGCCTTAATGTGGTCCATAGGCCTTAAGGTGGTCCATAGGCCTTAATGTGGTCCATAGGCCTTAAGGTGGTCCATAGGCCTTAAGGTGGTCCATAGGCCATTTAATGTTTCTTAGTAAGTTCTCGAATTGAAAATATTTGAGAGTCACCGGTCTACAAAGTTGAGACGTTTAGTTTTGATCTGTTACAGTTGACTCTTTTTTACAATGACTTTTTTCATCGAACTTTTTCTAAATTATTTATTCTGTTGTTGACTTTTTTTTTGCTGTTTTTATTGTAGACATTTTACCTTGACTTATTGTTGATATATGTGTGCATGTATATATATATATGTCTGGTCAGTTACTGTTGACATCTGTGTGTGCATATATATATGTCTGGTCAGTTACTGTGTTATTGCGAGAGAGTGTTATAGCGAGAGGGTGTTATAGTGAGATAGTGTTATAGTCCTTTAGTACTAGTATGATACTGTTTTGGTGAGACAAAGAGTTTGGTAGACATAGAACACAACAACAACAATAGCAGCAGCAACAACAACAACAACCGGGTAGTTTAGATCATCAGCTGTCTCTCATCTGAAGTATTTGTTTGATGATATATACAGTATTTGTTTGATGATATATACAGTATTTGTTTGATGATATATACAGTATTTGTCTGATGATATGTACAGTATTTGTTTGATGATATATACAGTATTTGTTTGATGATAGATGCAGTATTTGTTTGATGATATATACAGTATTTGTTTGATAATATATACAGTATTTGTTTGATGATATATACAGTATTTGTTTGATGATATATACAGTATTTGTTTGATGATATATACAGTATTTGTTTGATGATATATACAGTATTTGTTTGATGATATATACAGTATTTGTTTGATGATATATACAGTATTTGTTTGATGATATATACAGTATTTGTTTGATGATATATACAGTATTTGTTTGATAATTGTAACGTGTAGAATCGCCCTTCTCCCCCACCAACCCCAGTTCACCACAGGGTCAAAGTTCCAGCCGCCATGTTGTGTAGATTCGTTTCATCGACGTCGCCTTCCCCCCAGTCCCCCCCAATCGTTTCACTGACGTTCTCCCCCCCCCACCCAAACGTTGCACCAACGTATTCGCCCCGACCTTCCTTATAAAAGACGTGAATAGCAGTAGTTGAGTTAGTAAGGTGCTGACAGACATACGAGATAGACGTAGTTAGAGTAGTGTTCTAAGATTCTAAGAGTTCGTTGTAAACTTGTAGTGACATTTGTTAAAGTAGACATCATTAGACCAAGGACTTATATTGTATATACATATATATTCACCTATGTTTAGATTAGTTTAGAAGCCATTAAAGTTGGATCTTTGAGTTTATATACCAGTGTTGGTGTTGATATATATATTTGAGAATTGTATTCGTAACATATTTGGCGATCCTACGCCTTGTAAAGTAAAAAGAAATATAATAACGTTACAATGATATATACAGTATTTGTTTGATGATATTTACAATATTTGTTTGATGATATATACAGTATTTGTTTAATGATATATACAGTATTTGAAAATAGTTGTAGTTTACAAAACGACATAATAAAACAACATAAAACAAACAAACCGTTAATAGGTCAGTGAAGGTGTGGGTGCTGGGGGGGGGGGGAAAGAATCTGTTCTCTATTGATAAAACATCTGCCCGCGCTCCATTGACGGACGTCCCAGCAGACGAGAAAACTGACGTAACCAAATTATCTGACGTCACTCCCCTACCACCCCCCACTCCCCCCCCCCCACCCGAGACCACTCGACAGTTGCTAGGCACACTGTTTGATGAACCAGCGGTTAAAAGTGAAGCCGGGTGGGTGGGGGGATGAAATAGGGCGCCAGTCTAAGGGCGCCCCTGTTTGGACAAATTGTGTCATTTGGTGGGAGGCGCCCCGTTCACTGATTGATGGACATTGAGTTGAATGTTTCAGACATTCGGGGAATGTCGGAGGAAGACATTTTGCTTTGTTTTTACGTTGTGTCAAGTATTCTATTTATAGAATTTATTGAAAGCTTATCTATAAATAGATATTTTAAAGTATGGCGCTTTGCTCTTAGATAATCAACATTCTTTTTTAAAACTATTATTTGTTGATAGAAGTAACCTTTATATTTGTTGATAGAAGTAACTTTAATATTTGTTGATAGAAGTAACTTTAATATTTGTTGATAGAAGTAACTTTAATATTTGTTGATAGAAGTAACTTTAATATTTGTTGATAGAAGTAACTTTAATATTTGTTGATAGAAGTAACTTTAATATTTGATGATAGAAGTAACTTTAATATTTGTTGATAGAAGTAACTTTAATATTTGATGATAGAAGTAACTTTAATATTTGTTGATAGAAGTAACTCTAATATTTGTTGATTGATAGAAGTAACTATAATATTTGTTGATAGAAGTAACTTTAATATTTTCTAAGAATGTATGTATACTTTTATAAAAACACTAACTTCTATACCAATATAATAAAAGTACTTTTAAAATTCATGTAGGCTGTATGTTTGCTGTTTAAATGTTATATGCCCTAAACATTAAACACTTTATAAAAATATGATACGTCAACAAATAAATTATTAATTTATCTAAACCTTGTTAGCTCACAATCTCATTGGACCAATCATTGGACCAATCAATATCTATTCAATATCTATTCAATATCTATTCAATATCTAATCAATATCTATTCAATATCTAATCAATATCTATTCAATATCAATTCATGCTTTCCTGGTCCCTCTTTTACTTCTTCTGTGACATTTCTATAGTCCCTTGTTAATTATTTTCTAGGGCAGACCGTAATAATACATGTATCTACTACAATAAAGTGCAACTCATTGGGGTTACCAGCTCTTGGGTGGGAGGGAGACGTTCTGTGCCTGTGTGGGGGGGGGGATGGGCTATGATTCTGGTAAGTCGGATCTGGCTAAATAAGTGCTAGCTATGGTTCTGGTATCTTGTAAATGTCAGCTTGTTCTGTCTTACTACGTTGAAAATGTACCACCACGCAGTCGTGATTTTATACTGCAAGAATGTAAAATCAATCGCTTAGAGAACATTTAGTTGATTGTGTTATTGTAATAACTGGTTCCCCCCCCCCCCCCCACCCTCTCAGCACATAGATCCTGAACATAACTGATATCATTCTGCAAGTAATAATTTTGCAAATAATGAACCCAATGATAACTGGTTCCACCTCAATATAGTATTTCAGTATTTGGTTACTTCGTGTTCCTGTAACCGTGATCTTGTTATTGACAAAACATCGTGGTTGATTATACGTCTATTTTTATATATATTCGTCGGACTATTAATAGTCATTTGTTACAACATGCTTTTACTTAAGACGTACTGTCGGTTTGTAGGTCTGTGTATGTATTGTGCACATTAATCACTCTCTGCAGCGCACACGTTTTTTCTCCGAGTGATTCAATATTTTTTACCTTTAAATGCATTTAAGACTATTTTTTTTTAAAAAGCTTATTTATTATTATGTTTTTATTTTTGTTGAGTTTGTACTTTGTTAAGACTATATTTTAAAAGTCTGAATGTTTTTTTTTAATTGTTTATAGGTTACAAGTTTGTTTTTAATTTTACATTTTTGATAAAGTTTGTCTGTTGGAGATTTCGTCTTTATAAAGTGATAGCTTCTCTGCTGTAAATATTTTTTTTGAAACAATTCCTCATAGGTCTGTCTGTCTGCTGTGTCTGTCTGTCTGCTGTGTCTGTCTGTCGGCTGTGTCTGTCTGTCTGCTGTGTCTGTCTGTCTGCTGTGTCTGTCTGTTGTGTATGTCTGTCTGTCTGCTGTGTCTGTCTGTCTGTCTGCGTCTGCCTGCCTGCTGTGTC
The DNA here is from genome assembly GCA_021962125.1 of Bulinus truncatus. NCBI lineage: Eukaryota > Metazoa > Mollusca > Gastropoda > Planorbidae > Bulinus > Bulinus truncatus. The sequence goes on along the minus strand of JAGDYQ010000052.1, from coordinate 845,817 downwards.
TGTCTGTTGTGTATGTCTGTCTGTCTGTCTGTCGGCTGTGTCTGTATGTCGGCTGTGTCTGTCTGTCTGCTGTGTCTGTCTGTCTGCTATGTCTGTCTGTTGTGTATGTATGTCTGTCTGTCTGTCGGCTGTGCCTGTCTGCCTGCTGTGTCTGTCTGTCTGCTGCGTTGGTCGTCTGCCTGCTGTGTCTGTCTGCCGTGTCTGTCTGCCTGCTGTGTCTGTCTGTTGCGTCTGTCTGTCTGTCTGTCTGCTGTGTCTGTCTGTTGCGTCTGTCTGTCTGTGTCTGCCTGCCTGCTGTGTCTGTCTGTCCTGTCAACTCTCTATCCACTCGACAAGTCCCATTTCTCTCCTGTTTTTCTCGTTGTGTCCACCCCCACCCTACCCCAGAACAGATCCAGGCTGTACAGCAGGCCCTGGAGTACGTCAAGCAGGTCGAGTCCAACCAGTGCACCGGGGGCACGGGCGAGATCCTGACCTTGACCTTCGACCACACCCCCTGGATTCAGTACACCGAGCCCGCACTCAGGACCGCCAACCTGCTGAGTAAAATATTGTCGCTGGACGGCAACCTGTCACGGTTCAACGACGACACGTACTACTCCATGGTGAGTTATTCTGGAGTTAGTCACTCACCCGGCCATGCTGTGATAGTAAAATAAAACCACCAAGTCCGCTTACCCGGCGCTTCTCAACCTCATTAAATGTAAGCCCTAAAACTTGGCTTGTCATATCTGTAGGGCCCTTCTCCCTTCCCTCCCCCAGTGGCGTAGCGAGGAGTCTGCAAGGGGGGGTGCATCATGTTCCGGGCGCTACTCACAAAGGGGCGCCAAATGGTATATTTTACATATAATATTATATGGTTTTCGAATGGGGGGGGGCGCTAAAAAGGTATTGTGCCCCGGGGGCGAATTAAGCTCGCTTCACCACTGCCCTCCCCCATCCCTCATTGTTGTGGGGACCCCCTGTTGAGAATTTAATTTCGCCGTAACTGAACATGAGTAAAATGATTCAGACTTCAAAAGCTCAGAAGGGCCCCATTTGTCAGATTTTTTGAGGGCCTGGAAAGCCCTAACCACACGATCCCTTTGCATGCCGAGGTCACTGAAACAGATTGAATTCTACACTTTCATCTGATCTGACGAGTCCTCGCGGGCTGAAGGGAACTATACTATTTATTTATTATTGCACTATTGCATTGCCTCCCTTTCCAGATGTAACTTTGACAAGTGTACCCATAGAATGTAAAGTTTAATACCGCCTTGTAATTGGGCTTATTCCGCCCAATGACAATTAACCAAAAAGTATTTGTCTTAAAAAAAAAACAATTTTCACGTCTCCCGCAGGTCCGTAACAACGTGCACGGTGAGACCCTGATCTACGGCTCTGCCATCGCCGTGGAGCCCGGAGTCATACCCGGCAGGCCCAAGTACTGCCCCTACGCCTACAACAACCGCAGCAGCAGCAGCACCGTCACCGCCTTCGACATCGCCGTCAGCTACGACTACCAGACCAACACCACCGAGTGGTACCTGGGGGCCAAGGTCAAGGACAGGTCAAACGTCTCCATCACGGCTGACGTCATTTGGACGGCCAAGTGAGGACAAGAGTGTTTACCTTATTATTATTTGTTTATATGTCCGTCAGGGGCGACTACTCATGGGGCCAATGAGACTCCCCCCGTCATTTTCTGTTTTTTTGTAGGTACAGACAGGACATAGTCAGTTTAATTTGTTTATTTATAGAACAAAAAAGTTATTCAAAACAAAAAACGTGTGTGCCGTACTGAACACATCGAATATCCACTTTTGTCTACGGTTGATTTATACGGTTCATTTTTTGTCAGAACCGTAGCTAGCTAATGTGGCGGCATGTGCGGGTTACATTTTTTTGGCGCCCTCTTTCTATTCTAAAAAGTGCAAACATATTTAACAGAGCTCTTTAGGCGCCCCTTCCTTGCTCGACGCCCCTGTGCGGACGCACAACCCGCAGGACCCTTGCTACGCTGCTGCATCGTGCACAGACGTAAACAACACAACAACAACACACGTACAGACATAGACAACACAACAACACACGTACAGACATAGACAACACAACAACACACGTACAGACAAAGACAACATAACAACACACGTACAGACATACAAACACACTGTGCATACAATAACCCTCGTACTAAACACAGATATAAACACGATGTAAACACAGATATAAAGACAGATATAAGCACAGATATAAGCGCAGATATAAGCACAGATATAAACACAGATATAAACACAGATATAAGCACAGATATAAGCACAGATATAAACACAGATATAAACACAGATATAAACACAGATATAAACACAGATATAAACACATAAACACAGATATAAACACATAAACACAAATATAAACACAGAAATAAACACAGATATAAACACAGATATAAACACATAAACACATATATAAACACAGATATAAGCACAGATATAAACACAGATATAAGCACACATATGAACACAGAAATAAACACAGATATAAACACAGAAATAAACACAGATATAAACACATAAACACAGATATACACATAGATATAAACACATATATAAGCACAGATATAAACACAGATATAAACACAGATATAAACACAGATATAAACACATAAACACAGATATAAGCACAGATATAAACACAGATATAAACACAGATATAAACACAGATATAATTTACAAATATAAAAACAGCTAGTATAAAGAGGACATCGTGCTAATTTATTTCCTTTTCTTTAGTTTCGAGGTTTTTCGAGGGGACACAATATTTCAAGGTCCGTTACCGTGCAATGTGTACTTATTTTCTATAACATTGAAACTAACATTATGTACGTGATTTAGTTGGCATCAGAACCATTGAATAGGTAAATTAGTCGGTTACCCTCCCACGTAGTCGGGACTTTTATACGGGCACCCATAAAGTAACTTTTGGCTAGCCCCCCCCCCACATGTGCACCTAGGGCCCCGATAAATGCACCATAAGAACAACTTTGACTATAATTATTCAAAAGACAATCGGTAGAAAGTACAACGGACAAGAGTACAGTTCCTTTGATCAGAATTACTGGCTAGATTGACAGAACAGCCAAGGGCAAACACTCTTCTTGAGCTTTCATAATGGCAGTTAAATCAAGACGGGATAATTTGCCCCTTTCAAACCTCGATTGTGTCAGAAAGCTAATGCGTCATCTAGGTTTTTTTTTACATCTTTTATTGGGTTCTATTTGTTACAGGCGCACGCAAACACACACACACACACATACATACACATTATTCCTAGCTGTAAAATGAATCCACCAGTCACATTATTTCTAGCTGTAAAGTGAATCAACCAGTCACATTATTTCTAGCTGTAAAGTGAATCCACCAGTCAAATTATTTCTAGCTGTAAAGTGAATCAACCAGCCACATTATTTCTAGCTGTAAACTGAATCCACCAGTCACATTATTTCTAGCTGTAAAGTGAATCAACCAGTCACATTATTTCTAGCTGTAAAGTGAATCAACCAGTTACCAATTTATTAGGTTGCAATGTTTTGTCATTTAAAATTTTACTTTGTACATTTCCTAAAATGTTTCTTTTGTTTTTTATCACAAATTTCTTGCTTACTTTGTCTTCCAACACTTTATTTTTAAGGGCACAGCATTTTCTTCTTCTCCAGGGGCCCGAAGTGACCATAGTCCATCTCTGGAAACGTAGCAAACGGACCACCAGGCAGCATATAAGTCCATCGCGTGTAGAGTAAATGTTTTCATTGTAAACTCCCTCACTCGGGGCACTCGACAGATAGCCCCTAGCCCCTGGGGCCCCCTTGACGATCTTTTTTTTAAATCAGGGCCCTTCTCAATGGACAATTTATTTGAAAACCCTTTTATTGAAAACGACGGGGCCCAATCGATTCTGACCCTCCACCCCGGGGCAAGTGTTCCCCCATCTCTCCCCTTCCCTCATCGCGACTGGCCTGTAAAAATTGACTTTACTAGATGAACTTCTTCATTTTATAGACATACCTCGGCAAGTTGAACCAACTGGCAGCGGTGATGTCATTATATCATCCATCACAGCGGTGATGTCATTATGTCATCTAACACAGCGGTGATGTCATTATGTCATCTAACACAGCGGTGATGTCATTATGTCATCTATCACAGCGGTGTGAAATCATTTCATTTTTGTTTGTTATTTGTTCTGAAAATTTTTGAACCGTTTTTTGTCAGATTCTAATTTTTTTTTACATTTCATTTTTTGGTCAAATTAACAAATTAGATCCATCTCTTTGTTTTTCTCTTCCTGTCGTCTGCTAGCATAACAACACGATTGAAGAAACAGCCATTGGCTGCCTACGAAGATGGCTATTGGACCAAACCATATTTTGACTGCGGGGGTGGCAACATATGGATGAGCACTTACTCTGCTCCAATTTTGTCCTACGAAAATGGAACCGTCCGTTTCAAGTAAGTCTCTGTTTAGACATGTACAAACATACATTGTAAAAAAATTCTTGTATATGTGGTAATAAAACATTCGAGTGTAAACACAGTTGAGTTCTTTCTTTAAATGTCTGCCTGTATGTTCATCAATCAATCACAAAAAATATATATTCATGTCAGATAATCTGTTCTTATACAAGGAAGCCCATTCGAGAATTCACTCCTATTAAATCTGATGCTAAGATGAATGCAATATGTACTTTTTGCATTGGGCCTCTAAACGCCTAATACCTACGCCCCCCCCCACAAATATTAAGAACGGCCCTGTAAGTCAGCGTGATGACCTTGGGGGGGGGAGGGAGGGAGGGGGGTCCACAATCCGAACTTTCTGTGGAGGCGCCCGTCACTTAATAGAATATTGTTTAAGAATCACGTTTTGTGAATTCAAAGTATTGATGGGCTGTTCGGGGCCCTCACCTGTTTGTAGGGCCCCCATGTCTATATCACCAGTCCGTGTAATTGTCTGTACCTTGTATACATCTGTTTGCATCTTGTGTTTCATCTATGAAAATACCGTGTTATTACCTATTTGTACATCTGTTTGAATCTTGTGTTGACCATGCCATGTTATTAGCTATTTATACATCTGTTTGAATCTTGTGTTTGATATTTCCAGAGGTGTGGCCACCATAGACATCGAGCTGACCAACATAGACATCAACCAGTGTGACCTAGATAAAAACGAGGCCGCCAAGGCCCTGGACATTTTCCGTGGCACCCACAGCTGTCAGCCTACCACAGTGGTCAGTTCACTATAGTGGTAATTTCACCACAGTGGTCAGTTCACCATAGTGGTCAGTTCACCATAGTTGTCAGCCCACCACAGTGGTCATTTCACCACAGTGGTCAGTTCACCATAGTGGTCAATTCGACACAGTGGTCAGTTCACCGCAGTGGTCAGTTCACCACAGTGGTCAGTTCTCCACAGTGATCAGTTCTCCACAGTGGTCAGTTCTTAGTGACATGGACTCTATTAATAGTCTCGAGTTTTGATATTATAGCTTTTAACCAGAAGTTGGCTTCGACAATACATTGCCATTACATTTTATTAAATTGCCATTACATTTTATTACATCGCCATTACATTTTATTACATTGCCACTAGATTTTTATTACATTGCCACTACATTTTCACTACATCATTGATACATCGTCTCTATATTGTTATAAATTCAAAACTACATTGCTCCTACTTCGTCTCTATATTATTACCATTTCACAATTCCATTTTCACAACACTACTAATACATCGTCTCAACATTCTTACCCATTGGTCACTACTATGTCATTAAATGGTCACATTACGTGACTAATCGTGGTCAACTACACAGTCAATGAAACTGTAATAAGATTGTTTCACTTATCACAATGTTATTTATTGTAATTTATGCAAGTAATATTGTATTGAATCAAGAGTTGACAGGAAACTATAAACACAACTCACCGGATCACATTCTGTCTTCCTGCAGTGTACGCCCCTGAATCAAGGCTTCAGGGCCGGCTCCTACCAGTGCGAGTGCCAGGACGGCTATTACTTCCCCAACACCTCCGCCGTTGTGAAGGCGTTCAAAGGGGTTGAGGTCGAGGGTTTCTTCAAGTCAACCAATAGCACAATGCCCGCGGGTCAGGTGAGGCGCTCTCTGTCTATACATGCGACCTAGAATTATGGAATGGACTCACAAAAAAAAAACATAGGAAGTTGTGTTCCCTTATTGTGAAGGAATACGTCCCGTTATAATCTTACCCGCCTCTTATTATCAATGTGTTCCCTTATCATCAAAGTGTCCTGGTATTATGAATGAACTGTTTTGCTAACAAATATACAGTCAACAAGAAAGACAATATTTTCAACCCTGTTTATTGAAAGTCTACTAATTAACAGCTCTTTTGTTTAACTGAGGTTCATTATAACTGTAGCTACAGTACCAATAGTACAAACATGTACACAACTTGTGCAAATCAAACATTTATATAAATGTCTTTCTGCTAAACGCCCCCCACCCCCTTTTCTATTTATTTCATCTCTCACTCCAACAACTTCACAGAGAGAGACGCTACTCATTTTCTCCCATCCATCACTATTTGTCGAAAATGGACATTTATTGACGACATCCGTTTAGACATTTTCTTCAACGTCACCGGAATGTGGGCACCTTGTCGTTTTTAATTGAAATGTCTGTCGCTCATGTCTGTCTGTGTGTGTGTGTGTGCGCGCGCAAGTGCGCCCTCCATTTTACAGTCACGCAATATCTTGATGAATGAGTGGCTTCACTTTGCTCGCTAGATGTGGGCTATATTTAGAATGACCTATTTAATGTCTTTGTATATAGGTCAACATTTAACTACCAGATAAATACTTTTTTTTAAAAAATGATAAGTACTATATGAACCACTGACACAGAGGGGTCAGTTCCCAGGTATTGTATGGTCCTACTATATGGACCACTGACACAGAGGGGTCAGTTCCCAGGTATTGTATGGTCCTACTATATGGGCCACTGACACAGAGGGATCAGTTCCCAGATATTGTATGGTCCTACTATATGGACCACTGACACAGAGGGATCAGTTCCCAGGTATTGTATGGTCCTACTATATGGACCACTGACACAGAGGGATCAGTTCCCAGGTATCGTATGGTCCTACGACAGAGACTTTTGGAGATAACTGGATGCTTTAAGCCACAGTACCTGCCCAGGGGGTGGGGGTGGGGGGTCCTCTATACATCAGCTTCCATAGGAGCGTACACCTCATCGTGCCCTTATTTCATCCAGGGCTCTAGGCAGTGACCTAGTTTGCCGACCTACTTGCCCGGCTGTGTACTTAGATCAATAGCACTGGAGACACCCGTCAAGTGGCACCATGGTAAGACAAGATACGCGTATCTTTGTTTGCCTCAACGCGGCAGCACGTTCATTACAGTAAATATTACATTGTTTCTTATTCAACGTCTCACATATCCGGCTTAAAATGTTGATGTCATATCCAACGTGCAACTACGGCCGTATATCAGTGTACTAGTAGTAGTAGAAGTAGCAGAAGTACACTTTCAGTCTGCGTGATACTCAAGATGTAAACTGACCGTATCGCTGGGACTCGAACCCACAGCGTGCACTACAGTGTTTTGGATCACATCTACACCACCTCTGACTGATACAAAGTAATTAAAGTAGTGGTGCCAAAATTTATATAAGTTCATTTGTATAAGAATACAGAATTTTGATAATCACCTATTTCATCGAGTTTTGTTTACTAGTCAGGAGTACTTGGTATCGACTTGTTTTACCAAGTATCCGTACTCGATTACTACTATAGTACTTTTTGTAGTACTTGTACTTGCACCTTGGATACTTTTACTTGCATCATCATCATCATCCGTGGCACTACAGCTCATGAAGAGCTTTGGCCTGCTCCACTACTGCCTTCCATTCGGGTCTGTCCCTGGCTTTCCTCCGCCATGCCCGTACTCCCAGCTTTTGTAGGTCCGCCTCTACTGTTTCGAGCCATCTCTGTCTTGGCCTGCCTCTAGGTCTCTTCCCTCTTGGGTTCTGATGGTATGCTATCCTAGCTGCTCGATCCTTGGTCATTCTCTCTACATGGCCTGCCCATCTCAGTCTGCCCTTCTTTATTTCTGTCACTATTGTGGGATCTTCATACAGTTCATAAATTTCTTCGTTTGTTCTTACTCTCCAGCCATCTTTGTCTTTCACAGCTCCATGTATTCTCCGCAGCACTTTTCTCTCCCAGGTATTTAGCATATTCTCAATAGTTTTTGTTGTAGTCCATGTTTCGCTGCTGTACATGACCACTGGCCTTATTATGGTTTTATAGATTACTTTCTTCGCTCTCTTTGAGATATTTTTGCTACGGAATACATTTTGGAGACTGTAGTAGGTACGGTGTCCTGCAGTTATCCTTTCTTTTATTTCAGGCAGTAACTCGTTGTTCTCATTAAGGTTTGATCCTAGATATTTTAAGTTCTCAACCTTTTCAAAAGTGTGGTTTTTGGTTTTGAGGTCTTCCTTATCTTCTTCCTTTGTATCGGCCCTTCTCATTACCATGTATTTTGTTTTGAGATCATTGATTTCGAGTCCTGCCAACTTGGCGGCATCTTCCAGCTCTGTGAGGGCTTGTTGGATGGCATTACTGTTTTTTCCTAGTAGGGCTATATCATCGGCATAGGCCAGGTACTGTACAGGTTGGCTATAAAGAGTTCCACTGGTTTGTGTGCTTTTACTTGCACCTTGGTCATTTTTCCTCATAGTCTAACTTGCAGTTTTAAAAAGGTATGTACTTGTACTCGGACTTGTACCTTGGGTACTGTACTCATACTTGCATGGTCAATACTTGGAACACATCTGGCAATAACAAGACGTTTTAAACCATGTCATATATTGGGACTCATGGCTGCAGACTATTGTTTTGTAGATTTATCCCGAAATATCTGAAAAATATCTAGGTTCTACAAAACATACAGCAAATTATCAAAATGTCATATTTAAATGACATAATAAAATTTTCCAGATCAATTATTTGATAACATTTTATTATATCAATATATTTCTTCGAATAACATCTAGAATGGCAGCCTCGTGGACTGGTGACCTTCTTGCACCAGGTTTAGTCCCCACAGTCTGTCTATTGACCCGTTGTCTACGCCTCCTCTCCCCCCCCCCACCTTTCCACCGAAGCTAAAACTCAATTTCGGTAATTTGAGACTTAGTGACTATTGGAAAACACCCCGTCAATAACTTACAGTTAGATTACAGCGGCATGTTAAAAACACACACGACATCTGCGGGGGGGGGGGGGGCGCAAGGGTGTGCTGGCTGTGCGGCCGCACACTGGGCGCTGAACTAAGGGGAGTTACCCAGACAGCGTCGGTTAATGGTTTCGCACTACTCAGATCTAGAGGTTAGCGGGAAAAGAAATGTGGCTCGAACATGGCGCCACAATGGCTGTCTACGGCTCGGGTGGGGGTGTGGGTGTGGGGGAAGGGTAGGGGTAGTATATAACAGATTTCAATCCAATCCAAAGCATGTAATTACATTTCTCGCTGTGAAACAGTTAGCTGTGTAAAATAAACATTCATTTGCCTAGCGCTGACATTTCTAACGTGGCATATAGCAAAGGTTACTTACAACATCTTAAAAGTGATTTGACTATTTCCCTGCATCAAGTAACACAATTATATCTTACAATACACCGGTTGAGATTTAAATTGATTATATTCTCATAACCTTCACTATAGAAAGAGAGCACGTGACAGATACAACAGACGAAACTGCCGATGACGTCATTTCTAGCCTGAAGTTTAGTACAAAAAATAAACACACACACAAGTAAAGTGCTTTAATTTTGGACAGACGTACAGTCAGACGTAGCCTCTTTTTGAAATCCTTTCCAAATTTAAACTCTGCTCTTTATTCAAGATTGAAATGTGTGCCCCAGTGATAGTCTCCCCTTGTCTTCTGCTAGAAATCAATTTGTTTCAAAATAAAATAACAGACATTTTCCGTTCAGAAAACAAAACAAAAAAAAACTGTTGAATCATGAATGTTCTGTTTATTTTGGAAAAAAAAGGGGGGGGGAGAGAAAGAGAGAGAGAGAGAGAGAGAGAGAGAGAGAGAGAGAGAGAGAAAGAGAGAGAGAGAGAGAGAGAGAAGATGGTGGACAGATTGGTGGTCAATGAAGTTATATATTTTTTCTGCCACAATTTGTACGAATTCAATCCAGTGAAATCGGTTACTTTCACATTTCGATTAATTTTTTTTTTCGTAAAGAAGAACGCGAAAGGTACAAGCTATGACGTCAATTGAATACCACGTCATCATACCTATTGCTCCACTTTTACCAGAACATGACGTCACCCATGACTGTTTGTTGACTTAAATTTAATGAGTGAACATTGTTTTACACTTACGGGAATCACCAACCTTCCCCTATAAAAAATAATCACCTGACATTCCTGTTACTTCGAATTGCACCATCCAATTACTTGCACTCAGGCGCAATAATTTACATACGACCATCAAATGAATCTGGAATATAGTTTTTGAAATCTCAACTCTATTTGATTTTTTTAAGCTAACTTCAAATTGAATGTATTGTTTACCTTGCTGATTATCTTCTCCTGTTGTGCGTTTTCAACAAATGTTTTAACACGCATGATGGGACATGTAGCAATGGTCTCTGTTTTTGAATAGATTTAAATATCCACTATATAAAAACTGCAACAAATGATCTAATCTTCATGATAATCTGCATGATTAAAGTTGACTGATACCAGACCACGAGTTGGTCATTTTGAGCAGGACTGACCCATCCAGAAAGCCCAACTGAGTCCTGGATCTCTGTTACCATCTCATGCCAGAAACGGTGACCTAGTTAAACGGCAGATAACTTAATGTTGTATTTGTGAAAAGGGAGAGCGCTATAAATAGACAGACGATAATAGATGGATTGATACACGGTGATATGTTATCGATAGTGATAAATAGATATGACTATTAAAATAATTTTCATAACTAAGTAAATTGATAAAGAGCCTGCAAGTATTGATTATAGATGGATAAATCAATAGAAATATTGGTAAATAGATAGATACATTCAAGGCCGTAGCCAGGATTTTGTTTTGGGGGGGGGGGGCGCTGTGCGGAGAGTTTTATATAAGAAAAAATTGGAACACAATGGTAAAGAAGTATACTTTATAATAAAATTTGATTTTTAGAATTAATTTTGGTGTGGGGGGGGGCTGCAGCCTTGGATACATTTTTAGACAGATCGGTAATTAGATCGATAAATGAATAGACTCATCAATATACAGATTGGTAATAAATAAATAGGATATGGATAGGTTTGGTACATAAATAAATATATCGATTAATCGCTGAAAACATAATCAATAATTTATCAAGTAAGTTATTTGTTAGTAGGGCCGTAGCTAACTGTTATGGCGCCCTGTGTGACGTAGCTAGCTGTTATGGCGCCCTGTGTGAGTTCCATTTATTGGCGCCCTCCTCCCAATCTGAAAATTGCAAAAAAACATTTAACAGCTCTCTTTTGGCGCCCTTACTTAGTTCGGCGCCCTAGATGGCTGCACCACCCGCTGCACCCTTCCTACTTGTAAATATCTTTTCATTATGAACAAAACCATTAGCAACAATTAGTTCTATCTAACATAGTGTTGGTTTTTCAAAAATTGAAGAGAAATATTTACATGAGCAACCAAACAAAATTTAAGACATGTTTTCTGTTTTAACAAAAGAAAGTGAAGTCACTCAAAGTGTTCTATTTTTGTCCTCTACAATTAGTTTGTAGGTCATGTGAACAATTCATGAAGTAATGTTGAAGACACAACAATTTATTTATTTTGTTATTCAACGGTTTCTTTACAAGAAATTGATGGATTGTGACGCCTAAATTGAAATGGCTTCACAAATTGTTATGTAGAATAGAAGGGAAGAATGAAAGCTCCGGTGGATAAAATGAATCAAAACAAAAACAAAAAACGAGTTTAAAGAGTATTTGAATGAAAAGAAAATGACATGTATTTATTAATTTATTTTTTTTAACTATTTAAATATTTTATTTGACGTCATCAGTTTCAGTGTTTGAAATGTTCACGTGGATGCGACACGTGTGTTGATTCATCGCCGTGTCTGTACCAGATCAATTTCGCCGTGCAAGCTTTCAATATTTTCATCATCAGTGTCCTCATCGTCTGCTGCATCATCGTCTCTGTCATCGTCATCAAGTATAAAAGAGAATTGGTAAGTAATAATTATGCAGGGACGGGGAAGGGGGGGGGGTGGAGACAGTCAAAAGTATCCTTCAGATCATCCCCTGTGATTAAATGATAATTATTATAAAAGAACGAATACTGAACAAATCTTTAAACCTCATAAATGTCTGACTTTGACCGGGGGCCAGGCCCGTAGCGTGCGGTGGGGCCAGGGGGCCCCCCTCTGGGTTTCATCTGTGTTTGTATATATGCGTGTGTTTGTATATGTGTGTGTTTGCATGTGTTTGTATGTGTGTGTGTTTGTTTGTGTGTGTTTGTATGTGTGTTTGTATATATGTGTGTGTTTGTATGTGTGTGTTTGTATGTGTGTTTGTATATATGTGTGTGTTTGTATGTGTGTGTTTGTATGTGTATATTTTATATGTGTGTAATTGTATATGTGTGTGTTTGTATGTGTGTGTTTTATATGTGTGTAATTGTATATGTGTGTGTTTGTATGTGTGTGTTTTATATGTGTGTGTTTTATATGTGTGTAATTGTATATATGTGTGTGTTTGTATGTGTGTGTTTTATATGTGTGTAATTGTATATATGTGTGTGTTTGTATGTGTGTGTTTTATATGTGTGTAATTGTATATATGTGTGTGTTTGTATGTGTGTGTTTTATATGTGTGTAATTGTATATATGTGTGTGTTTATATATATGTGTGTTTGTATATATGTGTGAGTTTGTATGTGTGTGTGTATGTGTGTGTATTGCGTCAGCGAGATGTGTCGTTATGAACTGGAAAAAAGAAAAGAAGATAGAGACGGAGACGAAGAACGAGTGAGAGTGACAGAATAATTGAAGCAATATTGATTGATCTTTCTTTACAAAATATGTTCATATCCCCCTCCCGCCTTCTCTCAACCCAGAACGCGCACGCAAAAAAAAAAGTCAATCATAAAAAAAATAACAAACTGGTACAAAATTAATCAACGCTTCCCATCGCTACGTGTCTCGATGTGGCCAGATTTCAACGGCAACTGTGTGTACTTGGAACTTGAGAGCCAAAAAGAAAATGAAAGAAATGTTCCTTTTTTTCAAATGCGAAAACCAGTCCACATTTTTGTAATCTGTTGACTTTGTGATGGTCAGTTGCAAAAAAACAAACATCAGTTACGTCATTTTCTTTCCCGAAGATTCTCAGATAAAACAGACGTGGCTATTAATAGATGGAAAGTTGTTTTTTTTTTAAATAACGCGTCATGGTGTATTCCGGTTATGGCCGGTCCTAGGCATTGCGTGACCCGAATGTTTGTACCCAGGGCTAGCCTGACGAATTACGGGGCCCAATTTAACGGATGCTTGCGAGGCCCCTCTTCTAATTACTTACAATAACAACTATTGCCATTAATATAAATGTAAATTGTGGGGCCCCTGCCAGGCGCGTGGCCCAATTTGGAGCAATCGGTCAAATCGGCCCCAGGCCGGCCCTGGTTGTACCCAACACTGTGAGCTATTTGAACGGTGGGCTAGGTTATACTTCACCTGTGAGCTATTTGAACGGTGGGCTAGGTTATACTTCACCTGTGAGCAATTTGAACGGTGGGCTAGGTTATACTTCACCTGTGAGCTATTTGAACGGTGGGCTATGTTATTCTTCACCTGTGAGCTATTTGAACGGTGGGCTGGGTTATTCTTCACCTGTGAGCTATTTGAACGGTGGGCTAGGTTATACTTCACCTGTGAGCTATTTGAACGGTGGGCTATGTTATTCTTCACCTGTGAGCTATTTGAACGGTGGGCTAGGTTATTCTTCACCTGTGAGCTATTTGAACGGTGGGCTATGTTATTCTTCACCTGTGAGCTATTTGAACGGTGGGCTAGGTTATTCTTCACCTGTGATGAGACGGGTGGTCGAGCGGCGTCAATCTCCGGTAAGGGATTTTTTTCAGGTCAGGGTGAAAATTTCAACTGTGTCTCCCGTGGTGCCTCTGATTGGCCATTGCACCATCGGGCTATGGTGGAGTAGGGGAAAGGACACACCGCAGTCCCTTTAGTGAATTATATGATCTATGGGATAAACACCTCACAGATAAACATCCTGCAGAAAAACATCTCACAGATAAACATCTCACAGATAAACACCTCACAGATAAACATCTCACAGATAAACATCTCACAGATAAACATCTCACAGATAAACATCTCATGATAAACATCTCGCACAGATAAACACTCCTCACAGATAAACACTGGCAGAGAACACCACAGATAAACACCTCACAGATAAACATCTCACAGATAAACATCTCACAGATAAACACCTCACAGATAAACACCTCACAGATAAACATCTCATCCTTACAGGGACTTCACAGATTCCTTACTGGTTCATTCTTTGTTTAAATATCTCTAGTTTACTATTGGTACACCTGGACTGGGGTCATCTGTAGGACAGGTCAGTTTGAGTCATCTAGACATGTCCACAAATCACCATCGTCTACGGTCCACAAATCACCATCGTCTATGGTCCATTACTTTGCCCTAAATTTAAACAATCTTTGATGTCTCCCCCAGACTCCAGATCATGTCATCACAAATAATGGATAGTGAAACATTTTATGATTTCTTTCAAATTGTCTTTTGCATAATAGTTGTTTTGTCAAAATGATTTATTTCTAATACTCGTTGGACGTTTAGGGAAATAACTGAACAATGTTGTTAGACTATGTGTGGTGTGTGTGTGGTGTTTTGTGTGTGTTGTCTGTGTGTGTGTTGTCTGTGTGTGTGGTGTGTGGTGTGTTGTCTGTGTGTGGTGTGTTGTCTGTGTGGGTGAGTGTGGTGTGTGTGTTGTATGTGTGTGTAGTGTTTTGTGTGTGTGTTGTCTGTGTGTGGTGTGTTCGGTGTGTGCAGGTGTGTATGGTGTTTTATGTGTGCTATCTTGTGTGTGGTGTGTGGGTGAGTGTGGTGTGTGTGCGTGAGTGTGGGTGTGAGTTTTGTGTGGATGAGTGTGATGTGTGTGCGTGAGTGTGGGTGTGTGCATGTGTGTGTGGCATAATTGGTTGGAAGATAATGCAAAAATAACTGCCAGCCACATGATAGTTTAGACCAGGTGCTTCTTAAACTATGGATCGCGACTCCATTTGGGGTCGCGTAGCAAAATTCTGGGGTCGCGAGAGATAAAAATACAATTTAACAGAAAATGTTTTTTAACTAGTAAAATATTAATTTATTTTTCTTTTTATATTTGTATGGGGTCGTCAAGAAACTCGCAATCATAAATGGGGTCGTGAATTACAAAAGTTTAAGAAGCCCTGGTTTAGACCAATAACCCACACTGTGAGGCAGGGTGTCTCATCTCTCTCTCTCTCTCTCTCTCTCTCTCTCTTTCTCTCTCTCTTTCTCTCTATCTCTCTTTCTCTCTATCTCTCTTTCTCTCTCTCTCTCTCTCTCTCCCTCTCTCACACACACACACACACATAAGGAAAATGTTTTTTTACAACAATCTCTTACATACAAACAGACAGACACACAGACTACCCAGTCTACGGACAGATAGACAGACTGACTACCCAGTCTACGGACAGATAGACAGACTGACTATCCAGTCCACAGACAGTGCTACCAATATGAAAACTGAAACAATAGAAAATATTCTCCAGCCTTGCCTTCCCCTATCTCACGTATTTAATTCTGTAGGTCAACCAGCCCCCAGTGACAATACCCCCCACACACACAGTGGTCACTTGTTGGTTTGTTGTCCACGAGGTCAACAGGTCAAGACAAAACTAGGAATATTGTTACAATTGTATTACAAAAAGATCGATTTTCTCCCCTCCACCCCCCCCCCAACCCCAAGCTCATACTGATGACGTCATCTGTGACGCAATGAGTTCATTTTTTTTAATCCTAGGATCGTAATTAGGAGTGAATGGGATGGAATAGGATGGAATCAATTCGAATCAAACTACGTCACGCATGGTTGAAACTGGGTTGAAAGTAATCAAACTGAATGAAATTCAGTAAAACTGAATCGAAAATTAAAAAAAAAAAAAATTTAACTCAATCAAACTAATCTGATGCAGTTATACAAATGTCCCAAATAAATTAAACTTCACAGAGCTGAGTCAAATCGAATCAAAACCCGATAAGGAAAATACATTTCTTTCTTTTCAGGTCATCAAGACAGCCAGCCCAATCTTCCTGTTGTTGATGTGTTTGGGCGCCACACTAATGTGTAGCAGTGTAAGGACTGTGTCAACATGTGTAGCTCTGTGTGTTGTCTCTGCGTGTTGTGTCTGTGTGTAGCAGTGTAAGGCCTGTGTCAAAATGTGTAGCTCTGTGTGTTGTCTCTGTGTGTTGTGTCTGTGTGTAGCAGTATAAGGACTGTGTCTATGTGTTGTCTCTGTGTGTTGTCTCTGTGTGTAGCAGTGTAAGGACTGTGTCAATATGTGTAGTTCTGTGTGTTGTGTCTATGTGTTGTGTTTGTGTGGTGTGTGCATGTGATGTTATCTGTGTGTATGTGTTGTCTGTGTGTATGTATGTGTGTAGTGTTAACTAACAGGATTGTCTCTGTCGTCTAGTGGCGAGTACATCCACTCACAGATTTCACATATATCACGTGATTTCATCTTTTTTACTTTCACTTCCTCGGAATGTTTTCGATGTAAAAATTTTAATGTGTGGAATATAGAATTGTAAGATAGAATCTCATCATTAATATAGACCTTACATGGACATCCCATTGACATTATGTGGACATTACATAGAAATCAAATGGATACCACACGAACGGCCCCCTAGTGCTACATCTGTATAATTGTACTTTTGTAATTAGACTGTGGTATAGCAATACAGAAAAAAAGTGCTGTCTATCAGAACCCACGCCTGTACGGACATGATACCACACTACACGTTCGATAAGCTATGCAACCAATTAAAGGACATAGGATAATATGTATGAATAGCCATGATCTCGCTGTGCACAATGACGTCATCAAGACGTGGGCAGACATATCACATAATAATAATAATATAATTTAGTTAGCCAAGGGCAAGGTCTCGCTACACACCATCAGCCAGGGGTGATTTCCCTTGGCGAGGGTTTGGATCAAAAGACAATAATGGAATCCAGAATGTAGTCCGGAAAATTAGAATCAAGCGGCGCACTTAATGAAGCAGACCTTTCAAAGTATTCATCCGCCAAGTTAACTGCTCGGTCGTAATGAAGTTAGTTAAAAAATGATAATAAAAAAATGGTTCATGTGTCGTTGAGTCACGTGACTGAATGCAAGGGGCGGATATCGTGGGTGGGGGGTCAACCATGCATATGTCACGCCACCCCACCCCCCACCCTCCAAGTTGTAATGTTGAAGATTATAAGACACTTGGAAAGTATTGTTTTCACATTGTCTGTACATGTGTTGCGTGTTTCTTCAGTGGCGTAGCGAGCTTAACTTGCGCCTGGGGCACAACACCTTTTTAGCGCGCCCCCCCACATTCGAAAACCATATATTGTATTAAAATATACCATTGGGCGCCCCTTTGTGAGTAGCGCCCGGGGCATGATGCCCCCCCCCCACTACGCCACTGGTGTTTTTATATGTTCAGCACACATTCCGCCTCACCCCATTGTGATGTCTGTGAATTAATTGAATTGTGAATTAATTGAATGTGATGTCTGGAAAATTGAATGTGATGTCTGGATAATGAAAGTGATTAGTGTACAGTGCGTTGTTCAATTATAATGTTTGCAGATGTCCATTCATTTCATTATGTAAGAAAATTGTGCTACATCTGTCTTATATTAAGTATAGTCTGTATAAGAAGCTACATCTGTGTAATATTACGTATAGTCTGTATAAGATTGTATTTCGACTGTGTAATGTATTTGTTACTGCAGGCAGGGCCATCGCATTGAGGGGAGGGGGGCAACCAGATCAGTTGTCAGGGGCCCCAAGCCTTTGTGGGCCCAGTAGCTTTCCAATTTTTTTCTTTAATTTGCTTTAAATTATGGGATGGGGCTGAACCCTAACCCCTCCCCCTTTTTCAACGTTTGTCAGGGGGCCCTAGAATTCCTGTCTGCGGCCCTGCTGTAGGCCACAGTGACAGTTTTGATTCTACTTCCAGGTGTTCTTCATGTACGGTGAGGCCACGTCCCTGACCTGCACGTTACAGATCTGGCCCTTTCACCTGGGCTTTGTTGTGATGTACGGGGCCCTGTTGCTCAAGACCTGGAGGTAAACATTTCGTTATTGTCTGACTGTCTCGTGTAGATAGATATGTGTGCTGATATCAGCGTGTATGCTTTTTAAGTATAATTCATTGTTGGCATGTTCTGTTGAGTCTGTTTACATGTGTGTGTGTGTGTGTGTGTGTGTGTGTGTGCGCGTGCGTGTGCGTGTGCGTGCGCGTGCGCGTGCGCGTGCGCGTGTGTGTGTGTAAAAAAAAAGTCTTTTCTATCAGTACTGTGTGGTGTTTTGTGTGTGTTGTCTGTGTGTGTGGTGTGTTGTCTGTGTGTGGTGTGTTGTCTGTGTGTGGTGTGTGGGTGAGTGTGGTGTGTGTGTTGTATGTGTGTGTAGTGTTTTGTGTGTGTGTTGTCTGTGTGTGGTGTGTTCGGTGTGTGCAGGTGTGTATGGTGTTTTATGTGTGCTATCTTGTGTGTGGTGTGTGGGTGAGTGTGGTGTGTGTGCGTGAGTGTGGGTGTGAGTTTTGTGTGGATGAGTGTGATGTGTGTGCGTGAGTGTGGGTGTGTGCATGTGTGTGTGGCATAATTGGTTGGAAGATAATGCAAAAATAACTGCCAGCCACATGATAGTTTAGACCAGGGCTTCTTAAACTATGGATCGCGACTCCATTTGGGGTCGCGTAGCAAAATTCTGGGGTCGCGAGAGATAAAAATACAATTTAACAGAAAATGTTTTTTAACTAGTAAAATATTAATTTATTTTTCTTTTATATTTGTATGGGGTCGTCAAGAAACTCGCAACCATAAATGGGGTCGTGAATTACAAAAGTTTAAGAAGCCCTGGTGTGTGTGTGGTGTTTTGTGTGTGTTGTCTGTGCGTGTGGTGTGTGGTGTGTTGTCTGTGTGTGTGTGTGTGTGTGTGTGCGTGCGTGCGTGCGCGCGCGCGCGCGTGCGTGTGTGTGTGTGAGAGTGTGTGTGTGTGTGCGTGTGTGTGTGTGTGTTATATGTTTGTGTATATGTTTTGTTCACATGTTTGTTTGCCTACTTAATGTGTGTATAGTTGTACGCATGTTTGCATTATATTTGTATGTTTTTCGCATGCATTCTGTATTTTGATTGTATGTATGTTTTTGTGTAATGTATCTGTACATATTCATACATATTTAAATGCGTATTTTTTTTTTATTATTTTTGAATGTGATGTTTGTAAGCAGGTATTTGTTAATGTGTATTTATTGTTTTCATGCATGTCTGTATAAATGTTTGATTTTGTTTGTATGTCTGTTTTATTTATATACATACTTCAGACAGGGCCAGCCTCAGGCCCACTGACAGATATTTCGGGCCCCTGGGCAGGGCTGTCACGGGCCCCTACGTGCTGATAATAATTTTTTTCAAAAGTTGATTGGCCAGCTCAGTCCGGGCCCCTAAAACTCGCCGGGCCCCTGGGCATTTGCCCCTCCCCTCTCTCGGCGGCACTGGCCAGCCTTACTAAATGCGGGGCCCAGTTTAACGGATGCTTGCGAGGCCCCCTCTTCTAATTGTTTTTTTTACAATAACAACTAGTACTATTAATGCTAATTATAAATTACGGGGCCCCTGCCAGGCGTGGGGCCCAAGGCCGGCCCTGATTTCATTCTGTTTAATAACACAGACAGCCAGCGCTCATAGTATAATATTTAAATGTGTCATGCTTGAATCTGACTGGACAGGATCTCCGTCATCTTCAAGTCTGGTGGCGCCACCAAGCGTATCAATCTTCCAGACAAATCTCTTCTGCAGCGAATGATCCCGCTGGTCGTGCTGGTCACTGGCTACCTGAGTGCCTGGACGGCACTGGACCCGCCCTACGCCTACACCGTGAGGACATCGGCGGATCTCAAGTTTTATACGTGCAGCATGACCTGGTGGAAGTATGCCTTGTTTGGGGGTAAGTAGAGTGGACTAAGTGGCCATTGGTCAGTGGTATCATGTTTTATACGTGCAGCATGACCTGGTGGAAGTATGCCTTGTTTGGGGGTAAGTAGAGTGGACTAAGTGGCCATTGGTCAGTGGTATCATGTTTTATACATATAGTTGACCTGGTGGAAGTATGTCTTGTTTGGGGGTAAGTAGAGTGGACGTAAGTGGACATTGGTCATTAAAGTCAGTGGTCTCATATTTTATACGTGCAGCATGACCTGGTGGAAGTATCCTTTGTTTGGGGGCAAGTAGGTAAGACTTAATTGAATACAGGATGTAGAGACTTAGTGACCATTGGTCATTAAAATATGTAGAGACTTAGTGGACACTGGATAATTCAGTCTGTACAAACCTTGTGGAGACTGGTCATTACAGTCAGAAGAGGATAGTGGACACTGGTCATTACAGTCAGAAGAGGATAGTGGACACTGGTCATTTCTATAAGTAGAGGCCAGTGGCCAAGTACACAATTGAGGACAGTGGCGATTTAAGTAATTATAGGGTAGTGGACATAGGTCTATAAAGTAGTTAGAGACTTTATTGATATATTGATAGTTACAATGTGTAGAAATGTAATAGCAGTGCATTTATTAGTCCACTAGTCTACATTTCTGTCATTCCATATATACAGAGAATGATACTTTACAAAATCAGCTGACAACATTTAAGTTACAATCCCAGACAACACGTAAATTACAATCCCTGACAACACTTCAGTTACAATCCCAGACAACACTTCAGTTACAATCCCTGACAACACTTCAGTTACAATCCCTGACAACACGTAAATTACAATCTCTGACAATTCAGAAAGAACAATTTTGTTTAACTATTCTGTTGTTGTTGTTGTTTAAGCTGAAGCTCTACTCCTGCTGGTGGGGGTCTACCTGTGTTTCACTGTCAGGAAGGCACCGGCCCACTTCAATGAAAGTAAATTTATAACCTGGGCCACCTATAACGCCATCATACTGGGCAGTTTCATCTTGATGCTGACGTAAGTTGGCTACTGTGAATAAACTTTAAATAAGACAAGAGATATAAATATTTTGTTCCGGATAAAAGACTGTTCTATATTTTTATTGTGTTTTATATCTATATATCTATATATCTATATCTATCTATATATATATATATAGAAAGAGAGGTTGAGATGTGTTCATAAACGGAACAATCGCTAAATAATTTAATAAATAAACAGACAAAAGTTTAGCTTGTCTTATATATATATATATATATATATATATATATCATGTAAACCTTAAAGTTTTTTACCCCATTAGTTCATAGTAAGCAATCAGTATCTTGACTAATGTGACTAATTTGATTCTACTCTCTTCCAACGCACCAGTCAGTTTGTGGGCCTGTCTGGTGGACCGGATGTTGTGTACATTCTGTTGATGGCCCAGCAGCAGGTCTTTGTCACCATTACAATGGCGCTCATTTTCTCCCCCAAGGTAAATTACCGGGTGGCCAAACTTAGAAACTTTATCTTGAGAATATTTCTGTTGAAAGATATGGACTGGGAATACATTGACATAGTAATTGGCCAATACTTGTGTCAGCCTACTTTAGTTCGAAATTCAGACAGTGGTCGACATTCAAGTTAGTTTAATCAATTTCAATTATAATTTCTTTGCTTTGTATTTGTAATAAAATATTAGCCAATTTTCCTTTAATGTCCTCTAATCAATATTCCTTTGAAATATTCAATAGACTATTATGGCATTATGGCACTTATCTTCAATGTTCAGTACTCAATGTTGTATGTGTGTAATTGTTCTCTAATCGCAATATATATATATATATATATATATATATATATATATATATATATATATATATATATATTAATAATGTTGCCGTAAAGACGTAAAGAGTACATAACTCTGTGCCTCCTGACAGTTCTGGGCCTTGTACAAGGGCAACAACGAAGAGAGCACGGTGTACGTCAACAACCTGGTGACCATCACTGGGCGGGTCAAGCAGTCCGTTCCCCCCACCTCGTCCAGGCTGAGTGAAAGTTTTGCTCTGACCACAGCGAGTGCCTCAGTGCAATGCAACCCCGAAGATTTTTATTTGATTTCTGGATATGAGGTGAGTTATTTCCCTTTGATGTCTAGCAGACGTTAACATCTTTTATTATGTCTTCATCCTGATGGCCAATCAAAACAATTTTACCATTCAAAAAAAAATATGACCGGGTCTACATAATACGAAATGTGACTCAGGGGAGATTTTATTGTGAGCCAGATCTGCATGCTGTATCCCATTCTGAATGTTGGAGGTTACGGTTTTAAAACTCAGATCACCTACTTATATCCCCCATGATGCCTCCATAGCCATTGCACACGCTGCTTAGGTGAGGATTAAAGAAGAGCATTACAATTACAATAGGATAAAGAGATAACTTTTTATCCTAACTGTTATATGATATTAAAATAAACAGTTGAAGCAGAAACTAATTTTCCGCAATTGGAAATGAAATCAAGCTCACATCCGGTGTATGTTTTAAAAGTGTAAAAAATGTAGAACTTTCAATGAATTATTCATTAAGAATTGCCAAATGACACATCTCTACTAAATCTTAAACCACAATTCTATGCAGATCTGACAAAAGTAGTTCTTGTATAGAGGTAAAGTAGGCGACCATGAAGCCACCCCCCTTTCCAGTGGCGTAACGAGGGGGCAAGGTGGGGCATCATGCCTAGGGCGCTACTTACAAAGAAGCGCCAAGTGGCCCCGGGCCCGAGTTAAGCTCGCTACGCCACTCCCCCATTCCGTTCTTTCAAGTATTGCTTGCTATTAGATCAATGGTAGGGTGTCTAAGGCAAACACTTTTGTCTAGAACCTACTGACACCGCTATCCGTGTCTGGTTGGGGGGGGGTCCACTAACACTGCTGTGTCTGGGGCCCTTAAACAGCTAAAGGCATCAAAGATGTTTTTTTAAGAAGTTGATTAAAATTAGAAAAAAATATATGTATAATTATTTTCACTCATCCATTGTTTACATTGCTGTGTTTTATGGTTTACATTGATGTGTTTTATGGTTTACATTGATGTGTTTTATGTGTACAAAATTCAGGAAGACGACAATTCCGCCATGACAAGGACCACCAAGTTTTCATCCAAGGTAGTCCCTTTGAAGATAAGGTCAGTCCAGGTGGCGGAGAGCAACGGGAACAGTTTCCCAGTGTCGGAGACTTAGTACACTAGGGGGTGACACCTCTGCACTAGGGGGTGACACCTCTGCACAAAATGTTCCGTCTGAATCGATCTAAGCAACTGCCACATACGATTTGTTCATAAAAATAGAAATGGGAGGGGGGGGGGGAGAACTGAGGGTCGGAGATAGATATGTGAGAAGGGAAACTACTGTGGTGGGAGACATTTCTGTGTTGCTGTGTTTTTATTTCCCTTGTGTGAAATTCTTCGAGCGCATCCAAAACGGACATTGGTAATTAAATTGAAAAGGGGGGGGGGGTAATTCTTCCCTGCTGTGTGCTTTGGGTATTAGGACATTTCTTGTTTTGTTGTGTTCAGAAATCATGTGGATGACAATGTACATAACTTTCCCGTTAAATTACAGATGTAAAAAAAAAAAGTCTTTTCTATCAGTACTGGTATCATGTTTAAATGACTGGACTAGTAAAAGTAACAATAGATTCAAATATATTAAACATTTAATAAAATAACATGAAACACTCTTTTCATTAAAAAAAAAATATATTATCTAAATAACTTTTTGATGCAATTTTTTATACGCTACTTATTGCCGTTATTTTTCCCAGTAAGATTTTTATATTAAAGTTTTCCTATGACAGTAATTAGTTCAAATCAGGACTTAAGCCAATTAATTAGATTTTCTTAACATTCATAATGAATATTTCTTATTTTCAAAAGAAATAACATTTGCAATGTATTCATGTTGGTAAACATTTAGCCCCTCTGCACGTTGTGTGGGAAACCTCCATTCTCAACAAAGAATCCATTAAAGAAAAAAATGGCTTTGGTAAAGTGGTAAACATTCCTAGAAAGTTGACTTTTTTCCTATTCTGCAACTATATTTATTGAAACTACAAAATATGTTCTGTAATTTAAACAATACATTTTTTATTTTGTAATATTATTATTTTATGTGAACGATCTTTTATTGTTTTGATTGACAATGATCTCTTTTAAAAATATTTCCATTACCTGTGTTACATTTGACTCACTGCCACTGCCTGTTACATTTGACTCACTACCACTGTCCGTGTTACATTTGACTCACTACCATTACCTGTGTTACATTTGACTCACTTCCACTGCCTGTGTTACATTTGACTCACTTCCACTACCTGTGTTACATTTGACTCACTTCCACTGCCTGTGTTACATTTGACTCACTTCCACTGTCTGTGTTACATTTGACTCACTGCCACTGTCTGTGTTACATTTGACTCACTTCCACTATCTGTGTTACATTTGACTCACTTCCACTACCTGTGTTACATTTGACTCACTACCACTATCTGTGTTACATTTGACTCACTGCCACTGTCTGTTACATTTGACTCACTACCACTATCTGTGTTACATTTGACTCACTGCCACTGTCTGTTACATTTGACTCACTGCCACTGTCTGTTACATTTGACTCACTACCATTACCTGTGTTACATTTGACTCACTGCCACTGTCTGTTACATTTGACTCACTACCACTGCCTGTGTTACATTTGACTCACTTCCACTACCTGTGTTACATTTAACTCACTACCACTGTGTTACATTTGACTCACTACCACTACCTGTGTTACATTTGACTCACTACCACTGCCTGTGTTACATTTGACTCACTACCATTACCTGTGTTACATTTGACTCACTGCCTGTGTTACATTTGACTCACTACCACTGCCTGTGTTACATTTGACTCACTACCATTACCTGTGTTACATTTGACTCACTACCATTACCTGTGTTACATTTGACTCACTTCCACTACCTGTGTTACATTTGACTCACTACCATTACCTGTGTTACATTTGACTCACTTCCACTACCTGTGTTACATTTGACTCACTTCCACTACCTGTGTTACATTTGACTCACTACCATTACCTGTGTTACATTTGACTCACTTCCACTACCTGTGTTACATTTGACTCACTACCACTGCCTGTTTCATTTGACTCACTACCATTACCTGTGTTACATTTGACTCACTTCCACTACCTGTGTTACATTTGACTCACTACCATTACCTGTGTTACATTTGACTCACTACCACTACCTGTGTTACATTTGACTCACTACCACTGCCTGTTACATTTGACTCACTACCACTGCCTGTGTTACATTTGACTCACTACCACTGCCTGTTACATTTGACTCACTGCCACTGCCTGTGTTACATTTTACTC
>JAGDYQ010000052.1:785088-819507 GCA_021962125.1 Bulinus truncatus | reverse complement strand
AGGCTACATCCCGGGGGGGGGGGTCCTCTATACATCAGCTTTCATAGGAGTATAAACCTCATCGTGCCCTTATTTCATCCAGGGCTCTAAAGCAGTGACCTAGTTTGCCGATCTACTTGCCCGGCTGTGTACTTAGATCAATAACATTGGAGACACCCGTCAAGTGGCTCCATGGTAAGACAAGATACGCGTATCTTTGTGGCTCCATGGTAAGACAAGATACGTGTATCTCTGTGGCTCCATGGTAAGACAAGATACGTGTATCTCTGTGGCTCCATGGTAAGACAAGATACGTGTATCTCTGTGGCTCCATGGTAAGACAAGATACGTGTATCTCTGTGGCTCCATGGTAAGACAAGATACGTGTATCTTTGTTTGCCTCAACGCGGCAGCACGTTCATTACAGTAAATATTATAGTTTCTTATTCAACGTCTCACATATCCGGCTTAATTAAAATGTTGATGTCATATCCAACGTGCAACTACGGCCGTATATCAGTGTACTAGTAGTAGTAGAAGTAACAGGAGTACACTTTCAGTCTGAGTGATACACAAAATGTAAACTGATCGTATCGCAGGGACTCGAACCCACAGCGTGCACTACAGTGTTCTGGATCACAGCTACACCACTTCTTACTGATACAAAGTCATTGAAGTATAGACCTTTCTCATTAAGTAGTCCCCTTACTGAATTGTTTGTTTAGATGGACAAGTTACACTTCCGGTACCAATTAATGTACTTGAATTTGAAAATAATAAATTTATGTTGCCGCTATTCTTTTAGTTTTAATCATGAAAATCGAATAATCAAAATTTAATATATTTTTCAGTGCGATTATTTATTATTATCTTAAAAGTTAAAACTAAAAAGTAGAATGCCAAGAAGTTGTTGTGTGCCTAATTGTACTGCAAACGTTGTTAAATGCAGAGGATTATCATTTCATTAACGCACTGGCTCCCGGAGACAGTGCGTTTCATAAACGCAGCAGAATTGATGTTAATAAGAGAAAACTATGGATTACTAAAATAAGAAGAGATATTGGAAAACATTTTCAAGTAAAGTATTATCTATTATTACATGTAGTCTATTCTATGACAATGTTTTCCTGTTTTTTAATACTATACGATATATAATTATAGATACTGTTAACACTTGTTAACACTCGACATTTCATACAGGAACATTTTAAAAATTGTGAAAACCTACAGTTTAAGAACAAATTATTGAAAAAAGAAGCTGTGCCTCTGTTATTTGATTGGAATAACTATCAGCTCCCTTTAGGCCGTAAAAGAATCCCAAAAAGAAATGAACCAGCATCATCAATTAAGGTTAAAGAATTCTCCGACAATATAATAATATTTGAAGAGAATGATATCGGGACATTTTGTGACTTTAAGAACTTGTCAACATCACAAAAATTAAATTTTGGTATTAAATTTAAAGTCATTTTATCATATATTAGACAAAAAATGTAGGAAAAATAATCGAGCTAAGTATTAATCAAGTATAAACAAAGCGACCGGAAGCCCATTATGATCCTTTCACAAAGACAGCTGACGCGCAGGAATACAAGTGAGAAAGGTGTATTGGTGCCAAAATGTATATAAGTTCATTTGTATAAGAATACAGAATTTTGTTATCATCTATTTCATCGAGTTTTGTTTACTAGTCAGGAGTACTTGGTATCGACTTGTTTTACCAAGTACCCGATCTCGATTACTACTATAGTACTTTTTGTAGTACTTGTACTTGCACCTTGGATACTTGTACTTGCACCTGGGTCATTTTTTACTCATCGCCTAACTTGCAGTTTTAAAAAAGTACGTACTTGTACTCGGACTTGTACCTTGGGTACTTGTACTCATACTTGCATGATCAATACTTGGAACACATCTGGCAGTAACAAGACGTTTTAAACCATGACCTATTTTGGGACGTAGGGCTGCAGACTATTGTTTTGTAGATTTATCCAGAAAATATATGAAAAATATCTAGGTTATACAAAACATACACCGAATTATGAAAGTGTCATATCAAAATGACATAATAAAATTTTCCAGATCAATTATTTAACATTTTATTATATCAATATAATTCTTCGAATAACATCTAGAATGGCAGCCTCGTGGACTGGTGACCTTCTTGCACCAGGTTCAGCCCCACAGTCTGTCTATTGACCCATTGTCTACCCCCCCCCCCCACCGAAGCTAAAACTCAATTTCGGTAATTTGAGACTTAGTGACTATTGGAAAACATCCCGTCAATAACTTGCAGTTAGATTACAGCGGCATGTTAAAAACACAACACGACATATTTATCTGCGGGGGGGGGGGGGGAATGGGGCGCAAGGGTAGTGCTGGTTGTGCGGCCGCACACAGGGCGCTGAACTAAGGGGAGTTACCGAGACAGCGTCGGTTAATGTTAGTCAGATCTAGAGGTTGGCGGGAAAAAAAATGTGATTCGCACATGGCGCCACAATGGCTGTCTACGGCTCGGGTGGGGGGAGGGGGTGTGGAGGGAGGGGAGGGGTAGTATATAACAGATTTCAATCCAATGTAATTCCACTTCTCGCTGTGAAACAGTTAGCTGTGTAAAATAAACATTTATTTGCCTAGCGCTGACATTTCTAACGTGGCATATAGCAAAGGTTACTTACAACATCTTAAAAGTGATTTGACAATTTCCCTGCATCAAGTTACACAATTCTATCTTGCAATACACCGGTTGAGATTTTAATTGATTATATTCTCATAACCTTCACTATAGAAACAGTGGCGTCACTAGGGTTGGTGTCACCCGGTACGGTAACTCATGGTGTCACCCCTCTCATGACACCCCGGTCTCCATATTTATTTTTTTCCAGATACCGTATATATGTGCGCATGCGCGACTTTATTATTTTTTTTTTTCCGGGGTCAGGATTTTAGCGATAATCGATATCTATAGGTCAGTGCAAGTATACCCATAATTTCATTAAAATAATTAATAATAAAAATTACGCAGTGTCTGTTAATAATAAGGGAGAGTGGGGAGGGAGCCTTGGATACATTTTTAGACAGATCGGTAATTAGATCGATAAATGAATAGACTCATCAATATACAGATTGTTAATAAATAAATAGGATATGGATAGGTTTGGTAGATAAATAAATGTATAGATTAATCGCTAAAAACATAATCAATAATTTATCAAGTAAGTTATTTGTTAGCAGGGCCGTAGCTAACTGTTATGGCGCCATGTGTGACGTATGTAGCTGTTATGGCGCCCTGTGTGACGTAACTAGCTGTTATGGCGCCCTGTGTGAGTTCCATTTATTGGCACCCTCCTCCCAATCTGAAAATTGCAAAAAAACATTTAACAGCGCTCTTTCGGCGCCCTTACTTGGTTCGGCGCCCTACTTGTAAATATCTTTTCATTATGAACAAAGCCATTAGCAACAATTAGTTCTATCTAACATATTGTTGGTTTTTCAAAAATTGAAGAGAAATATTTACATGAGCAACCAAACAACATTTAAGACACTCAAAGTGTTCTATTTTTGTCCTCTACAATTAGTTTGTAGGTCATGTGAACAATTCATGAAGTAATGTTGAAGATACAACAATTTATTTATTTTGTTATTCAACGGTTTCTTTACAAGAAATTGATGGATTGTGACGCCTAAATTGAAATGGCTTCACAAATTGTTATGTAGAATAGAAGGGAAGAATGAAAGCTCCGGTGGATAAAATGAATCAAAACAAAAAAAAAAACGAGTTCAGAGAGTATTTGAATGAAAAGAAAATGACATGTATTTATTTTTTTTTTAACTATTTAAATATTTTATTGACGTCATCAGTTTCAGTGTTTGAAATGTTCACGTGGATGCGACACATGTGTTGATTCATCGCCGTGTCTGTACCAAATTAATTTCGCCGTGCAAGCTTTCAATATTTTCATCATCAGTGTCCTCATCGTCTGCTGCATCATCGTCTCTGTCATCGTCATCAAGTATAAAAGAGAATTGGTAAGTAACATTTATGCCGGGACGGGGGGGGGAGGTCGATCTTTGAAAAAAAAAGGGTAGGGGGTGGGGGTGGAGGGTGGAGACATAGTCAAAAGTTTCCTTCAGATCATCTCCTATGATTAAATGATAATTATTATATAAGAACGAATACTGAACAAATCTTTAAGCCACATAAATGGCTGACTTTGACCGGGGGCCAGGCCCGTAGCGTGCGGGGGGGGGGGTCAGGTAGGCCGGGCCCCTGCGTTTCATCTGGCCCCCCTGGTTATTTTTTCTACTTAGTAAAATGTATTACCTGCCCCCCTGCTATTGCCTGGCCCTTGCTGTAGAATGCCTGGCCCCTGCTGTAAAATGTTCACGCTACGGTGCTGCCGGGGGCCCCGGCCCAACCAATGTACAAGGGGCCCTTACAGTAAACTAATAGAAAGTCAAGACATGTTGGGTCTACTAAACTCGTGGGCCCCAGGCTAGTGTTTTGGCGAGCCCATATTTTAAAGACGACGGCTCTGGTCACTGAAACCCTGGATTAGTTGAAGAGAATTGAATCTGGGCTCTTAGTGCAACTATATGGTATCTATAGAGTACACCATGTCCACTCTGCACGCTTTTGGTTAGAGTCACACTGTCTTTTGTCTTGCAGACAAGTCTTAGTGTTCTAAGTAGAGGGAGAAACTTAAGATGTGAGGGAAGGGAAGGGAATTATTGGTGAGACAAGTGGAGATGTCGGACTGACTTGGTGGTTGGATCGTCACGTTAATGGATGTGTGTATGTGTGTTTGTGTGTTTGTATGTGTGTGTGCTTGTTTGTGTGTTTGTATATGTGTGTGTGCTTGTATGTGTGTGTGTTTGTATGTGTGTGTGCTTGTATGTGTGTTTGTGTTTGTATGTGTGTGTGCTTGTATGTGTGTATGTATGTGTGTTTGTATGTGTATGTTTGTATATATATATATATGTGTTTTATATTGTGTAATTGTATACATGTGTGTGTCTGTATGTGTATGTTTGTATGTGTGTGTTTGTATGTGTGTGTTTGTATGTATGTGTTATATATGTGTGTGTTTGTATGTGTGTGTTTGTATATGTGTGTGTGCTTGTATGTGTGTGTTTGTATGTGTGTGTGCTTGTATGTGTGTTTGTGTTTGTATGTGTGTGTGCTTGTATGTGTGTATGTATGTGTGTTTGTATGTGTATGTTTGTATATATATATATGTGTTTTATATTGTGTAATTGTATACATGTGTGTGTCTGTATGTGTGTGTTTGTATGTGTGTGTTTGTATGTGTGTGTTTGTATATGTGTGTGTTTGTATGTGTGTGTTTGTATGTGTGTGTTTTATATGTGTGTAATTGTATATATGTGTGTGTTTGAATATATGTGTGAGTTTGTATCTATGTGTGTATATGTGTGTATGTGTGTGTATTGTTTCAGCGAGATGTGTAGTTATGAACTGGAAAAAAGAAAAGAAAGACAGAGACGGAGACGAAGAACGAGTGAGAGTGACAGAATAATTGAAGCAATATTGATTGATCTTTCTTTACAAAATATTTTCATATCCCCCTCCTCTCTCAACCCAGAACGCGCACGCAAAAAAAAAGTCAATCATAAAAAAAAATAACAAACTGGCACAAAATTAATCAACGCTTCCCATCGCTACGTGTCTCGATGTGGCCAGATTTCAACGGCTACTGTGTGTACTTAGAACTTGAGAGCCAAAAAAGAAAATGAAAGAAATGTTCTTTTTTTCAAATGTGAAAATCAGTCCACATTTTTGTAATCTGTTGACTCTGTGATGGTCAGTTGCGAATAAACATCAGTTACGTCATATATCTTTCCCGAAGATTCTCAAATAAAACAGACGTAGCTATTAATAGATGGAAAGTTGTTTTTTTTTTTAAATAACCTGTCATGGTGTATTCCGGTCATGGCCGGTCCTAGGCATTGCGTGACCCGAATGGTTGGACCCAGGGCTGGACTTACGAATTACGGGGCCTAATTTAACGGATGCTTGCGAGGCCCCTCTTCTAATTTCTTACAATAACAGCTATTACCATTAATATAGATGTAAATTGTGGGGCCCCTGTCAGGTGCGTGGCCCAATTTGGAGCAATCGGTCAAATCGGCATAAGGCCGGCCCTGGTTGTACCCAACACTGTGAGCTATTTGAACGGCCCTGGTTGTACCCAACACTGTGAGCTATTTGAACGGCACTGGTTGTACCCAACACTGTGAGCTATTTGAACGGCCCTGGTTGTACCCAACACTGTGAGCTATTTGAACGGTTGGCTAGGTTATTCTTCACCTGTGATGAGACGGGTGGTCGATCGGCGTCTATCTCCGGTAAGGGATTTTTTTCAGGTCAGGGTGAAAATTTCAACTGTGTCTCCCGTGGTGCCTCCATTGGCCATTGCACTATCGGGCTATGGTGGAGTAGGGAAAGGACAGTGCAGTCCCTTTAATGAATTATAGGATCTATGGGATAAACACCTCACAGATAAACATCTCACAGATAAACATCTCACAGATAAACACCTCACAGATAAACAATTCACAGATAAACATCTCACAGATAAACACATCACAGATAAACACCTCACAGATAAACACCTTACAGATAAACATCTCACAGATAAACA
This sequence comes from Bulinus truncatus, assembly GCA_021962125.1. NCBI lineage: Eukaryota > Metazoa > Mollusca > Gastropoda > Planorbidae > Bulinus > Bulinus truncatus. Next base: position 812,866 of record JAGDYQ010000052.1, on the reverse strand, counting down.
TCTCACAGACAAACATCTCACAGATTAACATCTCACAGATAAACATCTCACAGATAAACATCTCACAGATAAACATCTCACAGACAAACATCTCACAGATTAACATCTCACAGATAAACATCTCACAGATAAACATCTCACAGATAAACATCTCACAGATAAACATCTCACAGATAAACATCTCACAGATAAACATCTCATTCTTACAGGGACTTCACAGATTCCTTACTGGTTCATTCTTTGTTTAAATATCTCTAGTTTACTATTGGTACACCTCGATTGGGGTCATCTGTAGAACAGGTCAGTTTGAGTCATCTAAAGATGTCCACAAATCACCATCGTCTATGGCCCATTACTTTGTTCTTTGTTCTGTAACTTAAACAACTCTCGATATCCCCCCCCCCCCATACTCCAGATTTTGTCGTCACAAATAATTTGACAGTGAAATTGATTTACAGATTTCTTTCAAATTATCTTTTACATAATACATGTAGTTGGTTTGTCAAAATGTTTTATTTCTAATAGTCGTTGGACGTTTAGGGAAATAACTGAACAATGTTGTTAGACTATGTGTGGTGTGTGTGTGGTGTTTTGATGTATTGTCTGTGTGTGTGTGTGTGTGTGTTGTCTGTGTGTGTGTTGTCTGTGTGTGGTGTGTTGTCTGTGTGTGGGTGTGTGTGGTGTATTATGTGTGCTATTTGTGTGTGGTGTATGGGTGAGTGTGGTGTGTGTGCGTGAGTGAGTGTGGGTGTGTGTGGTGTGTGGGTGAGTGTGGGTGTGTGCATGTGTATGTGGGTGTGGCATAATTGGTTGGAAGATAAGGCGAAAATAACTGCCAGCCACATGATAGTTTAGACCAATAACCCACACTGTTAGGCAAGGTGTCTCATCTCTCTCTCTCTCTCACACACACACACACATAAGGAAAATGTTTTTTACAACAATCTCTTACACACAAACAGGCAGACACACAGACTACACAGTCTACGGACAGATAGACAGACTGACTACCCAGTCTACGGACAGATAGACTGACTATCCAGTCCACAGACAGTGCTACCAATATGAAAACTGAAACAATTGAAACTATCTCCAGCCTTGCCTTCCCCTATATCACGTATTTAACTCTGTATGCCATCCAACCCCCAGTGATAATACCCCCCCACACACACAGTGGTCACTTGTTGGTTTGTTGTCCACGAGGTCAACAGGCCAAGACAAAACTAGGAATATTGTTACAATGGTATTACAAAAAGATCGATTTTCTCCCCTCCACCCCCCTCCCAAACCCCAAGCTCATACTGATGACGTCATCTGTGACGCAATGAGTTCATTTTTTTTATCCTAGGATCGTAATTAGGAATGAATGGGATGGAATGGGATGGAATCAATTCGAATCAAACTACGTCACGCATGGTTGAAACTGGGATGAAAGTAATCAAACTGAGTGAAATTCAGTAAAACTGAATCGAAAATTTAAAAAAAAATTAATTTAACTCAATCAAACTAATCTGATGCAGTTATACAAATGTCCCAAATAAATTAAACTTCACAGCGCTGAGTCAGATCGAATCAACCCAATAAGGAAAATACATTTCTTTCTTTTCAGGTCATCAAGACAGCCAGCCCAATCTTCCTGCTGTTGATGTGTTTGGGCGCCACACTAATGTGTAGCAGTGTAAGGACTGTGTCAACATGTGTAGCTCTGTGTGTTGTCTCTGTGTGTTGTCTCTGTGTGTAGCAGTGTAAGGCCTGTGTCAAAATGTGTAGCTCTGTGTGTTGTCTCTGTGTGTTGTGTCTGTGTGTAGCAGTATAAGGACTGTGTCAACATGTGTTGTCTCAGTGTGTTGTCTCTGTGTGTAGCAGTATAAGGACTGTGTCGACATGTGTAGTTCTGTGTGTTGTGTCTATGTGTTGTGTTTGTGTGTGCATGTGATGTTATCTGTGTGTATGTGTTGTCTGTGTGTATGTATGTATGTAGTGTTAACTAACAGGATTGTCTCTGTCGTCTAGTGGTGAGTACATCCACTCACAGAGTTCACAGATATCACGTGATTTCACCTTTTTTACTTTCACTTTCTCGGAATGTTTTCGAAGTAAAAATTTTAATGTGTGGAATATAGAATTGTAAGATAGAATATCATCATTAATATAGACATTACATGGACATCCCATTGACACTATATGGACATCCCATTGACATTACATGGACATCCCATTGACATTATATGGACATCCCATTGACATTATATGGACATTACATAGACATCAAATGGATACCACACGTACGACCCCCTAGTGCTACATCTGTATAATTGTACTTTTGTAATTAGACAGTGGTATAGCAGCAATACAGAAAAAAAGTGCTGTCTATCAGAACCCACGTCTGTACGGACATGATACTACACTACACGTTCGATAAGCTTTGAAACCAGTTAAAGGACATAGGATAACATGCATGAATAGCCATGATCTTGCTGTGCACAATGACGTCATCAAGACGTGGGCAGACATACTTTTTTTTTTAATATTACATAACAATAATATAATTTAGTTAGCCAAGGGCAAGGTCTCGCTACACACCATCAGCCAGGGGTGATTTCCCTTGGCTAGGGTTTGGATCAAAAGACAATAATGGAATCCAGAATGTAGTCCGGAAAATTAGAATCAAGCGGCGCACTTAATGAAGCAGACTTTTCAAAGTATTCATCCGCCAAGTTAACTGCTCGGTCATAATGAAGCTAGTTAAAAATGATAATAAAAAAGTGGTTCATGTGTCGTGCGAGTCACGTGACTGAATGCAAGGGCGGATATCGTGGGTGGGGGGTCAACCATGCATATGTCACGCCACCCCTCCCCCCACCCCTCCTACACCCTCCAAGTTGTAATGTTGAAGATTATAAGACAATTGGAAATATTGTTTTCACATTGTCTGTACATGTGTTGCGTGTTTCTTCAGTGGCGTAGCGAGCTTAACTTGCGCCTGGGGCACAACACCTTTTTAACGCCCTCCCTCCCCACACATTCGAAAACCATATATGATATTAAAATATACCATTGGGCGCCCCTTTGTGAGTAGCTCCCGGGGCATGATGTATAGTCTGTATAAGATGCTACATCTGTCTAATATTAAGTATAGTCTGTATAAGATACTACATCTGTCTAATATTAAGTATAGTCTGTATAAGATGCTACATCTGTCTAATATTAAGGATAGTCTGTATAAGATTGTATTTTGACTGTGTAATGTTTTTGTTACTGCAGGCAGGGCCAACGCAAGGAGGGGGGGGCAACCAGATCAGTTGTCAGGGGCCCCAAGCCTTTGTGGGCCCTGTAGCTTTCGAATTTTTTTTCTTTAATTTGCTTTAAATTATGGGATGGTGTGGGCAGAGAGCCCCTGTCCCCTATTCAACGTTTGTCAGGGGGGCCCTAGAATTCCTGCCTGCGGCCCTGCTGTTGGCCACAGTGACAGTTTTGATTCTACTTCCAGGTGTTCTTCATGTACGGTGAGGCCACGTCCCTGACCTGCACGTTACAGATCTGGCCCTTTCACCTGGGCTTTGTTGTGATGTACGGGGCCCTGTTGCTCAAGACCTGGAGGTAAACATTTCGTTATGGCCTGACTGTCTCGTGTAGATAGATGTGTGTATGTTGATATCAGCGTGTATGCTTTATAAGTGTAATTCATTGTTGGCATGTTCTGTTGAGCCTGTTTGCATGTGTGTGTGTGTGTGTGCGTGTGCGTATGTGTGTGTTATATGTTTGTGTATATGTTCTGTTCACATGTTTGTTAGCCTACTTAATGTGTGTATAGTTGTATACATGTTTGCATTATATTTGTATGTTTTTCGCATGCATTCTGTATTTTGATTGTATGTATGTTTTTTTGTAATTTATATGTACATATTCATACATATTTAAATGCGTGTTTTTTTTTATTATGTTTGAATTTGATGTTTGTAAGCAAGTATTTGTTAATGTGTATTTAATGTTTTCATGCATGTCTGTATAAATGTTTGATTATGTGTGTATGTCTGTTTTATTTATATACGTACTTCAAAAAGGGTCAGCCTCAAGCCCACCGACAGATATTTCGGGCCCCTGGGCAGGGCTGTCACGGGCCCCCACGTGCTGATAATAATTTTTTCAAAAGTTGATTGGCCAGCTCAGTCCGGGCCCCTGGGCATTTGCCCCTCCCCTCTCTCGGCGACACAGGCCAGCCTTACTAAATGTAATGGGCGTATTCATGGGGGGGGCAGGGGGGGTTTCCCCCCTACATTTTGAAAAAATGTCATATAAGAGGGGGGCATTTGCTCCCAACCCCCTACATTTAAAAAAAATGTCATAAAGTTGTTATTTGCCCCCCCCCCCTGGAAAATTTTTGCCCCCACTGGAAAAATTCCTAGCGACGCCCATGCTAAATGTGGGGCCCAGTTTAACGGATGCTTGCGAGGCCCCCTCTTCTAATTGTTTTTTTTACAATAACAACTATTACTATTAATGCTAAATATAAATTACGGGGCCCCTGCCAGGCGTGGGGCCCAATTAAATCGGCCCAAGGTCGGCCCTGACTTCAGAACTGTATGATAACACAGACAGCCAGCGCTCATAGTATATTATTTAAATGTGTCATGCTTGAATCTGATTGGACAGGATCTCCGTCATCTTCAAGTCTGGTGGCGCCACCAAGCGTATCAATCTTCCAGACAAATCTCTGCTGCAGCGAATGATCCCGCTGGTCGTGCTGGTCACTGGCTACCTGAGTGCCTGGACGGCACTGGACCCACCCTACGCCTACACCGTGAGGACATCGGCGGGTCTCAAGTTTTATACGTGCAGCATGACCTGGTGGAAGTATGCCTTGCTTGGGGGTAAGTAGAGTGGACGTAAGTGGCCATTGGTCAGTGGTCTCATATTTTATACGTGCAGCATGACCTGGTGGAAGTATGCTTTGTTTGGGGGTAAGTAGAGTGGACGTAAGTGGCCATTGGTCAGTGGTCTCATATTTTATACGTGCAGCATGACCTGGTGGAAGTATGCTTTGTTTGGGGGTAAGTAGAGTGGACTAAGTGGCCATTGGTCAGTGGTCTCATATTTTATACGTGCAGCATGACCTGGTGGAAGTATGTCTTGTTTGGGGGTAAGTAGAGTGGACTAAGTGGACATTGGTCATTAAAGTCAGTGGTCTCATATTTTATACGTGCAGCATGACCTGGTGGAAGTATGCTTTGTTTGGGGGCAAGTAGATAAGACTTAATTGAATACAGGATGTAGAGACTTAGTGACCATTGGTCATTAAAATATTAGAGACTTAGTGGTCACTGGATAATTCAGTCTGTACAAACCTTGTGGAGACTGGTCATTACAGTCAGAAGAGGATAGTGGACACTGGTAATTACAATCAGAAGAGGATAGTGGACACTGGTCATTACAGTCAGAAGAGGATAGTGGACACTGGTCATTACAGTTAGAAGAGGATAGTGGACACTGGTAATTACAGTCAGAAGAGGATAGTGGACACTGGTCATTACAGTCAGAAGAGGACAGTGGACACTGGTCATTACAGTCAGAAGAGGATAGTTGACACTGGTCATTACAGTCAGAAGAGCATAGTGGACACTGGTCATTACAGTCAGAAGAGGATAGTGGACACTGGTCATTACAGTCAGAAGAGGATAGTGGACACTGGTCATTACAGTCAGAAGAGGATAGTGGACACTGGTCATTACAGTCAGAAGAGGATAGTGGACACTGATCATTTTTATAAGTAGAGGCCAGTGGACACTGGTCAAGTACACAATTGAGGACAGTGGCGATTTAAGTAAGCATAGGCTAGTGGACATAGGTCTATAAAGTAGTTAGAGACTTTATTGATATATTGATAGTTACAATGTGTAGAAATGTAATAGCAGTGCATTAATTAGTCCACTAGTAATTTACATTTCTGTCATTCCATATATACAGAGAATGATACTTTACAAAAACAGTTGACAACAATTAAGTTACGATCCCTGACAACACTTAAATTACAATCCCTGACAACACTTAAGTTACAATCCCTGACAACACTTAAGTTACAATCCCAGACAACACTTAAATTACAATCCCAGACAACACTAAGTTACAATCCCAGACAACACTTAAGATAGAATCCCTGACAACACTTAAGTTACAATCCCAGACAACACTTAAGATACAATCCCAGACAACACGTAAATTACAATCTCTGACAATTCAGAAAGAACAATTTTGTTTAACTCTCTTCTGTTGTTGTTGTTTAACTTTTCTGTTGTTGTTTAAGCTGAAGCTTTACTCCTGCTGGTGGGGGTCTACCTGTGTTTCACTGTCAGGAAGGCACCGGCCCACTTCAATGAAAGTAAATTTATAACCTGGGCCACCTATAACGCCATCATACTGGGCAGTTTCATCTTGATGCTGACGTAAGTTGGCTACTGTGAATAAACTTTAAATAAGACAAGAGATATAAATATTTTGTTCCAGATAAAAGACTGTTCTATATTTTTATTGTGTTTTATATCTATCTATCTATATCTATCTATCTATCTATCTATCTATCTATCTATCTATCTATCTATCTATCTATCTATCTATCTATCTATCTATCTATCTATCTATCTATCTATCTATCTATCTATCTATCTATATATATATATATATATATATATATATATATCTAGAAAGAGAGGTTGTGTTCATAAACGGAACAATCACCATAGCTAAATAATTTAATAAATAAACAGACAAAAGTTTAGCTTATCTTATATATATATATATATATATATATATATATATATATATATATATATATATATATATATATATTTCACGTAAACCTTAAAGTTTTTTTACCCCATTAGTTCATAGTAAGTAATCAGTATCTTGACTAATGTGACTAATTTGATTCTACTCTCTTCCAACGTACCAGTCAGTTTGTGGGTCTGTCTGGTGGACCGGATGTTGTCTACATTCTGTTGATGGCCCAGCAGCAGGTCTTTGTCACCATTACAATGGCGCTCATTTTCTCCCCCAAGGTAAATTACCGGGTGACCAAACTTTGAAACTTTATCTTGAGAATGTTTCTGTTGAAAGATGTAGACTGAGGATACATTAACATAGTAACTGGCCAATATTTGTGTCAGTGAGGATACATTAACATAGTAATTGGCCAATACTTGTGTCAGTGAGGATACATTAACATAGTAATTGGCCAATACTTGTGTCAGTGAGGATACATTGACATAGTAATTGGTCAATCCTTGTGTCAGCCTACTTTAGTTCGAAATTCAGACAGTGGTCGACATTCAAGTTAATTTAATCAATTTCAATTATAATTTCTTTGCTTTGTATTTGTAATAAAATATTAGCCAATTTTCTTTTAATGTCCTGTAATCAATATTCCTTTGAAATATTCAATAGACTATTATGGAATTATGGCACTTATCTTCAGTGTCTAGTACTCAATGTTTTATGTGTATAATTGTGCTCTAATCGCAATATATTAATAATGTTGCCGTAAAGACGTAAAGAGTACATAACTCTGTGCCTCCTGACAGTTCTGGGCCTTGTACAAGGGCAACAACGAAGAGAGCACCGTGTACGTCAACAACCTGGTGACCATCACTGGGCGGGTCAAGCAGTCCGTTCCCCCCACCTCGTCCAGGCTGAGTGAAAGTTTTGCTCTGACCACAGCGAGTGCCTCAGTGCAATGCAACCCCGAAGATTTTTATTTGATTTCTGGATATGAGGTGAGTTATTTCCCTTTGATGTCTTGCAGACGTTAACATCTTTTATTATTTCTTCATCCTGATAGCCAATCAAAACAATTTTACCATTCAAAAAAAAAATATGACCGGGTCTACATAATACGAAATGTGACTCGGCGGAGCTTTTATTGTGAGCCAGATCTGCATGCTGTATCCCATTCTGAATGTTGGAGGTTACGGGTTTAAAACTCAGATCACCTACTTATATCCCCCATGATGCCTCCATAGCCATTGCACACGCTGCTTAGGTGAGGATTAAAGAAGAGCATTACAATTATAATAGGATAAAGAGATAACTTTTTATCCTGTTATATGATATTAAAATAAACAGTTGAAGCAGAAACTAATTTTCCGTAATTGGAAATGAAATCAAGCTCACATCCGGTGTATGTTTTAAAAGTGTAAAAAATGTAGAACTTTAAATAAATTGTTCATTAAGAATTGCCAAATGACACATCTCTTCTAAATCTTAAATCACAATTCTATGCAGATATGACAAAAGTAGTTCTTGTAAAAAGGTAAAGTAGGCGACCATGAAGCCACCCCCCTTCCAGTGGCGTAACGAGGGGGCAAGGTGGGGCATCATGCCTAGGGCGCTACTTACAAAGAAGCGCCAAGTGGACCCGGGCGCGAGTTAAGCCCATTCCGTTCTTTCAAGTATTGCTTGCTATTAGATCAATGGTAAGGTGTTTAAGGCAAACACTTTTGTCTAGAACCTACTGACACCTTTTTTTTGCTATCAGTGTCTGGTTGGGGGAAGGGGGGGTCCACTAACACTGCTGTGTCTGGGGCCCTTAAACAGCTACAGGCATCAAAGATGTTTTTGAAGAAGTTGATTAAAATTAGAAAAAATATATGTATATTTATTTTCACTCATCCATTGTTTACATTGCTGTGTTTTATGGTTTACATTGCTGTGTTTTATGGTTTACATTGATGTATTTTATGGTTTACATTGACGTGTCTTATGGTTTACATTGATATGTTTTATGGTTTACATTGATGTGTTTTATGGTTTACATTGATATGTTTTATGGTTTACATTGATGTGTTTTATGGTTTACATTGATATGTTTTATGGTTTACATTGATGTGTTTTATGGTTTACATTGATGTGTTTTATGTGTACAACATTCAGGAAGACGACAATTCCGCCATGACAAGGACCACCAGGTTTTCATCCAAGGTAGTCCCTTTGAAGATAAGGTCAGTCCAGGTGGCAGAGAGCAACGGGAACAGTTTCCCAGTGTCGGAGACTTAGTACACTAGGGGGTGACACCTCTGCACAAAATGTTCCGTCTGAATCGATCTAAGCAACTGCCACGTACGATTTGCTCATAAAAAATGAAATGGGAGGGGGAGAACTGAGGGTCGGAGATAGATATGTGAGAAGGAAACTACTGTGGGTGGGAGACATTTCTGTGTTGCTGTGTTTTTATTTCCCTTGTGTGAAATTCTTCGAGCGCATCCAAAACGGACATTGGTACTTGAGTTGAAAGGGGGGGAATTCTTCCCTGCTGTGTGCTTTGGGTTTTAGGAAATTTCTTGTTTTGTTTTGTTCCGAAAATGTGGATGACAATGTACACAATGTACACAACTTTCCCGTTAAATTACAGATGTAAAAAAAAAAGTATTTTCTATCAGTACTGGTATCATGTTTAAATGACTGGACTAGTAAAAGTAACAATAGATTCAAATATATTAAACATTTGATAAAATAACATGAAATACCATTTTCATTAAAAAAAGTTATCTAAATAACTTTTTGATGCAATTTTTATACGCTACTTATTGCCGTTATTTTTCCCAGTAAGTTTTTTTTTATATTAAAGTTTTCCTATGACATTAATTTGTTCAAATCAGGACTTAAGCCCATTAATTAGATTTTCTTAACATGCATAATGAATATTTCTTATTTCAAAAGAAATAACATTTGCAATTTATTCATGTTGGTAAACATTCAGCCCTTCTGCACGTTGGTGGGGAAACCTCCATTCTCAACAAAGAATCCATAAAAGAAAAAATAACTTTGGTAAAGTAATAAACATTCCTAGAAAGTTGACTTTTTCCTTTTCTGCAATTATATTTATTGAAACTACAAAATATGTTCTGTAATTTAAACAATACATTTTTTATTTTGCAATATTATTATTTTATGTGAACGGTCTTTTATTGTTTTCATTGACAATGATCTCTTTAAAAATATTTCCACTGCCTGTGTTACATTTGACTCACTGCCACTGCCTGTGTTACATTTGACTCACTGCCACTGCCTGTTTTACATTTGACTCACTGCCTGTGTTACATTTGACTCACTACCCCTACATGTGTTACATTTGATTCACTACTACTGCCTGTGTTACATTTGACTCACTACTACTGCCTGTGTTACATTTGGCTCACTACCACTGCATGTGTTACATTTGACTCACTACCCCTACATGTGTTACATTTGACTCACTGCTACTGCCTGTGTTACATTTGGCTCACTGCCACTGCCTGTGTTATATTTGACTCACTACCACTGCATGTGTTACATTTAACTCACTACTACTGCATGTGTTACATTTGACTCACTACTACTGCCTGTGTTACATTCGACTCACTACCCCTACATGTGTTACATTTGACTCACTGCTGCTGCCTGTGTTACATTTGACTCACTGCCCCTACATGTGTTACATTTGACTCACTACCACTGCCTGTTTTACATTTGACTCACTGCCTGTGTTACATTTGGCTCACTACCACTGCCTGTGTTACATTTGACTCACTGCCTGTGTTACATTTGACTCACTGCCTGTGTTACATTTGACTCACTACCACTGCCTGTGTTACATTTGAATCACTGCCTGTGTTACATTTGACTCACTACCACTGCCTGTGTTACATTTGACTCATTGCCACTGCCTGTGTTACATTTAACTCACTACCCCTACATGTGTTACATTTGACTCACTACTACTACCTGTGTTACATTTGACTCACTACCACTGCATGTGTTACATTTGACTCACTACCACTGCCTGTGTTACATTCGACTTACTACCCCTACATGTGTTACATTTGACTCACTACCACTGAATGTGTTACATTTGACTCACTACTGCTGTCTGTGTTACATTTGACTCACTACCGCTGCCTGTGTTACATTTGAATCACTGCCACTGCCTGTGTTACATTTGACTCACTACCACTGCCTGTGTTACATTTGACTCACTGCCTGTGTTACATTTGAGTCACTACCCCTACATGTGTGACATTTGACTCACTACCCCTACATGTGTTACATTTGACTCACTACCACTGCTTGAGTTACATTTGACTCACTGCCCCTGCATGTGTTACATTTGACTCACTGCCGCTGCCTGTGTTACATTGGACTCACTACCCCTATATGTGTTACATTTGACTCACTGCCTGTGTTACATTTGACTCACTGCCGCTGCCTGTGTTACATTTGACTCACTACCGCTGCCTGTGTTACATTTGACTCACTACCACTGCCTGTGTTACATTTGACTCACTGCCGCTGCCTGTGTTACATTTGACTCACTACCCCTACATGTGTTACATTTGACTCACTGCCCCTGCATGTGTTACATTTGATTCACTGCCGCTGCCTGTGTTACATTTGACTCACTACCACTGCCTGTTACATTTGACTCACTACCACTGCCTGTGTTACATTTGACTCACTACCACTGCCTGTTACATTTGACTCACTGCCACTGCCTGTGTTACATTTTACTCACCACAATTGCTTTAAAATATATTTTACCTACTATAATTCCCTATATTACTCTCTTCTGTTATTTCATTGATTGCATTAATTGTGTCGAATCTAATTGATATTTCAATATTTATCACCTACGCGTTCTCTTGTTTATTCATTTGCATTAGGTGAAGCTATTGGATTGATTTGCAATAGAAGGTTCAACAACTGTTGATTGCTGCAGTTGTAAGTAATGTTTTTGTCAAAGTCTTCATGATTACAGAAAGTTAACATACTTTGTTTTTGATATGATATTTTATGATTAGAAGATTGATGAAAGGTGGTGTAATTGTGTTTATTTAACATTATCTTTTTTTGAAAATTATTTTAGTAAATGAAAGGAAGAAATCTTGATTGACGCCTCATTTCGATTCCGTGACTATTTATTAGACAAAGCATTATGGTCGCTGACAGGTTAGATTTCCCAGCCTGAACGATCAACAATCATCTTTTAAACCTGTTGGTTTTAGAACAATAAAATGCAATAATGAATTTATTAATGCGCTTAATAAATTAAAAGATTTAAGAAATAGAAATGTACGTATCCCTATGAATACTATGATTTAAAAACGTGATTAAAAGTGATTCAATTAGTTAGCTAGTACAGTAGATTGATCTTTTTGTAATTTCAGTTAGAAATTTTATAATAATATTATTACTATACACAGTGGTGAATCCCCAACCATTATAAAAATAACTTCAATCTATCTAGAAAATGTTTGTTTACAATTACTGTACGAGTGTGTTTTCCATTATATAAGAGTGACAGCTGGATTAGTGAAACAAATTTTGACTGGATGTACTTTTATACAGCTAATGAGTTAAACAATTTGGATAATGGGTAATAATAGATTGACAGAAATTATTAACATTAACAATGCTAACTAACCAAAAATGGAACATAAATGTTGAATTATAATCTAAAAAATATTGTAATTTTGCATTAGTAATATCGTCTCAATGTTATATAATTTTATATTTTTTGTAGTATTAAAATCATTGTTATATTATGCTGTATTATTTTGACTGTATATCATGCTGTATTTTTAAATCTTCTGTTATATTTTTATCCTATGTTCTGTTATATTAAAATATGTTTTAAGTGACAAAATTCTTTCAGAATAATTCTTTTGACACTTTTTAATAAAAAAGCAATTAAAAAGTCTTTTACATAATGACCTAAGATTTGACATTCACAGTGTCACATACAGTGTTTAATTAGATAATGAAGGGAAACAGCTCAATGACAAAACAATATTTAAGGGTATTAACTCTGTCAGAGGGGAGGTTAATGTATCAGTTACACATTAGATTACACTTGTACCAACTGGAAAACAACTATCATCATTATTTTATTTTTAACTGAGTTGCACAAAAATCTCCAATAAAGAAAGACTATTCCAGACAGGCTAACAGAGAGCTGCACACAGCAAATGTTAACCACAATTCCAGACAGGCTAACAGAGAGCTGCACACAGCAAATGTTAACCTCAATTCCAGACAGGCTAACAGGCAGCTGCACACAGCAAACGTTGACCTCCATTCCTGGGTTTAAGCTGTGATGCCTTCACGGCCATTTTATTCTAGGTCATTGTGGAGATGAAAGAAGGGCAACTACTCCAACAGTCCCACTAGTGATTTATAGCATAAACATTATGTACCAAGTCAAACAAATGGGACACACATAAAAGCAATATGTTTATTATAATATGAAGTAAATGCATTGATACATTAAACAGAAAGATGACATTCAAAAAAGTCTAGTGTCCATACACAATCTAAGGATAATGACAAACATTGGTGACTGCAGTATCGACTGTTTAAAAAAATATTCCGAATGGGGGGGGGGGGGGGGGGAATATCTGAACTGACATCTTGAAGTTCATAAGTCAATAACCAGTGGCATTGATGGGATCCACTGCAAAATGTTAGAGTAGAGAGCCCCTCTCAAAGAAAAGTGCATCACGCTATACCCCTGTTTGGGCCCCATTATGTCTTGGGTGACTCCCATGACATTGTCAACAAACAGACATCCTAAATCAGGGTTAGATTGGGTGAAAGGTTGACAGTTTTTGTGAGAAAGGGAACATAATGATCAGGTGGGGGGTGTGAAATTGTATCAATGATGTTTGATTATAGGTCACGCAGTAATACACTCACAACAGGCTAACTTAACGTTATCTAACTAATGAAGATGAGTTTAAAATGTTTTAAGAGTCAACTAGACAATTGTTTTAAAAAAATGTTTTGATATGCAAGAAAAAAATTATGAAAATAAATAAATGATTGTTTTACCTCCTGACTGAACCCAGCCTAACATATTACTGACTGAACCCAGCCTAACATATTACTGACTGAACCCAGCCTAACATATTACTGACTGAACCCAGCCTAACATATTACTGACAGAACCCAGCCTAACATATTACTGACTGAACCCAGCCTAACATATTACTGACTGAACCCAGCCTAACATATTACTGACTGAACCCAGCCTAACATATTACTGACTGAACCCAGCCTAACATATTACTGACAGAACCCAGCCTAACATATTACTGACTGAACCCAGCCTAACATATTACTGACAGAACCCAGTCTAACATAATACTGACTGAACCCAGCCTAACATATTACTGACAGAACCCAGTCTAACATATTACTCACTGAACAAGTCAATGCTGGCACAAGTTTAAATTTTTATTTTGTAAACATAAAATAACACCAATTATTTTTGTGATATAAAATAGCGAGATAATTAAAAAAAATGTTTATAAAGTTATTAGCTTTTTTCATGAAAGAAATACAGTCGATTCCGCTTAATTGGGACACATCGGGACCGAGGCTTTTGTCCCAATTAAACATACAAATTTACTATTGGCTTCTTGGTTTGGTTTCTTTGAGATTTGTCCCAAATAAGCGGTGTCCCAATTAAGCGGAATCCACTGTATTTGAAAATCCAACTTTTAATTGTGTCATGACTGCTAATGTATAACAGCAGACAGAACAATATCCATAAATATTCCCTTTGTACAATAAACAAACAAGCACCAAACTAAATGAAATCTAACAAGGTACAATGTAGACTTGAACTATTCAGAACATTTTACTCAGAGGACTTCAGGGATGCCTTCTTTCTGTCAGCGTAGTCCACTGCATTCAGGAGGATCTTCCTCTCTCCAATCTTCAGCTGGGCTGCCATTCTTTCAACATCAGAAACATCATCAGCTTTTGATGCCAGAGTTTCATCATCCTTTTTTTTAAACAGGGAACATGAACATTTATATTAAAATAATAATAAAAAAATGTATATTTATATGTCACTAGCAACCAGTGGGTTTTTTTTTATATTTTCTTTGAGCTGAAATCCCATTAAATAACAGGAAAGAGAACTTATAGTTTATTAAAAAGGCTCTGCAAGAACAAGTTGATTTTAGAATAAAAAATCTTAGTCACACTGATTAAAATGTTTCCACAGAAAACACAGACTGAGAACATCCAGTTAGTATGATTGTAGGTCACTTGTCACTGAGTATGATTGTAGGTCACTTGTCACTGAGTATGACTGTAGGTCACTTGTCACTGAGTATGATTGTAGGTCACTTGTCACTATAAGGTAACCACAAGGAATCATCCCAAATAATTGATGTCTACATGTCTTATCTAATCAGAAATATTTATTCAAATGTCTTTTCAAATCTTCCATTCACAGAAACAGCCTTGACATTAAAGGTAAAAAAAAAAAACATTTCCACCTTAAAATTACAGTACTCTCTTTTACATTAGTAACTTAGTACTTGGTTAAGAATTCAATTTGACTAGTTTGCATGAGCAGCTAGAGAGATTGGTGGAAAATTGTGGACAATACAAGGTAAGACCCACAAGTCTGTCTAGGAATATTTAGATAGAAGAATGGTAATAAAAAAAAATATTTAATAACTATAAAGTTCTTAGAATATCATATTTGTCCAAAGCAGACCAGACAATGCAACTTCAGTTCTATAAGAGATCTTTATCTTTGGAAACTATAATAAAACTTGTTAATAATTTTAGAAACAGGGGGCTACATTCCATATCCCCATCACAATGGAGATTTTACCAAAGAAACCTTAGCTTCTTTCTTCAATAAGCGAAAAATCATGTGATAGATAAAGCTGGGATGATTGCCCCTTACATACAACCAGCCCAGCTTACAAATGAACCGCCATTTAGTCCTCCATTTCAAAAGCAAGTAGAGCAGAAGATGAACACAGAGGAAAACTGGCTAAAACTAATTATACCTCTGAAGGGGACAGAGCAGTGTAACCCTCTGGACTGTCAATCTGAGGTTCCTATGTTTGATCTCTGGTGAGAACCATAGGATTTTTCAGCTCAATTTTCCCTCCATGTCTATGGTTGGGATGCAAGCAGGGCACTACAAACCCATCTTGATAGTGGTTTGTAGGATTTAAGAAACAAACATCCATTCCTTTCATGTAAAATACAAAACAATAACAATCATACCTCTAGTGTCCCAGGATAACCTTTCAGAAGTAGACTGGCCCTGGTCTGTAAAAATGACCAGACTTTCTCTTCACTCTCCGTGCTGCTCACACTGTCTTCATCTTTCAAAGCTTCCAGCTCAGCCGCAGTTGGCGGGGAATCACCATTATATTTTTCCCTCAACACTCCTGCATTAAAATACCAGCATTTAAAATATATTTGAAATTTTCTTAACTCTACATAAAACACAACAGTAATCTACCAATAGATGAATACAATAGAAAGGTTGTATTTTTAAAACACCTCTGACCATAGACAAATCTGTTAATGAAATGCAGTTTAAAAAAAGTTTTTTAGGAAAGCCTCATTAGAGAACCTAAAACTTAAGAACTAAGGAACGATCTTTCTGAGTCTTCAACAATACAGGTGCTACCAGCACATTTTGATCTGAAAGTTCCTAGTGAATCTATGTACGACTTTCAAGGTAACAAAAAGTGACAGGGCTAGCAGGATATTGATCCTAGCAGAAGTAAAAATAAAGATGTGCATGAGAGTAGCAATGGTGTGTCGGAATCACTGAAAAAATAATCAAGAGAGGCTGCATGGCTAAATGTGTATCACTGATATGTAACAACAAGGAAATAATCAAGAGAGGCTGTATGGCTAAATGTGTATCACTGAAGATATGTAACAACAAGGAAATAATCAAGAGAGGCTGCATGGCTAAATGTGTATCAAAAAATATGAAGTAAAAAAAAACTCATATTTTTAAGGATGTTGAAATGTTTTCATCAAAAACAGTTGGCAGGTGACTGTGGCAATAACATAAGAGAAGATTGTGCATTGTGTTTGTTGTCAATAGTACAACAGATTGAAACTAAGTTACATGTTAAGTCTGTGGGTAGTACACATAATTTCAGAGGTAGATTTTTTTTTGGCTGCTTTAATCACATTAAATTAATTCATTTCAATGATTTAATTTTTGTATCATTTGATTCAGGAATTAAGTCTTTGAACAGATCAAGTTTGTGAAATGTATCTCCACTGTGTAGTGTATTCAAAATTTTTAAAAAAAATGTATACAGTATTATGTCTGTTTTATACCACATCTTAAAATATAATGTACAAATGTTATCTAAAGTCAATAAAATTTATAAGTACTTATAAAATTTAAATGATATAAAATCTTGATTCCTTACCTTCATCCATGCAAAAAACTCTGAGAAATGCCAATAAATCTCCATCAACAGGAAATCTTCCCATATGGAGATAAAAAGCTCGTGATCTGTACGTTTAATGAAAAAAGTAAATTTATTTTCACCATCATTTAATAAAAAAAGTAAATTATGTTTTCAACATCATTTAATAAAAAAAGTAAATTATGTTTTCAACATCATTTAATAAAAAAGTAAATTATGCATTAACCACCCTTCAATAAAAAAGTAAATCCTATATTTTACCAGTTAATATTCAAACTTGTGTTACTTACGGAGCAAGGTTGAGCTTGCTTAAAAGATCTGACTTGAGTGTGTACAGGGAGTCCCCTTTACTGATTCCTAGATTGAAGATTAGATTAGTAACAAACATGAAATAGCTTCAAATAAAGAAAACGAATAAAAAGAAAATTATTTATAATAAAAGATTATGAGATTCTCAAACTACCAAGTTTAAGGCACAGTCTGTCGTGTTCATTGTCTGGGTAGACAAACCCATTGTGGACCAGGAACTCTCCGTTGGATCTAGGCCCATAGAACATCAGGATCTGGAAATAAACAAGAGTAACATTTACTTTCAATAGACAATATAGTTTTTTATCTCGCTGATGCCATGTTCACAGTTTAGGTAATTATCAGGATGAACAGTTTCAATAAACTTGATACAACTGATCCATTTATTTTAAACAGTACAACAATGATCAAAAGTAAAATTCATTGGTGATAAAACCAATAATAAATTAGTCCCTAGAGACCATTGCATATGTTCTGTACATCTATCAAAAATATTGCAGTTGTTTTTGCAGATGGGACATAAAGTGTATAAACTTGAGAACTACTGTTTTAAACTAGATTACAAATGATTCATTTGGAATAAATGTGTGTGTCTCTATTAGCGATATCTTCATTCTTCAAATATTCAACCATAAAATGATAATGGTATGTACACAACTGCAAATTTCAATCTGAAGCCTCTAACAAATCAATAAAATAAATTATTTAAAAATGTAGCTGAGGTCAAAGTTTAGAACTGAGATGTAAATAGCAGATACTTACTTGTTGGCCAGACTCAAAATCTTTTAGACAGAAACATTCACAGGCATCATGTTCTGCTTTGTAGTCTGACGTATACTGAAGACAAACAATTAAGAAGAAATAAAAACTTTAATAAAAAATTGATAAAAATTATGTAATTATATTGATATAAATATTTGCTGTGTTTCTTTTGCGGTGACAAGAACTTAAGTTCTATTGGTTAATTTATTATACAAGGGGCAGGCAAACGTTTGGGGGCAGGGATAATCTTAGACAAAAGCATAGAGTTAGATTTAACATGATGAAAGAAAATCTCGAATTGAAACTTTTTAATCTGTATGAAAGTAATCTTTTTCCATGTTCATGTACATGAATGATTGTTAGGTTATATTTTGTAGTGATTTAATGCCAACTACCAGGTACTTTCTGTAATCTCCTATACTTATCTCTATCAAGGCACTTTTAGTCAAGCTAACCAGTCAACAGCAATATCATAAGCTTTTAATTTATTAAGACATTTGTCCTACTAAATGATACAAGATAAGGGAACTATCTTCTTCAGAACATGTATCAGCCTCCTACTGTATTTAAAGTTTTAAAAAATGTACAAAAAAACTTTGTGTCTTGTACAGCTGTGGTGAGCTCCAATAATTGTACAGTCGCAGTAAAGTTTTACAACACAAAATAGCATTATGTTATCTTCAATTATTGAAAATCTGGCAGTGAGATAACATCTGATTGGAGGTTGAGGGCAATAGTTTCATTAAAAGGTTCAAATCTTGATGATGCCAATTATTTCCAAGACCTACACAGGATCTTCATAGCCACAGGAAGCAGCTAAGGTTTTGTTTTTGAAAAAGCCACAGTCAAACTTTACCAATGGTATTACACTCTTTGCTATGGTGAAGACAAAAGAAGGGCACTACAAACAAAAAAAAAACATCCCTTAAGGGGAAAATTTTTTTTAAAAGGTGGCTGGGTGGCCCTTTGGTAGCGAGCTAGATCTTAATGATGCCTAATGATCTACATGCTGTGAGTTACAGGTTCAACTCCATTAGACTATGGGCTATGGTGGAGATGAATGAGTACCATAAAAACAGTCCCATTATTGGTTTATAGGGTACATAGGTGTAAAAATATGAATTAACAGAAGGACCACTCTAAAAAAAGGAGATTAACGATTCTATCAGGATTAAGCATAAGAATTACAAAAGTGTAAATGAAGTAAAGAGTAAATAGAGTAACAACAACATTAATACACATAACAACAAGGCACACAAATGTTTCATTAACTAGGCTTGAACACTTGCAACAAAACTTTCAATGTCCTTCTCAAGTTACAAAAACACTATCTTTGACCACAAACACTATCTTTGACCACAAACACTATCTTTGACCACAAACACTATCTTTGACCACAAACATTATCTTTGACCACAAACATTATCTTTATCCACAAACACTATCTATGACCACAAGCACTATCTTTGACGACAAGCACTATCTTTGACGACAAGCACTATCTTTGACGACAAGCACTATCTTTGACGACAAACATTATCATTGACTACAAACACTATCTTTGACTACAAACACTATCTTTGACTACAAACACTATCTTTGACGACAAGCACTATCTTTGACTACAAACACTATCTTTGACTACAAACACTATCTTTGACTACAAACACTATCTTTGACTACAAACACTATCTTTGACTACAAACACTATCTTTGATATCTTTGACTACAAACACTATCTTTGACTAAAAACACTATCTTTGACTACAAACACTATCTTTGACTACAAACACTACCTTTGACTACAAACACTATCTTTGACTTACAAACACTATCTTTGACTACAAACAGCCTTAAAAGGAAAATGAAAGGGAAAAAATGATATGTTTTTTATAACATTACCATAAGTAAAACAGCACTTTTTGACATATGTAAACAACATTCACACATACAACTTACAATGCCATTACAATGATTGCACATGTCCCACAGGGGAATTAATCCAAGTGTGGCCCTTGAGCCATCACTAGCAGGGATTTGGTTCTGTCTGGTCATAACTGAAGACACCGCCCACCTGGGGATAAAAAAAAAGCAAAATAAAAGATTTATATTTAACTAAATTTGTCAACTGACTTACTGAAATGATTAAAAAAATGTCAAACTTAATAAAGAATGAAATAATATTTCAGCTTAAGAGATGCTATTTAGTGCAAACCACTGTACCTGTAATTGTCAAATGATGAAGTGAATCCTTTAAGAAACAAGAAGTTTTCTGTCAATCTTGTGTTTCTAGATTGGAAATGAACATTGAAATAAAAAAATAAAAAAAATTTTTAAATGTCCAGAAACAATCTCAGGGAAGGTATTCTGATTTATCTCCATCTAAAGAATTCTCCCTTAGTGATTTTATTACATTCACCTATAAGAGTTCCTGCTATTTGCAAAAAGTTGTGTTAGGAAAAAAAGATCTTACTATTATATGTTTTTTCTTCTGGATCTTTACTTTATGTAAAATACACACCTCTACATAATACAACAGAAATTAGTTTTTATTTTTGCCTTATTAAATAGTTGTATATGTATTTACTTACATATTATCCTAAGTGATATTTTGTTGACATTACATAATACCTATGTAATCAGGGGGCTTTTTTAAAAAAATTGTTTGAAGACTATTTTTTTTTTCTTTGTAATTGTACTTAAAATTGTTTTTAACATATAATAAAAACAACAATGCTTAACAATGTGTAAAAAATAAGAGAATACCTGCAATAATCTGTAAAAGTAAGCATACTGCCTTGCAATATTTCTGTACTGATTAATAGCATCACCTGTTGAAGTTCAACAAGAAGGTTTCACAGAGGACAACACGAAATATTTAGACTGTCAAAACAATAAACTACATATAGCCATTATTTATCCCCAGTATTTCAAATACCTTTAACAGGTGATCCATGGAGATGTTGCAGATCTTCAGAGCTCCAATACAAGGGTGTTAAATATTGGGAGGGGAGTATGTCTGGAAAAATTTAAAAGAAAAAAATCAAGAAGCATGAACAAAGTTTATATTATTAGGACATAATTTACGTAACAAAATATTAATAAATAACTGTAGTTAAAGAAATCTGGATGCAAAAAAGAAAGGTTAAATATTTGATGTAACTTAAAACTTTCTCTACTGATTTAAAAAAAAACAATGAATGATATTAGATACACACTGCTATCTTGACCAAAAACAATGACTTTTAAATGTTATACAAAGATTAACATTTAAGTAAAATTCCATCAACCCTTTAGAGCTATCATTGCAAAGGAAGTCTAGTATCAGTTTCTGTAACTTCAGCCTACAAAGGAACTGTGTGATTAGCAAAATGTCTAATTGCCTTCACTTCCCCAGCTAATGTCAGTGACCCATTTAAATCTGGGTGAACATGGAGGACCTAACTTTCACCAGGACATAGAGAATTTTCCCTTGTTCTCACAGAGGATCGAACCCAGTATTTTCAGGTCAGCAGTCAAGCGCTCTACACTGTCAAAATTCTTTATTGAATATTTAAAATGTCACAGTATATAGAACCATAAGTTCAATGCATAATAATTTGTAATCCATAGTTCTTTGTTGTAATGAAATTTAAATGCTTATTTATGTTTCCAAAAAGCAATATTTTTTTGCTTCATATCGGGCGGATTAAACAGTGGTTATTGTACCTATGTAAGGTTTCCAGAAAGACTGTGGGTTCAGTTTTTCATTCAACAGATGTAACGCTAAAGTTACATTCGGCATCACTTGAAGAATTTTATCTTCACTAATCAGTGAACCTGTAAGAGAAGTAAAAAATTTATAACTGGAACATCCCCAAATATAAAAAGTTGTTCAAAACAATAAGCTATTTTATTTATAAAAAAAAAATTATAGTAATAATTTTTTACAGATTATATAAAATAATATGCCTTTAAGGAAAAATTGTTGCTTTGTCAACTGCAAATATGCAAAAAGATATGTATTGTAAAAATTAGATTTCTTTCACACAGCCAACAAGAAATCCAGAAAAAAACCAATAAAGTTACAGCAACAAAGACAAAACCAAGATCCTAAAAAAAAACTCCAACAGCACAAATCCTGTCACTCTATGTGGAAGCCAGTCAGAAGATGACCAGTCCTTTGTTTACTTTGATCAACAGGGTGGCACAGAAGCAGTTGTCAAATGAAAAGCAGCCTTCAAGCACCTAAAGAATGTTTGGACCTCCAGAGTTCTCCATACTTTTTAACAACGTCAAATCTGACCTACTGTATGAACAGAGACATGGAAGATGACTAAAACCATAATTAAGATAGTGCAAACCTTTACCAACAGCTGCCTCAGAATAATTCTCCTAATCCGCTGACCTGACACCATCAGCAATGTAAGGACCTACCAACTAGCAACTGAAGAAATCAAAAAGAGGCGATGTGTGGATGGATAGGACACACTACGTAAACCAGCAACCAGTGTAGTAAGGCAGGCACAGAGGTGAAATCCCCAAAGTAAAAGGAGGAGAGGCCACCCAAGAAACACCTGGCAGCAAGACCTTGAAACTGACCCCATAAAGAAGGGTTAAATCTGGATTCAACTAGAGAGGATGGCACAGGACAGAAGACTCTGAAGATCAGTTGTTGGTGGCCCATACCTAACCAGGTTATGATGTTTAAAAATAATGTGAAATGAAGAAAATTATTAAAATCATTTTTAGTTAATCTATACTGCATTTAAAAAAGAATGGTACTGCAATTGTTTTGCAGGGTACAGCTAGTAGTACATAAATAATACAGAGT
Organism: Bulinus truncatus; assembly: GCA_021962125.1. Classification (NCBI taxonomy): domain Eukaryota; kingdom Metazoa; phylum Mollusca; class Gastropoda; family Planorbidae; genus Bulinus; species Bulinus truncatus. The sequence continues at coordinate 789,742 of JAGDYQ010000052.1, read as the reverse complement.
TAGGACAAACCTAATGAGGACTGTTTAGCTGAATCAACGGTCATCATAAGTTTTCTTGGTATCTGTAACAATTTATCCGACTCCTGTATAATGAGAAATAAAATTTAACACAAGTGTGCAGCTATTACATGAAATTGGTGTATTTGTTTTTTGAGCATTTTACCTTCAAATCTTTAGTAGCTTTCAAGCCAAATCCAAATTGAGGAAACTGAGCTATTTCAACAGCAGATGTGTCCACTCCATTGTCATTCAGCCATTTGATGAAAGCTGGAAAACCTTCTTCTCTATTTTTTGCAGGTGGAGCCAACACTAAAAAAAAATAATGAATAACATTTTTTTAGAATTATTCAATGATAAATGATTGAAATATTTAAGGTTTCAATCATTAAAAAAATACCTATATTTTTACCTGATTGAATTTTTCTAATTTTTTCAACCAAGCCATGAATTTCTGGATAATCTTCCCATTCTTTGGCTCCTGATTCTGGAGGCTTGGAACAGACTTAAAAATAAAAAAATAAAATTTTTGATGTTTAAAAACTGATTTTGTCATGAAAACAACAAATAAAATTATTTCGAGAGAAATTGTAACTGAAAACATGGAACATTCATGAAGTAATGGTGCAAAATAACCTTACAAATCAGAAATATTTTTTCATAGATTTGATAAATGTATTTTATTAAAAAGATAATTCTCATCATTTTTTTTGTATAGGAATAAAAATCTGCAAATATTTCATAAAGTTCGAAAAAGTACATTAATCTGTATTATTTCTAGACTTAACTTTTACATAATTACTTTGAATTATTTCACCAAAAGGTTGATCCGTCAAATGCTTTTATTTTGGGGTTACTGAGGAATTTTAAAAAAAAAGTTCATCCCTTTACCTGTGACAGACTTCTGTAAACTAAATGACTTTTTTTTAATACCTTCTAACAGACTGGTTATAAGTTCAGCGGTTTCTTTTTTGGCCGACTTGGACAGTTCACAAAAAGTAAAAGAAGGGGAAGAATTATCAGCGTGACAACCAGATCTGACTGTGCGGAGGTGCTTGAGCACTGGTAAGTTTTCTTGTTTTCTGCCCATCGCTAATAACTAGCAACACATCTCACGTAAAATAAAAAATCTGAGGAAATAGTAAGTAATACATATTATTGTGAAATTATGAAGTTGTCTCAAAATCTAAAAGAAAAAAAGAGGGCTTATGATTCTGTTAGCACATTGTCTTCTGTTTTAGTTACATTTAAATGCAAGGTACTATTTTCACTCACTATTTAGCACAACAAAATTTTATTGTACTATGAAAGCGATCAAGAGCTAAATGAGTTTTTTAAATGTACTTTAGTAATACGATATCACTATTTAAGGAGCCAGGAAATCTCATTTGTGTTACATATTGTTTAGATAAATTAGCGTATTTATCTAAACATTTTAAAACTTTGACAATTTATATGCATCTAAATAAATTGATATTTACCAAAGAAATACTTTACAAATGTATACACTTAATTTAACAGTTTGTGTGCTTTGCATGTAGTTATGTACCTGCCCATTGCTTGTATTCCAAATTATTCATTGTCTAGTTATAATTATGTTTATGAACTGCAGGTGTCATAGCATTGTAGTTTGATTGTATTAATAAATAATATTATAATTATGTTCATGAATAATTATTTTTTTGCCAAAATCAAATTTAACTGATTTTAACTTGATTAACCCCAAACACCATATGAGGCTAGCAATAGCTTTTGTGTTTATCATACTATTTCGCAATAGAATAATATGAATAGGAAGTGCATATTGCTGTTATGTATAACATGTGAAAGGTCATATTATATATTTATACAAATAAAAATGAATGTTGTGATTTATGCGCAGCTTAGAAATCCACATTGTCTAACAGAAAAGCACCAAACCACACAATTATAAATAGTTAACGCAAGTTGCTAATTATTTATCTTTTAAATTATAGGATATTTAAGCATTTTAAATCTGAATAGTCATTCTCTCTCATTTGGGCAACCTATTTTCTTTTCCAATTTATGGAGAGTGCACAAATCATATTACTGAAAAGAGGCCAGTTCTGTGAACGAGAGTATATTTGGTCAACATATTTTTCATTACAGTATATTCTCGCATATAAGCCGAATTTAGAACTATAAAATACAATACTGAAATCAGGGAATCGACTTATATGCACATAAAACAAAATGGACACAAGGACAGACACTAATGCCAATTTTCCAGCCACATGTTTTCATCAATATCTGACTCTTTATTTGTTTGTGTGTAAAAAGTACTTGTATATATATATATATATATATATATATATATATATATATATATATATATATATATATATATATATATGTGACGTGTAGAATTGCACTTCTCCCCCACCAACCCCAGTTCACCACAGGGTCAAGGTTCCAGCCGCTATGTTTGTGTAGATTCGTTTCGTCAGCGTTGCCTTCCCCCCCAATCGTTTCACTGACGTTCTTCCCCCCCCAAAACGTTTCGGTGACAGACATCATCGTTCCCCCCATGACAAACGTTGCACCAGCATTCTCCTAACCTTATAAAAGACGTGAATAGTAGTAGTTGAGGTAGTAAGTTGCTGACAGACATATGAGTTAGACGTAGTTAGTTTGGTGTAGACAGTTCTAAGATTCTAAGAGTTAGTTGTAAACTTGTAGTGACATTTGTTTAAGTAGACATCATTAGACAAAGGACTTATATTATATATACATATATATTCACCTATGTTTAGAAGCAATTAAAGTTTAGATCTGTTGTGTTCATATACCAACCTTTGGCGTTGATATATTTATTAGTTAGAAAAGTTAACGTTACATATTTGAAAATAACAAAGTAACAATATATATATGTATATACAGAGCTTTCACTTCAAAGAATTTAATTTATGCATAGCTGACAATTATACTGAGTATGAATATTACCACTGAGAATTCATTTTCGAAATCAAAAATGGCATAAAATTAAGAAAAAATACAAAACAGGCAGTTTAAGCCTGTTCCATACTGGACACAGGACGTGTTAACGCATTTTCTGCCCCGGGCTCTTTGAAATCTTGATTGAAGTCCCAACAAATGATGACTCTTGATTGATTGAGCTGTGCTGCAAAGTTGTCATTGATTATGGGTTTTATAAAAAGTAAGGGAAGTAAGTCATGTTGAATAACTGTTACAAAAATAAATAATGATTTCGCCCCTTTGTTTAGCTTATAAACTATATATAATATATAAGCCCCTTAGGAGCCCTGAAGCCCTGTCCTGAGAGGTCCTATCGCAAAATAAGCTTTTGATGTACACATGGCAGGCCAAGACCTACAAAATGATATATACATCATGGGTCTAGGACTTATGGTTGCTGAGATATAGGGCGCTCCATTATTAATATAGCTTATATAGTAAAAAACGGTACTTTATAAGGCCCCTTTTACGGCCCTGAGAGGTCAGATCCGAAATGGAAAAAAGTCATTTCTTGGCAGGCCAAGACCTACAAAATGATATATACATCATGGGTCTAGGACTTATGGTTGTTGAGATCTAGGGTGATGACAGACAGACAGACAGACAAAACAGGGACAACATAAAACAACATAAAATGTTTCCTAATTCTATGGTTTCCTAACTAACACTATAATAACAGTCTCAAGATGTGTAATCAAACATAGATTTCTATCTAGGCACACTGTGTGTTCCTATATCTTACATGCAGGTTTTAGCAAAAACTGGTCATTTTAAAGCAGTTTTAGGGGGTCGGCTTACATGCGATGTAGCCTTGTATGCAAGTATATAAGGTAAATGACTCTTTCTTAAATAAAAGTAAATGAATTAAAATATTAAAAGATATCTTTGTATTTTTATATAAAAATAATTTAAACAAGCATGGATTAAGATTTAAAAATAAAAGAAAATTTGCCATCAATATAGACACTGCTTGCAATATATGTTTGATAAGAAACATCACAATAGAATAGAATATTCAGAAATTACAAAAGGTACACCCATATAAGTTGTAGTTAATACATGTTATCTTGACTCAGTGTCTATTTTTAGGTAAGGAAGATATGTTTATCTCTAAAATCCTAAAAACCATGTCTTATGGGACAGTTTTGTAGTGCCTTTCTTTCATCCCCAACATAGCCCCTATTAACCATATACTGCCATATAATAGATTAATATATTGTCAATAGTACAGCCATGGACATGGTGGCCCCAAGGGAAACATATACATTTCAAACACAACTTTTATGTCTTATAGTATTTATCATCAAATTATAGGTGTAAATTAAGTCTGAGTTGGTCCCTAACTGTAATAGTATTACTAATACTGTACTTAACTATAGTAGACTATACTAATATTCATTTTGAATGACTTTCTGTTAATTTGTTATTGTTTATTTAATATGAGTCATTATATTTAATTTGTATAAAATGTGTTTGGTATGTAATTATATTATTAATTAGGAAAATCTATAACAAATTACACTGATTCATATTGAAATAACTACTTCCACTTTTGAAGAAAATACATAGTCAAGATAGTGCCAGTGAGCCCAGTGGCTATATTATACTACACTCTACAGTGAGCCCAGTGGCTCTAATATTATACTATAGCCTATAGCTA